>PVHT020000079.1:7677094-7765849 GCA_004024745.2 Catagonus wagneri
CTAACTTTACATCTAAAGCAGCTAGAGAGGGAAGAACAGACAAGACCTAAAGTTAGTAGAAGAAAAGAAATCATAAAGATCAGAGCAGAAATCAATGAAATAGAAACAAAGAAAACCATAGAAAAGATCAATGAAACTAAAAGCTGGTTCTTTGAAAAGATCAACAAAATTGATAAACCCTTAGCCAGACTTATCAAGAAAAAAACAAAGAGGACACAAATCAATAAAATTAAAAATGAAAAAGGACTAGTAAAAACAGACATCACAGAAATACAAAGGATCATAAGAGACTACTATATGCAAATATATGGCAATAAAATTGAAAACCTAGATGAAATGGACAAATTCTTAGAAAAGTACCATCTTCCAAGACTAAACCAAGATGAAATAGAAAAGATGAATAGATCAACCACAAGTTATGAAATTGAAAATGTGATTAAAAAACTTCCAACAAACAAAAGTCCAGGACCAGATGGCTTCACAGGTGAATTCCATCAAACATTTAGAGAAGAGCTAACACCTATCCTTCTGAAACTCTTCCAAAAAATTGCAGAGGAAGCGACATTCCCAACCTCATTCTATGAGGCAACCATCACCCTGATACCAAAACCAGACAAAGATATCACCAAAAAAGAAATTACAGGCCAGTCTCACTGATGAACATAGCTGCAAAAACTCTCAACAAAATACTAGCCAAACGAATCCAACAATAAATTAAAAGGATTGCACACCACGATCAAGTGAGATTTATCCCAGGGATGCAAGGATTCTTCAATATCTGCAAATCAATCAGTGTGATACACCACGTTAACAAACTGAAGAATAAAAACCATATGATCCACTCCATAGATGCAGAAAAAGGCTTTGACAAAATCCAACACCCATTTCTGATAAAAGCCCTTCAGAAAGTGGGCATAGGGGGAACCTACCTCAACATATTAAAGGCCATCTATGACAAACCCAGAGCTCACATCATCCTCAGTGGTGAAAAGCTGAAAGAATTCCTGCTGAGATCAGGAATAGGTCAGGGATGTCCACTCTTGCCACTACTATTCAACATAGTTCAGAAAGTCCTAGCTACAGCAATCAGAGAACTAAAAGAAATAAAAGGAATCCAAATTGGAAAAGAAGAAGTAAAACTATCCCTCTTTGCAGATGACTTGATACTATACCTAGAGAATCCTAAAGACTCTACCAGAAAACTGTTAGAGCTCATCAATGAATTTGGCAAAGTTGCAGGATACAAAATTAATACACAGAAATCAACTGCATTTCTATATACTAACAATGAAAGATCAGAAAGAGAAGTTAGGGAAGCAATCCTGTTTACCATCACATCAAAAAGAATCAAATACTTGGGAATAAACCTGCCTAAAGAGACAAAAGACCTGTACTCTGAAAAGTATAAGACACTGATGAAAGAAACAAGGATGACATGAACAGATGGAAAGATATACCATGCTCTTGGATGGGAAGAGTCAATATTATCAAAATGACTATACTACCCAAGGCAAACTACAGATTCAATGCAATCCCTATCAAATTACCAAGGAAATTTTTCACAGAACTAGAACAAAATATTTTAAAGTTTGTTTGGAAGCACAAACAACCCAGAATAGACAAAGACATCCCGAAAAAGAAAAATGGAGCTGGAGGAATCAGGCTCCCTGACTTCAGACTCTACTACAAAGCTACAGTCATCAAAACCGTGTGGTACTGGCACAAAGACAGAAATATAGACTGGTGGAATAGGACAGAAACCCCAGAATTAAACCCACGCATCTATAGTCAACTAATCTATGACAAAGGAGGCAAGAACATACATTGGACAAATGACAGCCTCTTCAATAAGTGGTGCTGGGAAAACTGGACAGCCACATGTAAAAGAAAAATGAAACTAGAACACTTCCTAACACCATGCACAAAAATAAACACAAAACGGATTAAAGATCTTGATATAAGACTAGATACTATAAAACTCTTAGAGGAAAACATAGGCCAAACACACTCTGACATCAATAACAGCAACATCTTCTCAGATCCATCTGTCAGAGTAATGACAATAAAAAGAAAAATAAGCAAATGGGACTTAATTAAACTTAAAAATTTCTGCACAGCAAAGGAAATCCTAAACAAAAAGAAAAGACAACCCACAGAATGGGAGAAAATATTTGCAAATGAATCAACTGACAAGGGATTAATCTCCAAAATTTACAAACACCTCCTATAGCTCAATACCAAAAAAACAAACAACCCCATACAAAAATGGGCAGAAGATCTAGGCAGACAGTTCTCCAAAGAAGACATGCAGATGGCAAATAAACACATGAAAAGATGTTCAACATCACTCATTAGAGAAATGCAAATCAAAACCACTATGAGGTACCACCTTACACCAGCCAGAATGGCCATCATCAAAATGTCTACAAACAATAAGTGCAGGAGAGGGTGTGGAGAAAAAGGATGCTGTCTGCTGTTGGGAATGCAAATTGCTGCAACCACTGTGGAAAACAGTATGGAAATTCCTCAGAAAACTCAAAATAGAATTACCATTTGATCCAGCAATCCCACTCCTGGGTACTTATCCAGAGGAAATTATGACTCGAAAAAACACATGTACTCCAGTGTTCATTACAGCACTCTATGCAATAGCCAAATCATGGAAACAACCTAAATGCCCATCGACAGAGGAGTGGATAGGGACGATATGGTACATACACACAATGGAGTATTACTCAGCCATTAAAAGGAACAAAATAACAACATTTATAGCAACATGGATGGACCTAGAAATTATCATGCAAAGTAAAACCAGTCAGACAATTAGACAGCAACACCCAATGCTACTGCTTACATGTGAAAACTAAAAAGACACAATGAATTTCTTTGCAGAACAGATAATAATGACTGACAGACTCTGGAAAACCTTTGGTTTCCAAATAAGACAATATGGGGCTTGGGGGGATGCACTGAGGGTTTGGGACAGAAATGCTATCAAATTGAGTTGTGATGATTTTTGTGCACCTATAATTGTAATAAAATTCATTAAGCAATGAAAAACATAAATAAAGGTGCAGTCAATTTAAAAGATCCATATATTTTGGAAGACTCACAGAGGACTAATCTCTTTTCAAGCTTAACAGTATACTAGATGCCAATAATATGGATTTGTAAATAATTTATGTATTTGAGAGTAGTTGTTATATAATCCCTAGTCATCTACCAAAATTTTCCCTATTTCATTATATTACTTGATTTTATTACTCTGTTTTACAATTGGATTTTTATTTTACCTCTCTGTTGTACAACTATTATTAATAATGTACTGAGCTAGAGGCTAAGAGGGCAGAGAAGTAACAGAAAGTAGGGAGGTACAGATACAACATAGTCACTGACATCCACAGACTTTTTATTTTAAGAAGAAAGATAGCTATTCCAAGTGAAAAAAATGAAGTAAAGGGATTTTAGAGAAAATGTTGAATACAGTCAGAATACAGAACTAACCAATCTCAAAATCTTGAGTCTGGAAATGTTATCTTGTTGCCTCATTTAAACTCAGGGCCCAGCAGCAAGATTCTGAACAGGCTCTTCCTCCTGAGCTGGGAGATTGCAACACAGGACGAACAGAGGATATTATGCCAGGACTTTGCTGGCAGTAAGAGAATGCACAATAGGAACATTATTTGTGGAACTCTGCACTATTAGGAGAGGGAACTCAAGCTAACTAAAAGAAGGACAAATGTTCAGACATAAAATATTCAGGTAGGGAATGCAGGCCGGACTGGAAGGCAAGTGTATTAGAGACAAGTCTGAGGTTACAGAGCAAAGTGGCAGAAATTCAACAGATGGTCAAAATAAAGCTTAAAAGAAGTCCAAGGATTTGGGGTTAAAAAATAAGAGGTTAGGCTATATTAATTATTTAATTCTTTATCCATTAAACATTTACTGAGAATCCTATACACCAAAACTTGTGGAAACAACGTGAAATATAAACAGGTCTTGATACCAAAGAATGTATTGTATCAATGTTTATTGACAACTTCTAACTTATACCAGGGACTGTGGTGGGCCCAAGCTAGACTAAATGGTAGTATTCATTCTCTTGGAGTTTACATCCAGATGACAGCAAAAGAAATAATTAACTGGAAATAAATATTAATAGGAGTATAGGTGAACTGCCATAAAAAACAGAAGCATTTATCAGTCTTAGAAAAAAAATAAAATGCAGGAGTTTATCAGGTATATGGCAAAATGCAAATACACCTGGAACTGTGATGGACAGTGTGAGCTCAACATGTATTTACTGAATGATTGCTTAAATAATTATGAATGAGTGGCAGAAACAATGTACAGACAGATGGGGTGAGGGTAAAAATGGCTAGAAAATAAGAAGTATATCTACATATACTTGTGTAAAAGTCATGAACACAATGATCAAAAATTCAAGGTGTTTCTGAATCAGCTTTGATTTTAAATAGCTTGTCCTGAAGTTTTCCACAGAGACACTTCTGCTTGCCAGGCACGTAATGATGATTTGCTTTTAAAATGTGATCGTTTTACGCATGTCTAAAAGACAAATGAGGTTTGATGCCAAGGCAACTGGCTTCTTTGGCAGAACTCTTCTGAGACAGGAGCCATTTGGTCTCCGAGAGAAAATTGGTGTGAACCTACAGCTGTAAAAAGGTGGAATACCTGGGGGTCCTGAGGCTCAGAGGGAGGGGGTCAGTGTGGATATAATTTATGATTCATTGATAATTCATCACCTACCTAACTCATGTTTTTATTTGTTTTCTATGATCATACCTGAAACACTCTTTAATTTTAAATCACTAGTAGGCTATTTGGGAGTTTAAACATGGAACCACTACAAAAATGATTTTTCAATTCTCTCTTCACTATCCAATGCATAAAATAATGACTTAGAAAAAATGTGCTTAGTACCTTCTGTAATATATATCAAGAAAAGCTCAAGGCTTTACCCAGAATCCTTCACAATTTCCAATGCCATTTGTTCATAGTTTAATTAGATTAGCAAGCAAAGTATTGTCAATTACACAGCTTCTGACAAAAGTAATAGCAAAGACCCTATCTTGAGATGGGTTCTTTCTGCAATAGATAATTTTCATTACCCACAAATCACTCCTACAATATTTTCAAAATTAAAATCCCACACACTAAGCTGCATCACAGTAATGCATCAAATGCCACTTGCTGTTTCTTCTCACATTTAATTTTTAATGTCTACAGTTGAAATTACTGTGTAAACTTGGAATAATACTACAAAAATTAATGTTTTTGCCTGGATGTGTGATATATAATAATGGGGAGAGGAATCCTAAACAATATTTTATTTAAACATCAGAGGCTTTGGATTTCCCATCGTGGCTCAGCAGAAACGAATCTGATTAGTATCCATGAGGACACAGGTTCAATCCCCAGCCTTAAGGGTTAAGGATCCGGTGTAACGATGAGCTGTGGTGTAGGGTCATAGATGCGACATGAATCTGGCATTGGTGTAGCTGTGGTGTAGGCCGGCAGCTGCAGTTCCAATTCGACCCCCTAGTTTGGGAACCCTCATATGCCATGGGTGTGGACCTAAAAAGACAAAAAAAAAAAAAAATCAGAGGCTTTGATCTTCTAAGCCTGATGATGAATAATCTCAGGATATTTGTCCCATAGTTACAAAACGTAAAACTCTGGTATTACAATGGGAGTCATTTTTGGTTTACCTTAGTATCTCATAAACACTGAAATAGTTGGCAACTAGAACCATAGTTTAACATAAAGACTAGCCATGTGAAACTTGGGGTGAGGGATTCTATTTAAGAGGTATTTTGGCTTTTCATTTAATCTTAGGCCAATTCAGCCATCAGAATCATGTACAGAATTGAGAATTTATAAATCAAGTCCCCATAATTTTCTCTACCCATGCTAATAAGTAATCATTAGAATTGGCTTTAAATCTTCCTAATCAATGATTACTCACTTTGATAAGCAAGACCCTGAAAGTCAACCATCAGCAGTGGATTCCTTCCCAAGAATGCTGATGCTGATGCTAATGTTGCCACTAATGCTGACGTCAGACCCACTCAGGCTTTAATGTAACGAGGTTAAAATAAAATTCGATAACCAGTAGAAACCCAAGTTGTGTGTGAATGTTTCAGTTTGCATAATTATTGATCCAGCTTGATGTTCGCCCATTCTTTCTTCCACTGCATCAGGTCTACTGATGAGGCCATCTAAGGTCTTCTTTCTCTCTGTTACTATGTTGTTCATTTCTATCATTTTCATTGAATTCTTATAATTCCTGTATCTTAGCTAAAATTATCCATTTGACCATGCACACTGTCTACCTTTTTGGTTTCACTGACTCAAACTTTGCATTTAGAGTAGGGGCCAGATTTTTAGAATTTTTTTTTCATTTTGTTTTTATACTTTTGTTCTCGAGTTCTGTCCCCTTATAAGTTTTAGGTCTTACTTTGTACCGCAACTCAGAGATGGTCTAGCTCTATCAAGATTTCTTTTTTAAGACACACTTTTTTTTTTTTTTTTAGAACTTTTTGTTGTTGTTGTTCACTTTAGGGCTGCACTTGTGGCATATGGAAGGTCCTGGCCTAGGGGTAGAATTGAAGCCTCAGCTGCCAGCCTACACCATAGCAACAATGGATCTGAGCTGCATTTGCAACCTCCACCTCAGCTTGTGACAATGCTGGATCCTTAACCCAGTGAGAGAGGCCAGAGATCAAACTTGCATACTCACGGACACTATGTTGGGTTCTTAACCTGCTGAACCACAATGTGAACTAGAACATTTCTAAGTTCACAGCCAAATTAGGAGGAATGAATGGTTTTCCCACATGAATGCATAACCTCCCCCATTATCAACATCACCTACCAGAATGGTACCTTTGTTACCAAGGATAAACCAGCAATGACACATTATAATCAAAATCCAGAGTTCACTCCTGATGTTGTACATTCTGTGGGTTTGGATAAGCATATAATGACATATATGCATTATGATAGTATCATACAGTGTATTTTTACTTCCCTAAAAATTTTCTGTACTCTACCTACTCATACCTCCTGCCACCACTGAAAGATTCTTTATATTCTATTCCTATTGGTCTGGCAGTACCTAGAGTAATAGTCTGTGTCTCAGTAAGTCTCAGTCTTAGGCAAACCATATGTCCACTGACTTCTCACCAGGGATAAAGTTTTTTTTCCCCCTTCTTTTCCCTCACCTGCAAGGAATTTCCACCATTGCCACAATGGCAATAGTGTTTGTCATGCTCCCATCAGATTGAGCCTTTGTTCAGTAAAGAAGATGGGATGAATATCTCAGCAGAGTCTCCCAATACCTACTGGCAGCTGCAATTCCCCCCTTCTCCTGTTCTGCACCGTGAGAGAGACTTTCTGAGAATTCTCCCTTTTTTTTTTTTTTTTGTGAGCACCAGTAAAGTTTGTGGGGGGAAAAAGCCTGGAAAAGAATGGGACTATTTCATATATCTGTAGCCCCCAGATGTTCAATTCTCACCAGCACACCATTCAGCGTGGTAAGTACCGTAGCTAAATCCTACTGTGGAGTGTCTGGCTATGTCTTATCCAAACTAGTGCTTCAACATTTTTTATTCCTGCCTGTTTCTCCTTAGCTTTGGGACCAGTTGGTTGCTGTACAATGTCAGCACTCCAATGGATTCAAGATTATGAATTTGGTATATTTTGGCTTTTTTTTATCTTTTGAGGGCTTCATGTGCGGCATATGGAAGTTCCTAGGATAGGGGTTGAATCGGAGCTTCAGCCGACTGCCTATGCCACAGCCACAGCAACACCAAATCCAAGCCTTCTCTGTGAACTACACCACAGCTCAGAGCAATGCCACATGCTTAACCCACTGAGCAGAGCCAGGGATCAAACCCACGTTCTCGTGGATACTAGTCAGTTTAGTTGGCACTGAGCTACAATGGGAACTCCTTTTTTTTTTTTTTTTTTTATTCTACTCTAAGATTTGGAGCATCACTCTTTGCAGCTCCCTACATCTCTGGACGAAAAACTAAAAGAAAGTTTAGTTCTTTAAATTTTTAAAATTTTGTTGCTTTCTTTGAAATTTGATTCTATTGACTTGCTACAATACATAGACAAAAACCATAACATTTCAGTTGGGATGTTCAAAAATAGAACACAGAAAGGTATATGTAGCAAGAATTTTGAAATAATTGCTACTGAGAAAGACTATCTTTTTTTAACTTTGTATTCCAAAATTCCTAAATTTCATATTTATAACATCTACAGACATAGGTGCACATAAACACTTAAAGAGACTAAACACAAAGTTGTCATTTGCTTGAGAGAAATGTGGTGAACTAATAAATGCCATTTCTACCTACTAATGACAAGTATTTCTCCCCATAGGAGCAGAAGTCACTTTAAGCTTTCCTCATTTGCTTTTAAGTAGCTGTTAAAAGAAGCAATAATAGCCCTTATCATCTGAGTGTGCACTTGGAAGAACTGAACAGGCAGCTTCCCCCAGGCCATTTAATCAGTGAGTCATTGCAGAGTCTAATTCCCAGTCTGGACTTATTAGCCCCTTCATCTCTCTCCCTGCAAAGAAACCCTTATTTAAGATTCTGGAAGTTTTAAATTAAGTGCCAGATATTAAGGTGAAGATCCTACCATCTTTCTCTGTATTTCCCCTTTGGTTTTTCATAGGTCCAAAATTCTTTGCTGAAATCCTTATCCAAAAAAAATGTCTCTTGTAGAAAGAAAAGCTGATCCATATTTGTGGAGGTACTTCTTTGACAGTGCCAGATGCTAGTTCTTCCTAAACTACTGAGTGGCTCTCACCCTGGCTATGCAGCAAAGTCCCCTATAGAATAGTGCTTCTCAAACTTCACGTATACATCAAAACCAAGTTAGTCAAAAACAGACTCTAATTCGGCAGATGTGGCAAAACCAAGATTCTATATTTCTCAAAAGCCCCCACGATATGCTGGTTTGCAGACCATACACTAAAAGCATTTTTTAAAACAACAGACCTCACTTTTGAGATTTTCATACTGAAGGTCTGTGAGGCCAGGCTAGCATTTGTGTTTTCTAAAAGCTCCAAATGTGATTCTATTGAGCACCTAGGGAGAAGAATCATGTCTGTGGGTACATCTCACCTTTTTGGAAGTGTTTTACAAAGATTCTTGTAGAGCGCAATTTTGATAGCTAAATTGCATGGTATACATTTTCCTTATTTAGAAAATTCCCTATTAAAGTATTGGATAAAACAGAAGATGCTTTTTGAAATATGATGAACTGTAACATAAGTTAATGTATTATTTTAAATTCAGATATTCACTTAGGGTTTTTAAGTAGGACATTTTTTTAGAATTATTTTCATTAGAATGAAAGTCCTTTTGAATGTCCTTCTTTTGTTTGTGAGTGAAAAAAATGGTCTTTGAGGTGAGATAGTGAAGTTTAAAATTCTGATAGTTTAGAACTCTTTAAGGGTGACCTAATTAAGTTCTAAACCAGAATCATAAAATATGACTTCACAAAATTTCTGCAGGATTTAAAATAGACTCCTTGTAGATCTCATCATGCTCTATCATTGCCCACCAAGCAAAAGGGCTTTAACCAAACCTTAGACAGGTTTCTGCCTCTATGCCCCAATCCCTTTTCTTAGAGTATTTATTTCAGAAAACCAGTCATTACAAACTCTTTCTCTACCGTTTTGAAATATACGTTTAAAAAAAAATCATCTTGCCAGTTTTACAAGTCAGGATAGTCTTTCTTAAGTATCCGGGGCCATCCTTTTGCAATGTAATCATTAAACTTTCAACTCCCAGTTTCTGGAAAGATAGGTGCTTAACCTGAGTGGGCACCTCACCTCGTGTTGTAAAACTGCCTCATATTATGCAGTTATGAGAAAGGTTCATTTTCCTTTGGGTAAGGCCAGTTAGCAAACAGAGATCCACGGACCCCATATCTTAGAACCTATCCCACCCTTTTTCAGCAGAGTTGAGTTCAGACTGAGCTCTGGCCCTGCTACCCCTATTGCAGTAGCCTTAAATAAAGTCTTCCTTGAATGTTTAACCTTGTCCAGTATAATTTTCATTTTGGTACTACCTTGACATCAAACTTCCATACTAAATTTAAGGAGTGATCTGTTTCCCAAACATTTCTAACAGAGAATCTATTTGGTCTCTAATCTATTTCCCACCATTCTCCTTAATACCTGTGAGGATCTTTCTTGTTTAATTGAATCATTGGTAGTTCTCACCAAAATGCAGATTCACAGCACCTATGAATCAAAATTGATGAGGTGAACTCCACATAAGTTGAGTGGATCTACACTGTAGCACTTATTTAAATGGGCACTGAGCTGTAGAAAGGATAGTGTCTTTTTGAAACCTTTAGTAGGTTTTTAATCATGAGTTCCCTTCTGGAATATGGTGGATCAGAATCCTTTGTGTCAGATTCAGGTAGGTTTGAATATTTTGTGCTCATAAAGGTCTTCCTTGGAGCTTTCATTTTTCCAACTGACAGTAGAGAACAGACAAATAACAACTGGCTGGTTAAGATAGGTTAGTCACACTTATTTTTGTCAGCCAGTGCTTTTCCTTTTTTAAGGTTTATTTTTAACTATTAGACTATAAGCCCATGAAGGTAAAGACCATATCTAATTTGTTTAGCATTTTAAACAATATCTAATACAGTACTAATTGTATACAAAGTTAAAGTGACAACAAGCAAAAATCTAAATTAGAAGTAGCCAGACAAAAAGCAATATGACTTTAGTATATATGAATTTGGTAAGAATAATTCATGGGAGTTCAATTCCCCAAAGATATCTGGAAGGTTTGCTGCTTTACATCTAGAGAAAAAATTCCTTAAACCTTTTAGGTTCTAGGCTACATTTGAACTTTGTCCTAATAGCAGTCACTAAACGTTTTTATAATTCTCTAATTCTCTAAAGATTCAAGTAAAGTAAAAAGTGATGGAATAAATTCTGTCTTCAGAACTTATATGATCCCTGACTAGAGAATCATGATTTGTTTTACTTTGTTGACTGTTAGAACATTCTAGCTGTTTTAGAGTTTATCCAATGGAGCCTATATAGCTCTCCTCCAAATTCCACTACTGGCGTATTAAATTAGTACCATAATAACAGCATAATATTTATTGAAGGAGACTATATTTTAGCCACTGTTAGTTTCACATGTGTCAACTAATTCAATCTCTACAACAATCTTGTGGGGTAAGTACTACATTTAGCACCATTTTACAGATGAGAAAACTGGGCTCAATAACACCATTTCAAAAGTACAAAACATCCATATGGCAGAGCCACAATTTCCAATTCAATTCCAAGCCAATCGTACTCTAAAATTTATTTTTTCAATCCTTTACTGTATCTCAATTTAGCTTATAATTTTTCATCATCTTATGGGAAAATTATTAATATATACAACCACAGACAAAATCAAGATAAAACAGACTAGTTGGGAATAACAGAGGTATAGCCATTTGTATTGTTCAGACTTCCAAATGACATTTTCCTAGACTTCAAAAAAATATCTTCCTAAGATTGCCACCCCAAATTTCAATAATACAAGTCTTGTTGGGAAGTATTCATATCTTATTCAACACTATAGTTATCTGTTATAAAAGCCAGGTCCTTTACTCATTATTTATCCTGCTTTATCTAACTTCTATTTAGGAAACATTTAATAAGCACACGCATTCAAATTCTTTGACATAGCGAAGAACTCCATTAAGCATTCAAAGCTTTCAAACAGAAAGGAAAGAATATTCCATGACAATTTACCTGTCAATTTTCTTAGATATTTAGTACCAGAAAAGCATTTCGTTAATTTGTTGATTTTTATTTTCTCTGCATTATTACACATTAAAAAATGTCTTTTACTTCCAGATTCTTAAAACACACACACTTAGAATCTATCTCAGATTTTGGTATGCCAGGAAGTTGTATTATGCCCGATTCATTCATGGGTTACATGGAAAATACACAGATATCACAAATTAAACCTCTGAGAACGTCATTAAAACTGACCTCCATGTTAAGGACTGTTTCACTAGTGTCATCTGCTTTCGTAGCCTCTAGCAGTACTCCCATAGTCATTGCTGTGACTCCTGACACAACAATCAAACTACATTGCTCCCTCTTCAACTATTAAGATGTACATGTAACCGGGTCACCACGAGGTACAATTGGAAAATCTGACAGAAATATGTAAACCAGCTATAATGCAAAAAAAAAAAAAAAAAAAAGATACCACTCAGCCCTGGCTATACAGGAAAATCATCTAGGGAATGTTTCAAATATATGTAGGCTTGGGCCCCCCCACTAAGAATGTCGGTGAGCCAAAACAATTAACAACCTCCCAGATAGATCTAATATGTGACCAGGACTATGATCCTCCAGAATTTAACCCGAGTTGGGTCTTTTATCAGATTTACTTATGGTGCTTACCCAGACACTTCTTTTGAGGAAAAACTTGTATTGCTTGAAGAGGTATATTTGAAAACCGTTGCAGAGTTGAATATGCCTTCCATATAACCATGTGCAAACAGATCTAATATACTTTGAAAAGTACAGTACTAAATTCTATGCATCTCCCTCCTTTAAGGATCCTCTTTGAGAACAGAGTTCGTGTCTTAATCTCTCTAGACATCACTTTGGTCGTTTGTAAAATGGGACTTGTTTTGAAAAAGTTTGCTGTGATGATTAAAGAAAATGATTCTATATAAAGTACCTGACACATGGTGGGTGCTCAATAAGTATGCAGGCAAGCAAATGAGTCTTTAAAGTGGAGAATGTATATTTATCCTAGATGTAAATAAATAATATGATTCATTCCACAAAAAAATGCATGCTTATTATGAACAATAGTTGTAAATTTTTATTTCTATAGTTAAGAATATTAAACCATAAAAAGCTCTTTCTGTGCATATTGTCTCAAAAAAAAATAGACCTTTGACACAGGCAATGTGCTGGTTTGCCCTGTCCCAACCCCTACCACACCCCTCACAAATAGATAGAGGCCTTTCTCTTCTTTAGATTCTGACCACCCCTCTGTGGGGACACCCTGCCCCTTGGTTGTCCCACTCTCTCTAGAGGGTGCCTTCCTAACCCTGCTTAAGCATCAAGACCTCATCTGGGACCACCTTTCCCAGAGAGAGGTGGTCAGAGCCCAAGTGAAGTGACGAAAGCATGTATCTAAGAATAGTCCAGGGGAGGCCTCTGAGCTCAAGAAGGGCCCAGGGTGTATCCACTGGGGGAGTGGGGCTTTCTGGGAGGCAGATGCAGTGATTTGAGCACCTGCATAAGAAGGTGCCAACTCCTGGTGTCAGCCCAGAGAAAGTGAAGAGGACATTTCTTGCAGGTGGTTTGCCTGGAACAAGGTGTTAGAATCTAAAGAAGAGAAAGGCCTCTATCTATGTGTAGGGGGTGGGGTGGGCCTTGGGACAGTGCAACAGAAGTGCCAAAACCTTCTTCTCCTTAGTCGGGCTCCCTCAAGCATGAAGTCTGCTTTGCTGAGCACCCCTAATGGTTTTGGCCTACAATGCCTAGGCAGGGAAACAGAAAAGAGGCTCAATGAGTGTGTTTCTGTCACAAAGTCACTTATTCGATTTACATATGTACTTACTCTTGGAAAATTATGTTTACTGTGAAAATATTTGTTTGTTAAAATTCAGTGAATTAATGAAATTAAAGCTGGTTGTTTGAAAAGATAAACAAAACCGATGTCTTCAACCAGACTCTTCAAGAAAAAAAGGAAGAGGATTCAAATCATTGCAGTTCAAAATGGAGAAATTAAAACTGACATCACAGAAATACAAAGGATCACAAGAGTTCACTACAAGTATATATATGCCAATAAAATGGAAAACCAAAAAGAAATGTTCAGATTCTTAAAAGTACAACCTTCCAAGAATGAACCAGGGAGGAAGAGAAAATATGAATAGGCCAGGAATGAGTACTGAAATTGAAAATATGATTAAAAAACTTCCAACAAACAAAAGTCCAGAACCTGATGGCTTCACAGGTAAATTCTATCATACATTGAGAGAAGAATTAATGCCAATTCTTCTGAAATTATTCTAAAAAATTACAGAGGAAGAAAACCTCCCAAGCTCATCCTATGAGACCATTATCAGCCTGATACAAAAACTAGACAGACACCACAAAAAACAAAAAACAAACAAACAAAAAAACTACAGGCTAGTATCATTGAAGAACATAGATGCAAAACTCAACAAAATATTAGCAAGCCAAATACAACAATAAATTAAAAGATCATACACCACCGTTAAGTAGGATTTATCCCAGGGATGCAAAGATTTTTAAGTATATGCAAATCAGTCAATATTATATGCCACATCAACAAACTGAATGATTAAAAACTATCAATAAATGCTGAAAATGCTTTTGACAAAATTCAACACAGTTATATTAAAAAAAACTCTCCAGAAAGTGATTATAGAAACTACTTTAACATAATAAATGCCATATATGACAAACCCACAGCTAACATCATTCTTAAAAGTGAAAACCTGAGAGCATTTCTATTAAGATAAGGAATAAGACAAGGATGTCCACTTTCACCATTATTATTCAATAGTTTTGGAAGTCCCAGCTACAGAAATCAGAGAAGAAAAAGAAATAAAAGGAATACAAACTGGAAAATAAGTAAAACTATCACTGTCTGCTGATCATATGACACTATACATAGAAAATCCTAAAGAAGCTACCAGAAAACTGTTGAGACCATCAATGAATTTGGTAAAGTGACAGGCTACAAAATTAATACACAGAAATTGTTTTCAGTCCTATACATTAGACAATAAAAGGTCAGAAAGAGAAATTAAGGAAACAATCTCATTTACCATTGCATCAAAAAAAAAAAAAAAAAAAAAAACCTAGGAGTAAACTTACCTAAGGAAGCAAAAGGCCTATACTCTAAAAACTGTAAGACGTGGTTGAAAGAAATCAAAGATGACAGAAATGGAAAGATACACCATGTTCTTGGATTAAAAAATCAGTATTGTCAAAATGACTGTACTACCCAAGGCAGTCTACAGATTCAGTGCAATCTCTATTAAATTACCAATGGCATTTTTCACAGAACTAGAACAAAAATTTTCAAGTTTATATGGAAACACAAAGGATCCCAAACACCCAAAGCAATCTTTTTTTAATTTAATTTAGTCGTTTTTATTTTGTCTTTTCAGGGTCACACCCACAGCATATGTAAGTTTCCAGGCTAGGGGTAAGATCAGAGCTACAGCTGCCACCCTATACCACAGCCTCGCCAGACCCCAGCCACATCTGTGACCTACACTGCATCTCATGGCAACACTGGATCTTTAAACCCCTGAGTGGGGCCAAGGATTGAACCCTCATCCCCATGGGTATTAGTCAGGGCTGTTACTACTGAACCACAACAAGAACTCCCTGAAGCAATCTTGAGAATGAAAAATGGACACGGAGGAATCAGGCACCCTGGCTTCGGACCACACTACAAAACTACAGTCATAAGAACAGTATGGTACTGGCACAAAAACAGACGTATAGATCAGTAGAACAGGATAGAAAGACCAGAAATAAACCTACGCACATATGGTCAATCAATCTACAACAGAGGAGGCAAGAATATACATTGGGGGAAAGACAGTCTCTATAATAAGTAGTTCTGGGAAATAGGACAGCTACATGTAAAAGAATGGAATTGGAATACTATCTAATACCATATGCAAAAATAAAACGGATTAAAGACCTAAATGTAAGACTAGATACTATAAAACTCCTAGAGGAAAACATAGGCAGAACACCCTTTGATGTAAATCATAGCAATATATTTTTGTATCCACATCCTAGAGTAATGAAAATAAAAACAAAAATAAAAAAATGGGACCTAATGCAACTTAAAAATTTTGCACAGCAAAGTAAACCATTAAAAAAGAAAATACAACCCACAGAATGAGGAAAATTTTGCAAATGAAGCAACTGATGAGGATTAATCTTCAAAATATATAAACAGCTCATACAGCATTATACCAAAAAGTAATAATTTAATAGATGGCCAGGAAGTTCCTGCTGTGGTGTAGTGGGTTAATGATCCAGTTTGTCTCTGTAGCATTGCCAGTTCAGTCCCTGGCCCAGCAGAGTGGGTTAAGGATCTGGCATTGCCATAACTGTGGTATAGGTCACAGATGCGGTTCAGATTTGATCCCTGGCCCAGAACTTTCCATATGCCACAAATGTAGCCAAAAAGAGGGGGGGAGGGGTCAGAAGATCTAAACAGACATTCCTCCAAAGACAATAGACAGATGGCCAAAAAGCACATGAAAATATGCTCAATGTCCACTAGAGAAATGAAAATCAAAACTACAATGAGATATCACCTCACACCAGTCAGAATGGCCATCATCAAAAAGTCTACAATAAATGCTGTAAAAAATGTGGAGAAATGGGAACCCTCTTACACTATTGGTAAGCTGGTACAACCACTATGGAGAACAGTATGGCAATTCCTTAAAAAACTAAATACAGAACTACCATATGATCCAGCAACCCCACTCCTTCACATATATCTGGAGAAAACCATAATTCCAAAAGATAAATGCACACCAGTGTTTATTGCAGCACCATTTACAATAGCCAAGTAAGACAGGAAGTAATCTAAATGTCTATCAACAGAGGACTGGATAAAGAAGATGCAGTATATGTATAATCATGGAATATTACTTAGCCATAAAAAAGCATGAAATAATGCCATTTGCGGCAACATAGATGGACCTAGAAATTATCATAGTAAGTCAGAGAAAGACAAATATCATGAGATCACTAATATGTGGAAGCTAATAAAAGTAATATAATAGAATTTACAAAATAGAAAAACCAAAGATTTCAGTACCAGACTTATGTTTACCAAATGGGAAATGTGGTGGGGGGAGGGATCAGTTAGAAGGTTGGGATTGATATGTACACATTACTATATATGAAATAGGTGGGTAACACGGACCTACTGTATAACACAGGATCATTTACTCAATGTTGTATAATAACTTATGTGCGGAAAGAATCTGAAAAGGAATGGATATATGTGTATGTCTAACTAATTTACTTTCCTTTACACTTGAAACTAACAACTTTTATTGGAGTCAACTATATTCCAATAAAACTTTACAAAAAATTATAAATACCCAATATCAAGTGTATTTATTTTTTAGTCTGGGGTATAAAAGATGAAAATGGAACACCTTGAAAAAATAACAACAACAACTAATAAATTTAGAGAATGATACCATTAGAATCATCTCCATTTTGTGCAGCCATCGATGTAATAACTGATTTCTTGTTATTTTGGTCAAGTTCTATACCTAAGGGAGTATTGATATGAATTATATAACTTCCTGAGATTTAAAAAACTTGAAATTAAATATTTTGACTCAGGGCAGCACCCAACTACTAAGTAAAGTCAGACTCCAAAAGACTGAGGAAATTTTACCTTCAAAGCTCAGACTTCATGGAAAAATTTTAGAGAGAATAGTGTGTCCAGAATTGAGATCAACTCTAAATAATTTTATTTACAAAAAGCTTTCCTACTAGAGAAGGGCACAAACTAGACACTCCACTAAGAACATAAAACATCAACATGATTATTCCACTCTCATGCTGTAAACTAAGAACTTGACCAGGCAATTCATATGTCAAGTTTCACAACTCCGCACTTGCTTGCCCTCAGTACACATCAAAGCAACTTTTAAGGTCAAACTATCTGCTCTTCCATCTCCTTCTTCCACATCATCATTTTTAATGGGCATCGCTATCTTATGCCTTCTGTCACGGCTTCCCATTTCCTTAATTCTGAAATTCCCTCACCCCAGTTATTATGCCAGGACATTCAGTATTTACCCAGCTTCCACGTTAAAACTTACTTGCCAAAATTCCTGATGCTGCCAGGAATCATCTCTTAAAACTCAATGGTGGTTGTAAATGAAAATTTCCCCTCTGTTACACATGTACCACGAGTGACTTGGTATAACGTCACATGTCTATGCTACTAGCTACTCAAGAGGCAGAAACTAACTGTAAGATTGCTGAGTTTGAGGGTTTTGGCCTGCAGTGTGCACATACTAAATTTAGTAACATTATGCCATGGAACCATCATAAAGAGGCTTTTCATCCAGCTGGGGAAAAAATGCTCAAAAAGATACTTCAGCTCAACCTTAACGCACTATTTTTTAATTCACTTGTTTAAAAATAGTATTTAATTTTCAGTTTACATGTTCAATTTACATGTTAAATTTTCATTTTATATTGCTTATTTTGGAAATTTATATGCTACTAGTTTATAAGAGAACATTACATTTGAATTGTATACTTTAGTTGATGTTTTATAACATTTACAATTTTCTGTATTTGATTTATACTGTATTACATACATATAGATTTGTGCATAATTATATAAACATTTACATTTTGTATTTTCTGTGTAAAATGTTATATACAGGTTTTGTAATTATGTTATCTAGTTTCAGCTCACTTTTATTTGTATATAGTAGGTATTTTTAATATGTGTATTAACATTGGTATTTTGGCATTATAGAAATACAAACACACACACACACACACACACACACACACATATCCTTGTCATTCTGTGCCCCTATTTCACTTCACCAGAGAGAGAAATATTCCAGGATGGGAAGAGAGCAAAAATTATGTGCTGGTTAAAACACGATTGTTTGGGACCGACCATTAAAAAGATAAAATTTCAATTTGATTTTTTTTTCCTGATGTGTCAGATGCCTCTTTAAGTTTATACGTACAAAACCCCAAGATTTCTGCAAGTACCTAACAATTCCTACAAACTACAAATATTATTCACTGCTGGGATTTATCTATCTTTTTTCAAATAAGGTATTATTCATTTACTAAGAGCAGTAAAAAAATTGCCATTCAAACTGCACTTGTATATATTGTCAACAGAAATTATTTAGAGAAATCTTTAAGGAAGAGAGCTATATTTGGATAACGGTAGAGATAACAAGTATTTACATTCAAATCTATCAGAACAATCTAAATCATTTATCAAAACCAATAAAGTAGAAAGTCTTCTAAGAAAGACATGGTCAACCGAGATCTGAGAAAGATAATACAATAAAACAAGGGAGTCTGTAAATTGAGCTTCAGTTTGCTGACATTTCTATTTTAACAATGAAGCCCAGAGTACATTTATTCCACAACAGCATTATTTACTAATGCTATATTGTTAATATTAGTAATTAAAACCCTCATTTTACAAGGTATGGTTCAAAACCTAAAAGATAACATATTATTCCTAAAAAATAAATATTTTAAAGATGAAAAGTTGAGAGGGTGTTGACATTTATCACTTCCTGTAACAGTGTATATTTCCAACATTTAATTTGACAAACATAAGGCTTCAGTAAATAATATGATTAATTGAATGATTAATAATACATAAAATGCCAATAAAGAGCAATGATATTAATGCCTGAAAATGAGTGCTTTGTATCAGGACAGCACTGTACATTTTCCATAAATCATGTCATTGAACTGCCACAACCCTAAGGTATTATTATTATCATCACTTTACAGATGAAGAAAGTACACAGGGTATTTTAAAAGTTTAAAAGTGTCCACCACTTTAACAGCTTACTGTAATTGTAAATGACTGAGTCAAAATGATTATGGCCACATTTTTCAATGATGTTTCATTTTAAAAAATTATCCCAGAGATCAAGAGGACATTCATGATGTTTTGGATACAAAAATATATAAGATGTGACTTGTCACCAAAAAAGAAAAAGAAAAGGGAAAAAATAAAAATATTTATTCACTTTGCGAGACAAGGTGAGACTCAAAATTGTCCTTACTCTCTCCTCTACTTTTATTGCTGTTCTCAGCATCATTCTCTAGATACAGCTTTGTACACAAGGTTGAGAGTCAAGCACCTGGAGATTACTGCTTAAATGCTTGCCACTCCATGACTGAAGTTGTGATCCTCAATGTAACATCATTGGGAGTGGGTTTTTTTTGGGGGGGGCGGGTAGGAGTATTCTTGACATTATGGATTCTTGTCCTGAGGAATTTCAAATATTTCAGAGAATTTACTCTGATTCATTGTCTGTGTAGCAGGCACATGGATAGTGCTCTGATTTCTGGATAGGAGAATGTAGGATTAAACCTTCTCTATTCAGACTTATGACCAACGACTTGGTATTTTGTCCCTTGCCTCATTACCTGGGACTGTTTCATGGAAGGGAATGATTTTTCCATATGTAAATTTCATGTGACCATGCTGAGCCTTGTTCAAGCTACACACAAAAGGGAAAGAGAATTCTTTTCCATAGAGGAAAAGAAGGTTGAGAGGGCTTTAGCGAATAGAATCCATGGCTTTTTATTGTCTGAGTCTTTGCCAGAAAAGAAGAGTGAGTTTCTTCCTACTGGGCTTTGCTATCTTTGTAGTGTGAGAGCTCCCCCTTCTGGTGTCCTAATTCTACTTAATTGAACTGTTTTTACAGTTTGTTGATGGATCATACTGTAAAAATAAAAAAAGCGAATTTCCAAGCTAGCTATGCTGTTGCCACCCAGTGTGAAGTACTTGAGAGCTTAACCCACCACCTAAATGAATTAGAAGAAGAAGAACAGACAAAACCTAAAGTCAACAGAAGGAAGGAAATCATAATGATCAGAGAGGAAATCAATAAAACAGAGATTCAAAAAACAATAAAAAAAATCAATAAAACCAAGAGCTGGTTCTTTGAAAAGGTAAACAAAATTGATAAACCTCTGGCCAGACTCACCACGAAGAGGAGAGAAAAAGCCCAAATAAACAAAATAAAAAATGAGAAAGGAGAAATCACAATGGATACTGCCGAAATATAAACACCATAAGAGGAGTCCCCATTCCTCTTAAGGTGCAGCGGAAATGAATCGGACTAGGAACCATGAGGTTGCGGGTTCGATCCCTGGCCTTGCTCAGTGGGTTAAGGATCCGGCGTTGCCGTGAGCTGAGGTGTAGGTTGCAGACGCGGCTCGGATCCCGCGTTGCTGTGGCTGTGGTGAAGGCCGGCAGCTACAGCCCCTGTTAGACCCCTAGCCTAGGAAACTCTATATGCCGCAGGTGCAGCTTTAAAAAGACAAAAAAAATAAAAATAAAGAAAAATAACCAAAAAAACATAAGAGAATACTATGAACAATTTTAAGCCAACAAATTTGACAACCTAAAAGAAATGGACAACTTTCTAGAGACATACAACCTGCCAAAACTAAATCAAGAAATAGATCAACTGAACAGACTGATCACTAGAAACGAACTTGAATATGAAATAAAAACACTCCCTAGAAATAAAAGTCCAGGACCAGTCGGCTTCACACATGAATTCTACCAGACATACAAGGAGGAAGAAGAAATTCCAAAAGGCTGAAGAAGAAATTCTACATTCATAGAATGTCCCAGAGACATTCTATGATGCCATCATCACCCTCATACCAAAACCAAAGATGCCACCAAATAAGAAACTATAGGCCAATAACTTTAATGGGTATAGACACAAAAATTCTCAACAAAATTTTAGCCAACAGAATTCAACAACATATAAAAAAGATCATACACTACAACAAAGTAGGATTCATCCCAGGTTCACAAGGATGGTTCACCATAGGCAAATCAATCAACATCACACACCATATTAACAAAAGAAAAGTCAAAAACCACGTGATCATCTCAACAGACGAAGAAAAAGCATTGGACATGATCATCTCAACAGACGAAGAAAAAGCATTGGACAAAGTCCAACAACCATTCATGATAAAAACTCTTACCAAAGCAGTACAGAGGGAACACACCTTAACATAATAAAAGCCATTTACAACAAACCCACAATAAATATAATACTCAATGGAGAAAAGCTGAAAACCTTTTCACCAAAATCTGGAAAAAGACAAGGATGCCTACACTCACCACTGTTATTCAATGTAGTTTTGGAAGTCCTAGCCACAACAATCAGACAAACAAAAGAAATAAAAGGTATCCAAATTGGAAGAGAAGAAGTAAAATTGTCACTCTGTGCAGATGACATGATACTATATATAGCAAACCCTTACACAACTCAACAGCAAAAAATTCAACCACCCAATCAAAAAATGGGCAAAAGACCTGAATGGACATCTCTCCAAGGAAGATATACAGATGGCCAACAAGCCCATGAAAAAATGTTAAACATCATTGATTGTCAGAGAAATGCAAATCAAAACAACCAGGAGATACCACCTCACACCTGTCAGAATGGCCATCATTAATAAGTCCACAAATTACAAATGCTTGAGAGGGTGTGAAGAAAAGGGAACATTCTTGTACTTCTGGTGGGAATGTAAGTTGGTAAAACCACTGTGGAAAATAGTATGGAGGTACCTTAGAAAACTATACACAGAACTACCATATGACCCAGGAAACCCACTCTTGGGCATATATCCAGACAAAACTTTCCTTGACAAAGACACATGCACTCACGTATTCAGTGCAGTTCTATTCACAATAGCCAAGACATGGAAACAACTTAAATGTCCATAAACAGATGACTGGATTAGGAAGATGTAGTATATATACACAAAGGAATAATACTCAGCCATAAAAAAACAAAATAATGCCATTTGCAGCAATGTGGATAGAACTAGAGACTCTCATTCTAAGTGAAGTAAGTCAGAAAGAGAAAAACAAATACCATATGATATCACTTATATCTGGAATCTACTATAGGACACAAAGGAACCTTTCCACAGAAAAGAAAATCATGGACTTGGAGAAAAGACTCATGATTGCCAAGAGGGAGGGAGTGGAATGGACTGGGAATTTGAGATTAATAGGTGCAGACTATTGCCTTTGGAATGGATAAGCAATGAGATCCTGCTGTGTAGAACTGGGAACTACATCTAGTCACTTATGATGGAGCATGACAATGTGAGAAAAAAGAATCTATACGTGTACGTGTGACTGGGTTGCCTTGCTGTACAACAGAAAATTGACAGAACACTGTAAACCAGCTCTAATGGAAAAAAACAAAAATCATTATTTAAAAAAAAAAAGGAAAGTTCTTGAGAGGGTAAATCTCCCACTAACTGAAACAACCCAACAAGCAGAGATCAGTGCTCTTACCACAGTTTGCCAGTTATCAGGACAGATTGTTAATATTTAAACTGACAGCTGGAATGTCTTTGCGGTTGCCCATGATTTTATTTAATAGATTCCACTATAAATTGCACGTTTTAAATTTTATTTATAAATTTCACTTTAGATGAAGGTTTGGCGGGGTTGTAATTACTTTGTACATATATTAGAATTTCTCTGGGATAGAGAGACAAAGATATTAATATGCCTACATATTTACATAAGTATACTAGAACGTATATTTGTGTAAATATGTATCACGGATCCATAGATTACTAGGAAGTGCTTTATTTAAAATCCAGGTAGTTGAGAATTTTTTTGTTTGTCATTTATATCTAGCTTAGTTTTGTGTTGAGAAAACATTCTCTGAATAACTTAATTCTTTGACATTTATTGAGGGTTGTCTTTATTGACTAGCATATGATAATTTAGGTTGATAGTTCATGTGTACTTGAAAGTGTATTTGGTGACAACTGAATGCATTGTTCTATACATTTCCATTAGATCAGTTCACTTTTTTTGCAGAGCTTTTATATTTTTACTGATTTTTTGGATTCTTCTATTGGCTAATGAGAGAAGTACATTAAGGTCTCGTCTACAAATAGAATTATATGTGTGTCTCAGCTTTGTTAATTTGCTTTGTTTATTTTGAAGTTATCGACTCCATTTTCATTACCAAAAGTCCTTTTTCTTAATTCAACTTGACCTAAATCAAGCCTAGTGTGACATTTATATAGCTATATTAATTCTATTTGGTTAGGTGCTGTATACATAATACATCTTTTAAATTTTTCCTTTTTTGTCAAGCTCTCTGTAGTCTTGTATAAAATGTGTTCCTCTGGTGAAAATACATATTTGGCTTGTTTGGTAGTGTAGTTTGACAATATTAGTATTTTCCTTATACTTACTCCTTTACATGTAATACTACTCAACACTCTGCCTTAATCACATCAGGTTACCTTTTTGTTTCTATTTGATTAGTCTGCTTAAAGATCCTCCATCTCTTGCATTTCTGTATAGATACAGAATAGCTTATTGTATCAAAACAAAACAAAAAGGTAGAATTCTGCAAATAAGAGTTTATTTGGGGGTCCTAAGAACTGCAGTTGGGGAGACAGAGCCTTGCATAAAACTGAGAGTTCTAGGGAAGAGAAATAGTCACAGAATTATAAAAGGCAAAAGTCATGAGGCTGTACTGACACAGAAAGGAAGTATTTGTCCTTAAGGGATGGTTGTCATGAGTGGTTTTAGGATAAGGGTCCAATAAGTATCTTGGGTTTCTGGCAGATGTTTGAGATGCCTTCCTTAGGACAATAAGTGGTCAAAAGTTCAGATTCCATCCAGGCCGACATGTGCATAAGTCATACTTTCTCAGTGGCCTCCTGGCTCCATTCTAGTGAGCTCTCTCAGCAATATTGACGCTAAATTGATTTTCTTTTCCTATTAGTCATATGCGTATTCTTTTGCAATAGTCTTTTAGTGGCTACTCCCAAATATTACATAAAGGACATTTGATTTATTACAGTCTACACAGAAACATGGCTTTTAAACTTCTCTAATGATTCTAGAAACTTCGCATATTTTCAACTTATTTTCTTAAGCCTGTAAATTTAACAATGATGTCTATAGGCAACCTGGCGCAAGGCCATGCCCTTAGGGTCGAAGACCCAGTCTGCATCACAGCAGTATTATCATTCACCTTTATGAAGCAACTCTGTCAATATAATCTTCTAAGCTTTTTGGATCTGCATAAAACCATTAGTATAGAGTGTAGAATACACCCCCGGAACAGTGTATGGATCTGAGTCTCTCAAATGAGTAAAATTACTGAAATTAACCTCAAGGTTACTCGTCACAGAGAGGTCAAAAGGTACTACTGCATCTATTCTCCATTCCCAATTAAGTCATGTTTCTCAATGCATATAATTATGGTTCTGCAATTAAATCAAATGACAATATTAAGACATCCCTGGAGTAAAATGCCAGCAATAGAGGGGTCAAAAAATTGAATACAAACATAGCTTTTCAAACTATAACGTTTCATTTGAAAAATTAAAGTCCAAATAAAGTTCCTTGCACACTTAAGTTCAATGTCATTAAAATCCAAAATTAAACTCACTTGCTTTTAAGTACAAACAAATCTGTAAATCCTTTTGATTGGTCTGCCTACGCTTAGCCAGAGGCATTTAATGCCTAGATGGAGTTGAAGATCCTTGAGAAGCTGCAGCCTGGGCTGCCTTTCATGGGAATGGATGAGACTCCTTCTGATCTTGAGGAGAGGAATTTGTTTGATGCCAAGTTTCTGAGATAACTCACATTCAGAAAGTTCAGAAGGTTTGCAGGACACCCAAGACTGTCACAGCCTTGAAACTACTATCACCAAATTTAGAAAACAATCACTAATGTTCCTTAAAGCAAATACTCCAGCAAAATTATGTTCCAGGAAACCACTATCTAGCATTGCCTAAGGTAATATCAGTAACTCAATGGTGTCTGAGGGAAGGGAGTTTTTTGCTTTTTTTTTTAAACCAGAGTTTCAGTTTCAATAGGTCCTCAGCGCCTGTGTAACTTCTGGAGTCCACTTACTAAGATCATAAATTCAGTTGGAAGAGATGTTTACAAATAGCTTATTTACCCTATTTGCAAGGAAAATTAGTTTAGGCTTTGTGCCTCTTGTAACTGAGGTATTACTTCCTGCAATGATAGAAATTTGCATTACTGCTATCTCTCATTACCTAGTTTCACCTGAGATGTCTTTTTCACTTCATCATATTCAAAATTTTTGCACCTAGCTAGTGACAAAGTTGTTTTCCTTCCTCTGTTGATAATGCTTCTTGCCAGGATCATCTCACCAGAAATGATTTCTCTCTCATCCCCACATTTCAACAGGATAGTCATTTTTAGCAGATTGGTAAAAGAAAATAGCATTTGATGCTTGTGAAGGCGGTGCCCCAAAGCACAGGAGAACCAACACCACTGCTGTGTACTCCTGAAGACATGGTCTTTCCTCAGCTTTCAAATACCACAGTGTTCGCATTTCTGTCTTATCGTTTTCTGTGGTATTGAGATATGCCCTATGAAAGTGTTAGTCGACATTCCTATACTTTAAACTGACCTGCTTCTTTCGTGTTCCTTTACCTAATTCAGGTACTCCAAGTACTGTTTGCAAGATATGAGCTCTTTCTTTTTCTCCCCTTTGCTGTTTTACCTGGATGTTTACTTCTTTTTATACATCCCCAAATTTCATTTTATGGGGTGTCTAAAAGTGAGATATAAGAAGCCACTGAGCTCAAGGAAAGGCGAAAGCATTTACTGTCCAAATATTATCCATCTACATTTTATTAAGTTGAATAATACAGTTAATAGATGTGTTCTTATCAAACCAACATCCTGCCCAGCTAGTCCTTGTCCTGTTATTGTACTTCAGATTACTTTTTAATATAGTTCATTTTTGCTGTATTTTCTTTCACAGTCCAAAGGACACAAATTAAAAATTTCTTGAGTATAAGCTCAAATAATAGTGTCACTCCCAGAATACCTATGACACTTTGAAACACACCCAATGATATTTTGGCTAATTTATTCTGATAAATATCTTTATTCCTCAACTATTCTCAAATCTGTGCCTCTTCTCACAGAATGCTTGACTTATACTTCAAACTGACATTCCCCATCACTGGTTAAACAATTAAAAGGGATATGTTTGATGGTAAATGAGGGCTTTATGACCTAAAGCTAATACCTGAGTCTTACTCCGCCAATCACCTTTAACCAGGATGCTACCTCCTATCTAGCCCCCATCCTCAATGCAAGAATCTGAAGGAGCTATTTATAAAGAAGAGTTGCTGAATGAGAATCAAAGCACCACACTCAGAAGCTACTCCAGTGTCAGAAACTTCAATCCTAACTCTTAGGTTGCAGTCTAGGTGGCTCATGCGTAAGGGTCAAGTAAGGCTTTCTATTTACTCAAACTTAAATCATGCACCCATCAGGCTCTGGCTTACTTATGAAAGAGAAAAAAGATGAAAAATATGCATATAAATTTCTTTAAAAAACTACCTTCCTGGAAGAGTATGGGCTAAAAGTGAAGTGAGAGAGGACGGTTATACAATGGTAATGAACCCAGCTAGTAGTATCCATGAGGACGACAGTTCGATCCCTGGCCTCACCCAGTGGGTTAAGGATCTGGTGTTGCTGTGGCTGTGCTATAGGCCGGCAGCTACAGCTCTAATCTGACCCTGTAGACTGGGAACTTGCATATGCTGCAGATGCAGCCCTAAAAAGACCAAAAAAAAAAAAAAAAAAAAAAAGAGGAGAGTTATAGTTCATGGTCCTAGCTAATGACGGATCTTACCTAGCTCTGCTCACTTCATGGATGAAGAATGAGCAATGGTGGGCAGCACAGCACTTAAGGCATTGCCCCTAGAGCAGAGTGAGCCCACCACTTAAATTCACACTTCCATCAGTATTTGACAATGTGGTCAATCAAACTGGAAATGTATTTTCTCTTGTGATTTAAGAAGGAAAACATGGAAACTTCCTAGAGACACAAGGTGCTCTCTCCTCTGTGAATTGTATCAGGACTACAGTCATAGTTTGAGTTAGGGGTCCTTTCTTCCTTACCTCCACATATTTTTTAAATTAATTTGAAATAAGCCATTCTTTTTCCTAAGGAGAACTTAATTACATTTTTTTGGCTGTACCTGCAGCATGTGAAAGCTCCCAGGCCATGGATCAAACCCACACCACAGCGGTGACCCAAGCTGCTGCAGTTAGATCCCTAACCCACTGTGTCATAGGAGTACTCCTAAGTAACTACATTTTTTTATTTTTTTAAGATTTTTTTTCTATTATAGTTGATTTACAATGTTCTGTCCATTTATGCTGTACAGCAAAGTGACCAGTCATACACACACACACACACACATATATATTTTTTATTCTCACATTATCCTCCATGTTACATCACAAGTAGTTCCCTGTGCTATACAGCAGGATCTCATGGCTTAGCCACTCCAAATGCAATAGCTTACATCTACTAGTCACTTTTTTTTGGGGGGGAGTCTTTTTAGGGTCACACCCACGACATATGGAAGTTCCCAAGCTAGGGTCAAATTGGAGCTGCAGCTGCCAGCCTACACCACAGCCACAGCAAAGCAGGATCTCAGCTGCATCTATGATCTGCACCACAGCTCACGGCAATGCCAGATCCTTAACCTACTGGGAGAGGCCAGGAATCGAACCCACGTCCTCATGGATACTAGTCGAGTTCATTAACCACTGAGCCATGGCAGGAACTCCTAATCACATTTCTTTTAAAAGACATATACTGCAATACAAACTTTTAGTTTGGTGTTTTTCAAACTGATAAGTGAACTTGGCCTGGCCCAAGCAGTTCTAGAACTTCTGGAATTATCCTGGATGGTGAAAATACATCAGAAAGATACCAGCCTTTTCTGGAATAGGAATCCTGTGGCAGACTTAAATATTTCCCATTATATAATAACTCATCATAATGGAACAGTAGGAGTGTTAAGATTTCTATTATCATCACATATGAATCATGTTAATTTAGTCTCAAACTCCTCAAATATATTATTAACATTCAGAAATTCCCACCAGTCTTAGAATCTTCACATACCTTATTTACAAAGGGCCCAGATTTGTAAATATGTTTTTCCAGCTGAGGAAGTTGCCTCAGAAGGACCCACATTTGTGGATTCTGAATGGCTGTATGGTTAAAATCCCAAACATTCCATGGCTTCTTATATATGAAGTTGACCCCAAATGTTGCTCCGCGTTTTGACTCATCAGTCCATCATAAGTCAAAACTGAAAATGTCCAGAGAGTAGATGAAGGACTCAAAAGTACTGAAAATAATACCTTGAGGACATTGAAAAGAGAGGAAGAAAATTACTTTCTGCTGAATAGAGTCTTAAAAGAAGAAAGCAACAATACTGTAACTAAGAATGTGTAGACAAAATTTCAGAACAGGCTAAATAAGCAGTGGCTACCCCATGATGTAAGGAGCTTCAGAGATTGGAAAGTATAAGGAGTAGGAGCACAGGGCCAGGGACAGAGGAGAGATATGGTATGTCAGGTTAAATGAAACAAACTTTTCTCATCTATACCTATGAATCGGTTTGTCCAAGGTGAGAGAAAGGGTGAGCTACTTGTGTAGTGCAAAGCTGCTGGGTTCTATCTTTGAGAGCATAGAAGTCTATGAATGCAGTGAAGTTCTGGTAAAAATAAGATCGTCTATGGCTTGAACAGAGAAGCAAGGGTGCCAGCATACCTGAATGTAAATTCTAGCATGTGAAAAGTTCATCAGCAGTTAAGGATGAGACTAGTACATTTTAAAGACAGGCGTCACTTATAAATTCCAGAAATCTACTGACCATTCTTATAACTATAATAGTTGACATATGTAATATTAATTTCCATTAAAATTTTTAACATGACTCTGGTTTAAGCAAGTAATCAGTAGTAGAGAAAAAAGTTCAGATAAGCTATTTTCATGTATGAGATCCCAAAGATTAGAAAAAATATTCATATACATAAAATAAGGCTGGTTTTATCATTAAATATAGATTTAGTCATAAGTATTAATGAAAGTGATGGATTTTTCTTTGACCACTTGAAGTAAACTAATGACTGTTCATGCACTGATATATGTATACATACCATTTAGAATAAAATCTTGCCTTGAAGAATATACAACAAATTTAGGTTAATAGCTTTATGGAAAAAGTTATACTAGAAATGTTGTAAAGATAGATTTTATAAGTATAATCTTGCAGATTGGATTCCTTCAACTGAGACCAAGTTCTTGATAGTCATTTATATTTGAAACTTAAATGCTAATAAGATGCCTAAAGTTCATACTGTTAGAGAAGGCCATATATTACTATTAAGAGCAAGACTGATCTGCAATTACACTACTATATTGAATTTAGTATATAACTACAAATCTTTTCCACCTTTAATATGCTTTATGAAGAATAAGGAAAATCAACTGCATTATAAAGGAGGTAAAATAATCATTTTCTCTCAAAGTATTATTTTAAAATTTTTGAGAAATGACTTGTGTCACTCTTGACAATCTTTTAGTCTTAAAAGTCTTACGACTTTCTTGAAATTTAAAATATAGATTAAGAATTCTTTATAAGAATTAGAGACTAATAATTTTCTCTCAAACTCCCCATGTCATAATTCTGGCTATTTGAAATACAAAATCTATAGTATATTTAATAGGTTATATTTTTGGTATTTTCCTAATGCATAGCTTCGTGCCTTTTTATTTCCTTCTTTAGATTTTTGGGTTCTTTTTGCAGAACTACCATTAATGAAGACAATTTCTTTTTAAAAAGCTCTTCACTTACTTTATGAATCCAAGATAAAACACAAATGAATTTTATTGTTCATTTAAATGTCAGGACAATATTGTTGGTTGGTATAACATGTTATGGAACCTACACTTCAATATTCAATGGAAGTTCTTTTTAGTCCTTATCACCAACACACTCTCTACCCCAGGACGAGCACATGATCAAGATCTGTCAGTGCTCCATTTCTCAGAATGAGAATTATGAAGCAACATGTGGAAAAATCAGAACCCTCTGGCTATCATTCCACTACATGGAGAAAAGAACAAACTAAATGGATAGAGAGAGTCACTCAAATGATAACAGCTCTCTAAGTAGAGTTTTGTTTGAGGCTAGTGCTATTTTTAGACTCTTCACTTTTGGGAGCTGATTAATTTCCCTTTTTACTTCAGTAAGTTTGAGTTGATTTTTCAGTGACCTGCATCTAAAACAGTCTGAATGAACATGGTTAAAAAAATTGTTAAGCCTTTCACATGGCAGACACTTTGTGAAGCATTGACAGCCAGGTATGAACGACCCTGAAATCAGTTCTCGAAAAAAATGGAGTTTGTTTGTTTGTTTTGCTTTTTAGGGCCGCACCCACTGGCATATGGAAGTTCCCAGGCTATGGGTCCAATCAGAGCTGCACCTGCAGCCTACACCACAGTCACAGCAATGGGAGATCTGAGCTGTGTCTGTGACCTACACCACAGCTCACGGCAATGTGGGATCCTTAACCCACAGCGTGAGGACAGGGATAAAACCCATGTCCTCATGGCCTTCATGGGAATGCCAAAAAAAAAAATGGTGCTTCAGGACACTGTTCCAAGTATTTTGTGACAAGTATAACACATTGGAAATACTTTATTACTAGGAAAATTTAAATTTTTTATTTGTGCAAGAGTTTTTAATGTATTGTGTTATTTCAAGGCTATTCCTACATGCTATTTTTCTCTTGTAAGAAAAAAACTCAAATTATAAAACAGTATTTTTCTGCACCACATGCACCCACTCTGCAGAACACGAACACTCTCAGAATTTTCCCTTTAGTTCTGGGAGCTCCCAGGTGATGCTCTCTCACAGCACTGAGGAAGCAGTATCACATATTCTCTAATGCAGGACTTCCCACTAGGCCACAGTAACTACTGACTGGTGCCTATGTCTTGACAATGGGACGGGTACAGCACAGATCACTGCACTAATGCCCAGTACTGCTGATAATCATGATAAATGTACGTACAATGTATAAAGTTTGCAGCTGCGGCTCAGATTCAGTCCCTGGCCTGAGAATTTCCATATGCCTTGGGTGTGGCAGGCAGGCAGAAGGAAAGAATGAGGAAGGGTACAGCTACTTTGGAACAGTTTGTTTCTTAGAAGTTGAACCATACTCTTACCATATGATCTAACGATTGTACTCCAAGTATTTATTCAAGTGAACTCATAACTTAGGTCCACACAAAAACCTGCGCTAAAGATGTTTATAGCAGTTTTATTCATAATTATGAAATTTGCAAAAGATCAAGATTTCCTTCAGTAAGTAAACAGATAAACTTTGGTGCATTCAGACGATAGGATTGTTATTTAATGCGAAAAGGGAAAGTGCTATTGAACCATTAAAATACATGGAAAAACAAATGCTTACTACTAAGTGAAAGAAGGCAGTCTGAAAAGGCTACACACTGAGTAACTCCAACTACACGACATTCTAGAAGAGGCAAAACTAAGGAGATAATGAAAAGGGAGTTGGGGAAGTTGAGATAAATTGGCAGAATATAGAGGACATTTTTGAACAGTGAAAATATTCTGTATGTAATTACAAAAACAGCTATGTCATTATACATTTGCCCAAAGCCATAAGTAGAGACGAAAATTAAACCCTGAGATATACTATGAACTTTGGATGGTAAAGGTGTGTCAATAAAGGTTCTTCAGTTGTAACAAATGTATCAGTCCAGTGAGTGATGTTGATAATGAAGGATTCTATGCATGTGTGGGAAAATTTTGTAGAGCATAATGTGCCAATATCTAACAAAATTGCATGAACATTTGTACTTTGACCATAAATCCTACTTCTAAGGCTCTCTCTTACATATACAGATCTGCAAACACAAAATAATACACAAAGTTATTCATCATGCCATTATTTGAAATAGTAAGTTTTAGATAAAAAACACTCAAAAAAGACAGATTAAATAATTCATAGAACAGCCACAAAATGAAGTCATAAATAAAAAGATAATTAATTTTGAATTACATGGCATATTTCCCAGATACATCAAGAGTTTATATAATGATGTCTTTGTGTAAGAGAATATATCTATTTCCTCATATATGCACATATAATTATAAAATGTACTATATTTCATTTAGAGATAGAAAGGATAAACAGTAAATAAGACAAGTGGTTAATTTGAAGGTGGGTATAAAGAAGAAAGCAAGAAGGCATGGAGTATTCACAGATGAATGGCAACTAATAAATGTGGGGAAATGATAGAAATATGACCATTCTCAACCTCTAATGAAAAAATTGAGTCAAACAAGCATTAATGGAAGCTGAAATCTTTGAAGAATTGTTAGAAACAGGATATTTCTACCTCTTTGAGATGTAACCTTAGAAATTATCTATTAACTGCTAACACAAAAAAAAATGGTTCTGTGCAACCAAAATATCTGGTAGCCAAACTCTGTATCATCATCAACAATAGGACAAGCTGACACAATGTTCTTATTGTGAAATAGTAGGAAATGTATATAACACCACTGTATTCTTACCAAATCAACCTAAGTCTATTCATGTGGCAATAATAAGAAAAATGTGATGCCTTTTAACAAATAAAAGGCCTAGAATTATCAAAACAAATCAATGTTATGAGAAACTTAAAAAGAAGGACAGTTCAACATTGAAAGATACTAAAGAGGAAAATATATATAATTTGCCAACTTCAACTGGATCCTAGAGTTTTACCAAAAAAAATGAAAAGAAATTTTAAGAACAATTAAGATATATGGATATGGACAACATATTAGGTTTTTTAAATTTGTGTTAATTTTTTCAGATATGACATTGGTATAGTGGTTATATGAAAGAATGTTTTTATTCTTAAGAGATCCTGGGCAATGCCATTTGTTGAAGAAATTATAAAATGGCTATGAATTATTTTAAGTGGTTCAAGAAAAGAAAAAAAAGGCCATGTATTTTGAGAAAGAAAATTTTGAAAAAAGATATTGATGTTTAAATCTAGTTATGTACTGGTTGCATATATACCTACTATAAAATTGCTCCAAATTTTCTGTAGGTTTTTTGTCAAAAATAGAAACTTAGAAATATAGAAAAACCAAAACCTCTTACTGGAATCACTAGCTTAAAAATAGAACATATTTTTGGAAATTAAAATATAAAATATGGATTATTTATCTGCTGAATCTTTATCCAAATATTTTTCTAACACAATCTTAATATACATGCTTCTCCACACCCTACTCTTCATTTCCCCATCTGCTGAAATCCCTGTGGAGGACCTCACTATAAAGCTTAAACTTAAATTGAAAGACATCACAAAAATTAAACAATTTATGGAATAGTTTCTTAATGGTAACAGAAAGTCTGTTTGCAAAATACTTATCTCCAAATGCCTCATCTCTCTCAGTAACCCTGCATTATTTAGGAACTGGAGTTGTAAGAGAAGCAAAGCAAAGGTCAAAAATCAAGCATAACTGGATTCTTTTTTTTCCACCCCCAGTGTTCATAGCAACATTAGTTACTATAATGATTTTTATTTTTTCCATTATTAGCTTATTTACAGTGTTCTGTCAGTTCTCCACTGCACAACAAGGTGACCCAGTCACACATACATGTATACATTCTTTCTCACATTATCATGCTCCATCATAAGTTACTAGATATAGTTCCCAGTGCTACACAGCAGGATCTCATTGCTTATCCATTCCAAAGATAATAGTTTGCATGTATTAACCCCAAATTCCCAGTCCATCCCACTCCCTCTCCCTTGGCAACCACAAGTCTGTTCCCCATGTCCATGATTTTCTTTTCTGTTGAAAGGTTCATTTGTGCCCTGTATTAGATTCCAGATAAAAGCAAAATTATATGGTATTTGCCTTTCTCTTTCTGGCTTGCTTCACTTAGTACTAGAGTCTCTAGTGCCATCCACTTTGCTGCAAATGGCATTATTTTGTTCTTTTTTATGGCTGAGTAGTATTCCATTGTGTATATATACCACATCGTAATCCAATCATCTGTCGATGGACATCTAGGTTATTTCCATGTCTTAGCTGTTGTGGATAGTGCTGCAATGAACATATGGGTGCATGTGTCTTTTTCAAGGAAAGTCTTGTCCGAATATATGCCCAAGAGTGGGATTGCTGGGTCACATGGTAGTTCTATATTTAGTTTTCTAAAGTACCTCCATACTGTTTTCCATAGTGGTTGTACCAATGTACATTCCCACCAACAGTGAAGGAGGGTTCCCTTTTCTCCACACCCCCTCTTGCATTTGTTATTTGTGGACTTATTAATGATGGCCATTCTGACAGGTATGAGGTGGTACCTCATACTAGTTTTGATTTGCATTTCTCTAATAATCAGTAATGTTGAGAATTTTTTCAAGTGCTTGTTGGCCATCTGTATATCTTTAGAGAAATGTCTATTCAGCTCTTTTGCCCATCTTTCAGTTGGATTGTTGGCTTTTATGCTGTTGGTTTGTTGGCTTTCCTGCTGTTGAGTTGTATAAGTTGTTTGTATATTTTTAGAGATTAAGCCCTTTTCAACGCATAACTGGATTCTGAAGGGTCATATGACATCATCAGAACTTGGTCTTGCCCTCTCCATCTTTTTAGTTTTGCCTCATATTGGTGAAGATGTCAGGCTGGCTCTCCACTCGTGCTGACCAGGTTTATGCCAGCAGCTGAGTCTGACTCCTTCCTACCCTCTTGCAACTTGGCATTTTCCTGTCTCCTCTGATCATTCTCTCTTGGATTAGGTATGACGTTGAAGAAATCCTTGTGGCCAGTGACATGAAACTGATGTACTGGATTTACATTGCCCAAATTTAAAAAAGGACACATAGCATCGTGGCTATTGAAACTGAAAAACAGAATGTACACCTACTCCCAAATTAGAATTCTTTAACATAAGTGAGAACGGGAGCTGGACTAGAAAACTAACATTGTCAACTACCAGCACCACGGCCATTTATGGCCATCTGAAATGAACTGTTTATAACTTCAAATAAAAAAATTTATATCTCCTGGTATTGTTCAGTTTATCAATATTCTCATATTTTTTACCTTTATAGAATGATCTTTGATTTCAACGTTCTTGATTTCACATTCTTTATTGAACTATATACATGTGATACTCATTCGTCATAAATTATAAATCTTTTCTGTATTAATTCTCATTTTTCTGCTATTCAATTTATACTTATATTCCTACAAAATTAAGTTAATGTTCAGGATGAGGTACTAACCTCCAAAGCAAAGAGGTTCTGATTCAAGTAAGATTCATTTTTAACACAGAATAACGTTGTCACAGAAATACATTAACTTCCTGGAGCTTAAGGTGTCTTTTACTCTAGTAGCAAACATATATCCATCACTTTTGCCTTTCATTAGTGAGATAAAATTGTTCTTGATGGGCATGAAAGAGTACCATGTTATAAACTATATTTCTGTGCCCATCAAATGAACAGAAAATATAAAAATCATCTTATAAATAGGAGTTCTATTCTTTCATTAGGGTTAAAAACTCATGTATTTAAGAGCTTATGTTTTTCAATGATTTATAACACTATTCATCCATTGGATACTTCTGAATTTTTTATAGAATTCTATTAAGCAACTTGTTCTTGAGACAATACTAAAATGTCAAAAGTTGACAACACTGTTTAGTTACACAAATGCTAAGTGTTGGCTTCAACACTTGGCTGGGCTTTGCTGGATTCCATTGGCCACTACTGGGTCTTTCTGTGTTTAACTTTGCTCTACGTGTCTCCTATTACAGGACCAAGGCTGAAAAAATCAACCATTTTTACAACGTGCTGTCGTAATGATAGAGGCAGAAGTTCAAGGTGACTGACAGAAATTTATAATAATTCTAACAGCTATTAAGATGTGGAACTTGTTATGTCTATTCACATTCCATTGGCCAAAAACAAGTCACATGTCAAGCCCAGCATCACTGGGGCACAGAATTATACTTCTCCCAGGAGTGGGGGCAGGTTTAAATAAGTGAGAGGTGAATATTTGGAAACTAATATTATCTAGCACAGAAGGTAACCAAGAAGTTGACCTATTTTACTATGCTTTTTAGTAGACAGGCAACTCAGCAGCCACATATTAATTTACAGAGATTGTTTGAATGTCATTCAGATTTACCTTCATCCTTTGCAAATGCTATGAGATATAGTTGCAAGCGTTAAAAAAAAAAAACTGGTAACTCTTAGAGCATTAAAAAAATGACAGTAACAGCAACTTGGCACATTTATATACCAAGAGTAATGAACAAATCCATTTATTTGTAAACACTTCACCTTCGGGTTTTTGCCCTTCAGTCATACAGACATGATTTGGAGACTTTAAACATAGAGCAATTTAATCACAAATATCTTCCAGCTGCTGGCCAGTAATGGCATCTTTTATTGTCTCTTTTTCTTCTCTCAAAACTACACCAAGTAGAAGAAAAACTGCCACATGTCACAAATTGCAACCCTGATAAACACAGTGCAGTCTCAAGAACAGATGGAGGTGTCTGAGGCTCACTGCATTCTGTGAGTCTGCTCTTTCTCTAGTATGATTCACAAGAGGCGATTATTGTAGAGCCCAGATGCTGGCTCTGCAGTTGCCGCCCAGAGCTGCACCTTCTCCTCATGTCCTCTACTTTGTACAATGAGCTTGAAAATATTTAGGCCCTGCTGGGTATGTGCTTTTTTTTTTTTTTATGATCAGTCAGTAGTGAGATGAAATGGGCTCTGAAGATAATAAATCAAATTTAACAAGGAAGAAAAGAATTTTTTTTCTGGAGGTAATGCTAGCATTTGTATAAGTACAATCACAGGAGAGCTTGGTGACTACGTAAGATGTAAGCTGAGACAAATTCCAAGAGACTGAATAGACTAAGGAGAATAGCATTCTAAAACATAAGCCTAAAAGACAGATCTTGAGAGCAAGAGTTTTAGATATATCTAGTCCACTCAAGATCTCTATCACCATAAGAAATAGGTGTTTTGCAATTTACATGTAAGAATGGAAATAAACAGTAAATTAAGTTGTACTAGTTCAGAGATTTCAAGTAGTCAACCAATATTATACCTGGAGGAATCAAGGAAAGGTGTTATTAACTGGGGATGAAAGAGCATATCGAATTTTTAATATTACAATCTGTTTCAAGCATACAACTTTAACAGGTGCTAGGTAGACAGATGCCCAGGGGAAGTTTAAGCCTGAACATAAGTCATGATTCAGTAGATTTACTTCCCTGCATAGCATATGAAATGTGCCGTACACAAAGAGGCGACTTCGATTTGTTAAGGCAATTGGCAATCATTTGCAACTTACATATACTTTTAAACAGATGACAAGATGGAGAATTAGAGGAAAGGATAGAAAAACTTATCTCCAAGTGTCTAACACAATGATTCAGGAGCTAAGACATACCCAGAAGTGACAGTAGCATCCTATCAGAACCAAGTACATCTGTACAAATAACAGTATAAGTGAATTATGTGTAGCATTTAAATTTACAGTGTATAAAAAATATAGACTACATCTCTTTCAGTTCAAGACTATGAGCAAAAGGAAGACTTGTACGCTTATTTAGTGACTAAAGAAGAAGAAATGCTATCTAAGGTAAAGTGTTCTTGGAGACACACGTAGCCTGTGTTGTAACAGCAATGACTGAAGGCAGAAAAACTAAAGACTCTTATAAATATTCCAGCATTAGTTGAAGAAGGACATGTGTAGATTATGGGAGGAAACAATGATTAGACATGGTCTGTGAGAACTGATTTACATTTGAAAAATTAAGGAAAACAATAAAGAGCATTAGACTGACAATTCCAAGCAGTCAATCAATATCATAATTGGAGGAAACATATGTTACTGGCTGAAGAGATAACTGGGAGAAGATAGCACTTTTTTTTTTTGCTTTTTTCTAGGGCCGCACTTGCGGCATATGGAGGTTCCCAGGCTAGGGGCTAACAGGATCTGTTGCTGCCTGCCTAGGCCACAGCCACAGTAATGTGGGATCCGAGCTGCTCTGCAACCTACACCACAGCTCACGGCAACGCCAGATCCTTAACCCACTGAGCGAGGCCAGGGATCGAACCCGCAACCTCATGGTTCCTAGTCGGATTTGTTAACCACTGAGCCACGACGGGAACTCCAGGCACAATGAATTTTTAATACCACAACTTGTTTCACGCATACAGATTTAAAAATGCTATAGTTTTACTATACTTGTATATTCTTCTCTTAAAGAAATAAAATACAGATGGCTTTGAACTTCCTTCATTCCATTAATTTCTCCCCATGATCAAAGGCAGGCACTAAATTTGATTCATGTTTACAGTCTATGTTTTATACCTTTATTAAATCTGTGTGGTTCCATAAAGAATTGATTATGTTATTTAAATGTATCTAAATGTTTCACTTTGCAACTTTTTAAAAATCAGCATTTTGGTTACCCATGTAAATATCTGTAATACAGGCATATGTTGGTGATATTACAGGTTCAGTCCTAAAACAGCCACAAAAAGATGTCACATGAGTTTTTTGGTTTCCCAGTGCATATGAAAATTATCTTCACACTGTACTGTAATATATTAACTGTTCAATAGAATTGTCTAAAAATGCAATGTATATCCCTTAATCAAAAAACAGTTTATTGATAAAATAAGCTAACCATCATCTGAGCCTTCAGCAAATTGTGATCCTATTGCTGGTGGAGGGTCTTAACTTCAGTGTTGATGGCTGCTGACTGATCAGGGTGGTTGTGGTTTCTGAAGGCTGGGGTGGCTGTGGCAATTTCTTAATATGAGACAGCAATGAAGTCTGCCACATCGATTGACTCTTTCATTCTCATGAACGATTTCTCTGCAGCATGTGATGCTATTGGATAGCATTTTACTCACAGACTTTTCAAAACTGGATTCAATCCTCAAATGCTGCCACTGCTTTATCAACTAAGTTTAGGTACTATTCTATTTATTTGTTGTCATTTTAACAGTCTTCACAGTTTCTTCATCAGGGGTAGATTCCTTCTTAAGAAACTACTTTCTTTTCTCATCCTTAAGAGGCAACATCTTGTCCGAGTCTATCACAAGACTACAGCAACTCAGTCACATCTTCAGGCTCCACTTGTAACTCTAGTTTGCTTGCTATTTCTACCACATTGATCTCCCTTGCCTGGCAAGCCCCTACTCCATACCCCATCAGAGGCTTTGATTTATACCATCATAGATGACACGTGTACATTCTTTACAAATAAGTGGAATCAGAGTTTAGTCTTTTGTTTCTGGCAATTGCCAAACAAAAATTGCTTGACAAACTGTTTTTACATTCGTCCATGTTGGTACATGCATCAGTAGTTTGTTCCTTTCTATAGAACAGTAGTATTTTACAGTATGAATTAACCAGAGTATGCTTATACATTCTCCTGAAGGGTTGTTTCCAGTTTGGGACTATTTTAAATACATCTGTGAATTATATGAGTCTTTTGAACATGTATTTTTGTTATCTTGGATAAATATGTACAAATGAAATTTTCTGAGTCACAAGGGTATAGATGTTTAATTTCCTTAAGCTTATCAACTGCCAGTCTTTCAAGGCAATGGTATCATTTTATATTCTCATGAGGATTGTATAAAGAAATACTCATTTTTTGATCCTTTAAGACTGCTCCATTATTTGTACTGCTCCAGGAATAAAACCTACTAATTGTTCAATTTGGGACTTTTTTTTTTTTTTAACAAATACCACCTTTATTTTTCTTCCCCCTCCTCATCTAACAGTTTTTGTTTGTTTGCTTTTTAGGGCCGCACCTATGGCATGTGGAAGTACCCAGGCTAGGTGTTGAATTGGAGAGAGAGCTGCTGGCCTACACCACAGCCACAGCAACGTAGGATCTAAGTTGTGTCTGTGACCTACACCACAGCTCAGGGGAACACCAGATCCTTAACCTACTGAGTGAACCCTCATCCTCATGGTTCCTAGTCAGGTTCATTAACCACTGAGCCACAAAGAAGCTCCCTCATCTAGCCGTTTTGTATCCCCTACCTAGCCTCCTGGAGGCATCACCTTAGAAACAGTTATTTATAGTGACTCAACCATCAAGAGTCACGTGTGAATTGAAATGTGTCTGGTTTATTTACCAACTTTGCTTAGGTTCAATTTGTGCAACTCTCTCTACTTTGTTCTTTATCTTCAGGTAGTTCAAATTTCAGACCTGGGCAACAACTCTTTCTAGCATCCTATCCCAGGAGTGCTAGAAGAAGGGAAGCCACTGATCCCACCTTCAGTATGGCTGTGGTCCACTGACATCTATGGGCTGTTTTCCATTTTAGTTACTCAGAAGGAAAAAAAGGCCAGGCCACCTTTTCCTGGGTCCATTTCCAAGAGCCTAGGAAGCATATAGAGTTGGCTGTCTGTCACTTTTTTTTAATTGTATTTTATGTTAATACATTGTCCTTGGAGACATACAGCTTGCTTTTATATACAGCTATGCCTTTTAAATGCATTTGAACATTTATTTCTATCATTGCTGTTTATTTGGAGTTGCAGGTGGTTGATTAATGTTTGAACTCCCATAATCATCTTGATGGAATGTCTTTGAAGTTTTTAACTTTAGCTATCAGAATGAATATAATTATGATCATGATGATTGAAAATGGTTAAGGGAAATACATAATCAACCAAAGTTTCCTCATACAAATTTACTTAGGTTTACCTGGAAAATTTCCTTATCTTTATCCTTACTTCGGAATCTTTGCATCATTTATACAGAATCATAAGTGGGAAACATTGATAAGGTAATTTTGATTTTTATAAACCAATTTAATGGAATAAGAGAGCATGAAATACGTTTTCAGTCATTGTTTTCCTATAGCAGTGATGTAATGCATTTATCCTTTTATATATTTTCCAAAGACATCTTACAGTCAATAATAAATATTTTCACAACAGCTAGTGATGATTATGATATGTAGCCTACAGAGAGGTTAAACCAGTGATTTTGATGAAACAGCTATACATTAATCATTTTGTCACAGAGAACCATGATTAATAAATTGCAGTAAATGGTTTAACCTGATGTCTTCTTAAAATGGTACAGTTGTATGAGGTAACAACTGAAATAAATGTCTAAGGATCTAGAGAGAAAATTGGTTTACACTTGCTATACAAACATTTTGATACAAATTGCTCAAATGTTATTGATTTCTTACCATTCTGATATCATAATAAAGCCCCTCTAGGTACTATTATCCATCCTGAGAAGGTAAAGGTGAAAGAGATTTATTTCAGTGGACTTAAGTTTTATAGAGAACTAGAATTCATTACCATCATATCAGTTACTACTGGAGCCTTCATAACATGAAATTTAATGGAACACTTTCAAGGAAGGAAAAAAAAAGTCTGAGTGCCCAAAGATAAAGCAAAGGGGGAGAGACTTTCAAATCCAGTGAAGATGTCTAGACCTATTGGAAAGTTGAGAGGCTGGCTAAATCCCTTAAAAATTTCAGCTGAATTTTCTTGAAAAGATTTGGAGACCATAGCCCAGTTCAGCAGAAAGGAATATAGTAGAAATAAATGGACATAATGTTCTGTGTTTGAAATAAACATTAAGATTTTGAAGATATTAAAGGTGCTGAGGCTGAAAATATTAAACCTACTGGAAGGTTATCCATAACTTGCTGAGGAAGAGACCCAAGAAGGATGTTGGGAATTTGAAGAAAGCAAGGGTAAAACTCTGCAGGTGGGTAGTTCTTATGGGATAAGGTGCAGCCTGTGTTCCTGATTCCATGCTTAATTTAGGATTAGCCTGCATCAGAGACACAAAGCTCAAAGTAGTAAAGAGTTTAAGAAGATAATTTTAAAAGGGAATAAGCATCAAGTAAGGCTTCAAATTAATAGATGCCCTGAGAGCAAAATTCTGGTTTTTGGATTTTTGTTGTTTTGAAAGATGGGTATGTTTCAAATACCAATTAAAGAGAAAATTATGCATTAGCAGACTTTTGTCTTCTCAAATGGTAAAGATTATGGTAGGCAGAATAGTGGCTCCACAAAGAAGTCCATGTCATAATCCCTGAAATCTGATTACTTTATATGGCAGATAAATTATTCAGATGAGATTAAATTAAGCATCTCCAAATGGGAACATTTTCTTGCTTGTACCTGGTTGGGCTCAACATAAGGACCCTTATAAGAGGAAGGCAAAAGATCAGAGAATAATGATAGAAAAGTAGATGTTGAAGGGACACAGTTGAGTCAAGCAATGCAGTGGCCTCCTAAAGCTGGAAGAGACAAGGAACAAGTTCTCCCCTAGAGTTTCCAAAAGGAATGCAGTCCTGCTGACTCATTGTGAAATTTTGACATCCTGAATGACAAGAGCAAAATTATGTTAAGGCATGGAATTTTTTGATAGTTCCTATTGTTGCTGTAACAAATTAACACAAATATGTAGTCCTACTTTCTCTCAACTGATTTGATCTCAGATCATATGTTCTATAAATGTAGAACAAATTGACCGGTATTGTGCTGAGCCTGAAAGCCTTATTTTATCTGCCCACTTTCCTTTCTTCATATTATACTTTTACCTTAACTAGAGTCTGGGAACATCATCTTTCCTGTGAGAACTCTTCTGGGAGCTAAGGTTAACTTTTAAAAATTTTATTATTTGCAGAATCAGCTTTATGATAGTGTTACATGCTCTATTAGAAGTGAAATACATGAGATCCTCTGGGTAAAATGACTGCTTTCAATCTACCCATGCTCTATACAGAGAATCTGAATGAAACCCCTATCCAAAACTAAGAACTAGAAGTTGGTTAGAAACAAAGTGTGCTCTTACCTTCCTTTAGGTTGTAATAATGTTAGACTGTTAATATCTTAGTCATTGACAATAAAAAAGGGATTACACCTTTGGATTTTAATTTCTGCCTGGATATTTGATTATGAGAAGGGCATTATGATTTTAACTTTGGATCCTCTTATGAAACATTGATAACCAAAGTAACTGATACTATCAAAAGATCCTTATAAAATGTCTGGAGAACTATCTTGGATCATGTATTAGTCTCCTCTGGTTGCCATAGCAACTACTACTATGGACTGTGTGGATTAAACAACAGAATTTTTTTAATAATAGTTTGGAGGCTGGAGATCTAAGATCACAGTCCCAGCATGGTCAGGTACTAGGAAGGACTCTCTGACTTATAGATGACCACACAGCATGTGACCAAGCTCTCTGGTGTCTCTTCTTATAAGGGATCTAATCCCATCACGATAACCTCACTCTTAAAACTGCATCTAAGCACCTCCCAAAAGCCCCACCTCCAAATAACATCACTTTGAGGGTTAAAGCTTCAACATATGAATTTGTAGGGGACATATTCAGTCCATAACAAACCATGTGGCTGAGCACTGTTTGAATTGGAAATTAGAATAACAAAGAATTTTAAACTTAGGGTACAATTTTTTTTCTCTTTCATCTTTTTAGGGCTCCACCTGCATCATATGGTGGTTCCCAGGCTAGGGGTAGAATCTGAGCTGTAGCCGCCAGCCTACACCAAGCCATACCAGATCAAAGCTTCATCTGTGACCTACACCACAGCTCACAGCAACACCAGATCCTTAACCCACTGAGAGGAGGCCAGGGATCGAACCTGCGTCCCCATGGATACTAGTCAAGTTCATTACCACTGAGCCACTACGGGAACTCCCAGTACAATGGGAAATTATATTTACTTTGTTTAAACTATTTTCCTTAACAATCGCGAAGTCTTTGTGTCAAAAATCTCAACTATTCAACAATGGGTCCTACAAAATGTACAGAGGATCAGTGGATGATATTTGGTGTGCAAAGACCACGGAAAGTGGGAATAGGATGTCTGTGTAAGAGGACAAACAGCTTGGCAGTATGAGAGAAAACCTTACTTTTCATTTCTCCTATTTCCCTATGTGAGGGAGGATTTTCTCTCTCCTCGCAAAAGAAAAATCTGGGAAATTAAACAGTAACAACAACAACAAATCTAGCCTTTTCTCACCCAAACTTACTGTTCAAAGAGATGATAGGTGAGATTGGGAGAGATAACATGGTGCCTGCTCAGGAGTCTCATATAAGATAATAAAGCAGCTTATCATCCGAAATTATGCTGCTTCTGCTTGTGTGTAATATATTAAGGTACTCTTGCAGGCATATTATTCAGGCATTTAAGGATTATGAAAGCCTAGATTTGGCTGTAGGGCCAAGCCATTATTTTCCAATTCACCTTTAACAATGATAAAACTCATCTCTCAATGTATTTTTAATCCAGTCTGGCTACTACAGCAAAAATACCACAGACTGGGGGGTTAAACATACGTTTATTTTTTATAGTTCTGGAAGCTGGGAAGTCCAAGATCAAAATGCCTGCAGATGAGGTGCCTAATGGGAGCCTGCTTCCTGGTTCATAGATAGTTACCTACTTTCTCTCAAAGACCCCACCTTCTAATACTGTCACACTGGGGGTTAGAATTTCCTCATCTGAATTTTGGGAGGACATATTCAGTTTATAACAATCTGGTTCTTTTTGTAGTTTTCTTCAATGTGTCAAAATCATATTGAAAAGAATGATCACTCCCAAAGCTCAGTTTGTAAATCAGTTTGTCAATCAAGAGGATCTCTGCTATAAAGAATGTCTTATAATTATAGAAAAAAGCACCAGCCAAAATTTTCCAGAACTCTTTTAATGTTATTCCTTGCAAGACTAATAGTACTTCACATTTGTTCATCTTTTCCAGTTTTTAAGTTGTTTATACATCTTTTATTCCCTGACCTTTCTAGCCCTTATAAATATAAGCAGGCAGGGATTTTTGCCCCATTTTACATATGAGGTAATGGAATTTTTGGAGAACCTAGAAGTTGCATCAGGAGCACTAGAAAATGATCCAAGTGGAAAAGCAATCCACACTTGTTAATTCTTGAGTTCATTGTCTATTAACTCATTAACCAATAAATTCAATGAAATTGATTGCCAGGCACTGTGCAAAGTCCTACAGATACACTGGTGAGCTAGATAGCACATAAGTGCTCTTAAAGAGTTTATAGTCTAGAAAATGGACAATACGTTTAAAGTAAATAAAGTTTTAAACTCTGCAAACATAGGAGAAGGTCAGGATGCCATAGGATCATACACTAGAGAACACCTAAGCCAGTCTATACCTTTTCCCTAATAGTAGGGTTCTAATGCTAAAGATGTATCCTAAGGCCATCACTATTAGATATAGAGGATCAGAGCAGCTACTGTTTCTAACAAAAGTATTACAAAGGAACTGATCATTCTTCATTATTTAATCTATTCAATACAAAGAATACAAAGGTGACCATGACATGGTTTCTATCCTCAAAGAACTCACAAAATGGGAGTTCCCATTGTAGCTCAGTGGCTTAAGAACCCAACTAGTATCATGAGGATAGGGGTTCAATCTCTGGACCCTCTCAGTGGGTTAAGGAGCCAGCATTGCCATGAGCTGTGGTGCAGGCTGGCAGCTGCAGTTCCAATTCCACCCCTAGCCTGGGAACTTCCATATACCGCAGGTGCAGCCAAAAAAAAAAAAAAAAAAAAAAAAAAAAGATTCACAATCTTGTGGAAGAGACATATTATGTAAGCATCTGCTATACAACTGCAACAAATCATGGCAGGTTGTGATGAATCTTAGTGCCAACTGCTTTGGAAATATAGCGGAAAGGATGGCAATCTGAGAGTACCCAGAGATGTTATTACAAAGAAAATAAACTTTGAGCTAGGTCTTGAATAACATGTAAAAAAAAATTGGTCAGATAAAGATCGTTAAATATAAAAAGAGAAAATGTGAAAAGATAATCTATTGTTATAGAGTCATAATATATGCAAGAGATGGAAAATGTTCAGTCGGTTCTCCCTGCTGGCTACTTCAAAGGAATATTTAATAGAGGTCCCGAGGTCTATGGGGAGTTATGCTGAGGTGAGATTGCAAAGACAATACAACTATAACCTTAACAAAGAGGGAACAGGGAGCCATTAAAGGTCTAAATATAAGCTTATTATGAAGATATTTTAGGATTCTGCATTATAGATGGGTTGTAGTAGAAAGACCCATGCAAGGAGACTAGTTAAGAAGCTGTGGCAACAGTTAGCCAAGAGACGATGAGGGACTTTACAAAGGAAACCAATGGGTATAGAAAATAGAGGCAGAATTTATTACACTTTCTAGAAGAATTTTCAGCACTTCACTGTTTGGGATCAAGTAAACTCAAAATGATTAATGTCCAGTTGCTACATGCATTTTAGGCAGAATAGATATCCAAGTATGGGTTTGTAGATACTACAATAATTTAATGTAATTGCTGAATATTTAATAATACTAATTAGATTCTTCCAGAGAATAAATTGCATCAGTTCAAAAGCTCCTGAATATACTACTTGGTCACAAGCTGAATTTCAAGATTTAAAGATAGATGGGTTTCAACAATGGAATTATATGTTTCTTCAGAGTCTAAACATAGCCTGAGTATAGGAGTTTTAGATGAAGCAGATGTCTTAACAATGTAAACAAGTAGAATCTTTGGTTAATTGTACATTAGAGTGAGTAGGATTTTAACTCCAGATTTAAATTTTTACTAAGATGAGTAAAATGGTGATAAATTTAACAAGTTTCTATAAATTATTAAAAATGAATAAAATTGGATATTAAAATAACATAATATCATGTATTAACTAATACCACAAAATATTGTGACAATGAATTGAATAAAAGCCACGTTGTGCCAACATAAAATTTTAAAAGTAAAAAGAATAATTTCATTTCATTTTATTGCACTGCATTCTGTGGGCCTACAAGGCCTGCACTTGCCCAGCTTTGAGCTAAGAAAGGGCCTGGAGTATGTGAGAGATATCAGTGGTTTAGTGGATGGGGGGGGGTCTCAAACATCTGAAGCAAGGTCCTGGAGTGACACCCCACCACAGGCAGTGAACCGCAGGCAGGACAAATGGCAGGGGAAGCGGAGATTGCCAGTTACAGGGGGAATTGGTATCAGGCTGGCCTATCAGTTACCAGGGAAACCAGGCCCCTTTGATAAGGACAATCACCTGGGGGCTGGGAAAGCACTTAGGAAGGTCAATCATATGCATCAGGTGCAGGTGAAGCAGGTACCGGTTGGACAGGAGATGGCACAGAACAAGACAACAGCCATCTTGAGCAGCTTGACTGTACACTCCACCCCTACATAGCCTGCATGACTCTTACAGTCCTGGTTTCACACACCCGGGGCCACCCTCAAGGGGAGTAGAAAGGTGCCAGCTCTAAAAGAAACATACTGGTGGCCTAGTCAGAATTAAACAGTCACAGTCCAGGGTCAGCCACACCACATTACGTTGAGTGCCATTAGGGTTGGGCCCATTAGGTCTTTCCGAACAACAAAAAAAGTTAATCCACTAGTTGTACTTGTGTGTCCACAAACTAGCCTATTCCATGCCACATAGCATAGGCCAGAGGCTCTACAATAACGTTCAGGAAACTTAACTTTTCAATAATACAGGAATCCATCTTAAATCGTGTCTACAGTGGCCATCTAGTTTTACCTTGGATATCTGAACCACAGCTACTCCATCTTGACTTTCATATGCATTCTAGGAGTTCCTATTGTGGCTCAGTGCAAACAAATCCAATAGTATCCATGAGGATATGGGTTCAATCCCCAGCCTCTCTCCATGGGTTAAGGATCTGGCATTGCCATGAACTGTAGTGTAAGTCACAGACTCGACCCAGATCCCGAGTAGCTGTGGCTGTGGCATAGGCCAGCAGATGTAGCTCCAATTCGACTCCTAGCCTGGAAAATTCCATATGCCTCAGGTGCAGCCCTAAAGATAAAATAAAAATGAAAATAAAAAAGCCATTCCCCTCCTAAAGCAGATGAACAAGCGTGTCTGAAAGTCTACAAAACAGGGTGCCATAGTCAGCAAAATCTAAATTAAACCATGTATAAGCTTTCTGACTTTCCCATACCTCAGTACTGCAGATTTTCCCATCATTTTCCCTTTTGATTGCAAATCTTTCAATAGAAAGTACCAACCATCAAAGTGTTTTTCCCATGAAGCTGGGGTGCTGGCTCCCAACACAGGTTCAGATCATGTCTTTTGGTGCTTTATAGTCACCTAGTTATTCATGTTGGGGGTAGAACAAATCAGATCTTCAAAACAGGCTGAGAGGTATGTTAACGAGGAAAAATGTAATAGGCCACACATTTCATTACTTGTACCCATTGTCACACAAGCATCATACATATGCTTTTAGCAATAGACTTAAGCAGTGTTACATACCATAAGTAGTTATACTCTGAACATTATTAGATCATTTTCTTTCCATCTATAACATCAGGGCAAAAGTATGACCAACACAGTAACTCTCACAAATACATTATCATAACTAGAATTTAATATCCACTGAAACAATTTTTTTTCTCTGAATCACCCTCATCCCCAAACACAGCCATATCAAAACCAATTTTTTTGCAAAATGAGTCTGGTCAATTGACCATGTGAACTACTCCAACTTGACTGTGGTAGAATTCCTCTCAGACTAAATTCCCAGAAGGCCTCTCAAGGCCAGCAAAATTATGCCAAAAGGCTCCACTTCCACAGATTTCTCTTCTAGAGGTCCCCAAAAGATCAAGATTCCTGCACATGCCAGGAAACAGTCTTTCCCATGGGCCCTACATGACTGCTCAGAATCCAACAATCTCCAATTTCTGGAGGGACCAGGAAGAACAAGAAAAATATTTCAATTCTACCCAGAAATGTAATTTACCAAGTTGTTGTAGTCATAAGTAAGTTGAGGGGAGGGTTTCCGTATACCCAGAAAATACAGATCAAAATCAGTAATATTTCAGACCAAAAAACCCATAAGCACATTATAACCATACTCATGAGTTCACTAACAAATCTTTCCATTAAGTTTTTATAAAGTCATCGGGATTTCCATTAGGATTCTTTAATTTCTTATCCTGTTCAGCAGTATCATCTGAAATTTATCAGAGACCTATTATTTATCCAAAGATACTGCCTATGAGTTTTCTTGAATATGGAATACTTTTGCAAAATCATCAGATGAAATAACTGCCTATAAGACGAAAGACTTAAACAGTCACAGTTAAATATCTGTTCACAATATAATCGATAAAGAAATTTGCTTACAATAACTAGAACTATGACTAATTATAATCTTAACTCTTGAAAAACCTTAATCTCTTGTACAAACCAAGAAGCAAGTAATTGTGCATTTCCTGACTGGATATACTAATGCTTTTGTCCACCTCTTACCTCTCCCAAGCAGTCAAGGGTAGATAAACTTAGATCCACTCAGCAATTAATGTTCCAATAGTTCATCCTAGTAGAAATAGGTATTTATGTTCTCCAGCCAGGGATCCAATCCATGCTTCAGTTGCAGCCTGGGCCACAGCTGTGACAACCTGGATCCTTAAGCCACTGCACCACAAAGGGTACATTCCAAAACAAATATTTCTATAGTTTACCAGAAGTTCTCCTTTACGTTTTTCTCTTTTACTTAAGAGATCACAGATTCAAGTCCCAGAAAGCCCAGGTAGATCATTTACCTCTTAAAGGCGTAAGAACAGAAATACCAGTTCCTTATAGAGAGCTAGTTTAAGGAATGACAAAAGGCTCACCTTGATACAATAGCAGAGTCATGAAGTGTCAGTGTTCTTCAGGTCTCTTGGCAGACCCCATACATCAGAGAGCCACCACAGGGCCCCACACACTAGCAGACAGCCACCCTGGGTTTCCCCAGCAGCTTTTGGGATTAATCCTGTTATTGTTGGGCCCCATATGGCAGTGGAAAGCCATTCCAGGATTATCCCAACAACTTTTGGTATTATCCACCCAATTTTTGTGCCCCACATGCTAGTGAACGGCCACCCAGGATTACACCCACAACTTTTGCTACCCACGTATTACTGGATGGCCCCCACAACTTTCCATTCCCCATCCCGACATCTCAGCGTTCATGCGAGTTTTTTCTGTTTCCTGGCTGACTTCACCAATTGTTATTATGGACTTGCCCAGCTTTAATTCGGAAGAAAGAGCCCAGAGTCAGGGACAGACACACCAAGCTTACCTGTCTGAACAGAGGTCCCGGAGCAATTCCCCACCTTGTGTGCCCACGACGTACAAAACGTGAAGGTACTCTCTCAGAAGGAAGGGGAGAGTGCCAGTTATAGGGGGAGCTGTTGTCTGGTTGGCTAATCAGTTACCAGGGAAACCAGCAAGAGAACACCCCTTTGATAAGAACAATCAACAGCTGGGTCCTGAGGCAAGTACTTAGATCACTCATGTGCATTGGGTACAGGTGTTGTAGGCATTGCTCAGGCAGGGGAAGGACAGAGCCTGAGAGCAGCCATCACGAATGGCCAGGCCATACAGAGTTTCTCTGTAAAGTGCATATAAATGTAGGAAACTCTGCAAATATATGAAAATTGCTTTTAGAAATAAATTTTACACTTTCTAAAAATGAAATTGCTAAAACAGTTGTAAAATCCTAGAGGTAGATTTTCGACAACATACTCCCCTGATAATTTCCATCTATTTCTAAGAGTGTGGTTTTTAAAGTGACTCATTTTAGCTTAGCAGGAGATATTAGTTGAATCACACATAAATTATCATCAGAAATACCCATCCTATTTTAAGCTCGGGTAAGTTCAAAAGGAGTGCATGAGAAGACAGGGGTAAAAATTCAGAAGAGAGCAAACTTACTAAGAGTGCAGCTTCTGGAATCAGCAAGATTCATATTCCATGCCTTTTCTACCAATTTCTGGCTGCATGGCCTTGAGATTCTAACACTAGGTGCCTTATTTTCTCATTGATAGAATGGGCCTAGGAATGCCATGAATATTAATGACATGAAAGAAGTGCATATATTAGTATAGTACCTGGTACCGTGTAGCTGTTCATTAGTAGTAGTCAGTAATGTTATTTGTAGTACTCTTTTTTCTTTTTAATGACAAAGAGAGTGGAAGGAAAAGGCAAAAGAAAAGATCATAAAAATGGTAGTGAAGGAAAGATAGAGCACCCATAAAAAAATCAATTACATTGGTAACAGCCTTGTCAAAAGCAACAATGAAAGGCAGAAAATAGTAAAATATTTGAACTACTCTGAGAAAATAACCGTCTACCTAAAATTATGTACTCAGTAAAAGTATCTTTCAAGGACAAGTTTGAAATAAAGAAATTTTAGATTAATAAATCCTAAGTGTTTATTGCCAAGGATCTTTCAATAAAGTAAACTCCAAAGACTGTCATTTAGGGAGATTGAAAATGATCCCGGAAAGAAGACTGGGGTGGTTAAACATGAAAAACAAACTAGCAAAGTCATTAATTAGGTAGGTAACTCTCCATAAAAAGTCTATATGTGAAGTTCTTGCTGTGGCACAGTAGGTTAAGAATTTTTCTGCACTGGCTCAGGTCACTACGGAAAGGTGGGTTCCATCCCCGGCCTAGCGCAGTAGGTTAAAGGATTTGGCATTGCAGCTGTGGCTCAGATTCAGTCCCTTAGATTTCTTCCTGCTTCTGCTTATATTTCAATTCCTTTACTTTTGCTACTCCTGAGCAGGGCCCCATTGACCTCCAGGGCACAAAAGCCTTTCTGTGTACCCGACTTCTTATTTTTAGGAAATGGGTCTTATTCAACCTCCATGGTCTTCCCTGAGTTCCAAGGGGCAGGTTCAGACAGTTGCTGATCAGGGAAGGGAAGAAATGCACAAACAAGGAGAAGCAGTCAAACAGGAATAGTACAGCCTTAGGGCAGTATTCTGGTTCCCCCTCAATGGATACACATAATGATGTAGGCATTTTAACACCTAAGAGAAAAGTTATAGTCATTACCTTCTTTTAGAAATGAATATTTTGAAATCGAACAGCTTGGAGCCCTTCCTTGTGCATCTCCCTCATTTGATTGTACCCTAAACACAATCACCTGTAAGCTAAAGAGCAGGTACCCTGAGCACAACTGCCTGTGGACTGAAGATTATTAGCACATGATGTTTTTCAGGAACTTTCCTAGTTTGTTCTAATATCTGATCAACATGCCTTTTTTGTAGGTATTGTCATTCTAGGAAAAGTCAAGATGTTATAACCAAGAAGACCACCAGCAAGATCACATCAAGATCTCCTTACACCAGTTCCATGACTAAGATTGCCCAAAAGAAAGAAGGATGCATGTTTGCCCCAACCTTGATTCTTATCTGAAACCCTGTTTTTCTCCTTTTAGACTGTAAAACACAGCTGAAATTCTTCTCCAAAGGAGAGCATAGTCTTTAAGGCATTAGCCTGCTGTGGCCTTCTTTGCCTGGCAAAGCAATAAAGGCTATTTTTTTCACCTTCACCCAAAACTGTCTCCACATTTCTATTGGGCAGCAAGGGACAGAGGTGCCTAATAAACAAATACTTTTATTCAACATCATTAATAATTAACACAATTCAAATCAAAAACCACAATGAGATACAAATGGATATAATTTAAAAGGCAAATAATGTGTTGACAATGTAAACAAATGATGTATATCCATACAACAGAGTATTATTCAGCCAAAAGAAAGAAAAGAAAAAGGAATGATATACTGATATATAGCATTACATGCCTGGAACATGAAAACATGATGCTAAGTGAAAGAAGCCAATCACACACGAAAAACATATTTTATGACTATTTATACAAAATATCCATAAAATATTCATAACAGAGACAATGTAGATTATTGATTGCTTAGGGCTGAAGAAGTGGGAGGAAAGGTAGAGTTTTTGCTAATGAGTGAAGTTTCTTTCAGGAGTGGTCATAATGACCTAAAATTGACTGTAATGATGAAAGCACAACTCTGAACATAATCGTGATCATTGAATTGTACATTTTGATTAGGTGAATTGTATGTATCATCAATGAATTATATCTCAATAAAGCAGAATGTATTTACATATATTAAATTAGTTATTTCATTTGTATAATGTTATTCAATCATACAAAAACACAAGACAACAATGAAATGATAGGCAAAACTTAAGAAGCCTGATATAAAAATACGTATTGTCGAAAATGGGGATCAAGTAAAAAGGTTATTGTCAGGACCTGGGAGAAGGGGAGAATGGGGAGTTAGTATTGAATGAGTATAGAGTTCCAGTTGGGGAAGATGAAAAAGTTCTGGAGACAGATGGTGGTCAACATGAATGCACTTAATGTTCTAGAACTGTATACTTAAAAAATGGTTAAAATGATAAATTTTATATGTATAACAATAATACATTTTTTTAAAGCAGCAAGGAAGAAAGCAAGGGAGGGAGGAAAGTAGGAGAAAAGGAAAAAAGAAAAAGATGGAAATCAATGAAAATCCTTATCCACTGGTGACTGAAGTGTATATCAAAAAATAAATTTAAGGAAGTTCCCTTGTGGTGCAGCAGGTTAAGGATCTGGCATTGTCACTGCTGTGGCTCGGGTTGTTGCTGTGGAACAGGTTCGATCCCTGGCCCAGGAGCATCCACATGCCATAGGCAGAGCCTAAATAAATAAATTTCAAAGCTAAGAACCAGATTGAGAACCTGAAATGTGATGTCTGAATCTCCCCTCCTACTTTTGTCTTCCCACCTCAGCTCATCTCTGGTGAACTCTCTGGCTTGTTTGAGCATCAGAGTGAATGCTTTCCTGCCTCTAGCTACTGAGGAAAGTTTTCTCGCATTCCAATTAAAGGAAGAATCACCAAATTGAAATCAGAACCATGGACTCATCTCTCTTTGACTTTGTTTTGTGGACTTTGTTGTTCTTAAGCAAGCATGTTTTGCTCCTTCACTTTCTGTCCTTTATTAAACTGATTACAGAAGGTTAATAAGAGGTGTCTACACCTCAGTTATATAAAGTTAATATTCACATTCTCCACCTACAGGTGTCCTCTCATTGCCTTAAATTTGCAGTATCATAGTTCAATAATATTTTCTTTTCTTGGATTTATGAATTGCATCCAAGACTGAAAAGAAAAACAATAGCTTTTGTAGGGGAGAAATCAGAGAATAGCATAGGCCTTTTCCCTCCTATTGCAAGAAGTCTAACAAAAATTAGCCATAAATTTCTTACTGGTTCATCAAGAAAAGCATAAAGCAACAAACGCAACTCATTTTGACTGTAAAGTTTAGAAGATAACAAAAAGAGAGAGAGAGAGCAATTTGGGAGTCCCCGCTGTGGCATAGGATCCTGCATTGTCTCTGTGGTGGTGCAGTTCCATCCCTGGCCGGCATTGCCACAGCTGTTATGTAGGTCTCAGCTGTGGCTCAGATTTGACCCTGGATTCCAACCCTGGCCCAGAACCTTCCATATGCAACCAAAAAAAAAAAAAAAAAAAAAAAAAAAAAAGAGAGAGAGAGAAAGAGAGCAAGGGCAATTTGGAGAAACTTGTGCTTTTTTTCCCTATGCATTCTCATTGTTGGCACATTAGTTATGTTGTAAGAAATCAAAATGTTTCAAACTTTTGTATGATACTTGCACCCAATACGTTTAGAATTAAACAAGAGTTTCAAAAACAAACCTAGCCATTAAATATCTACTAATATTTGTCAGAAGCATATCTCAAAGTCAATGACTTTCAAGAATTTTAGCATATTTTCCACAAGTGGGGTCTATATGATAGTACAAATACAGATGAAAATAAAAAAGTGACCTTGAGATAGTAAGATAAATTAATTAAAATTAATGACAAGACTTTCCATTGTGGCTCAGTGGTAACAAACCTGATTTGTATCCATGAGGACACAGATCTATCCCTGGCCTCACTCAGGGGGTTAAGGATCTGGTGTTGCTGTGGCTGTGGTGTAGGCCAGCAGCTACAGCTCTGATTCGACCCCTAGCCTGAGAATTTCCATATGCCATGGCTGTAGCCCTAAAAAAACAAAATAAATAAATAAATAAACAAACAAACATTGAGTCAGAGTTTGAGTTCTAGCTAACTTTTATCACTATCTAATAATAGGACCTTGGAAATTTTTGTTAACCTATACTGGTTGCAGTGTGATCTCTTAAAGTGGAAGATATCTAAAGCTGCTTCCTGTTTTAATTTCAGAGTCTTTACAATTCTGTCAGGTATTCAAATTACTATTCACAATGTTAAAATACATACCTTAAGAAATAACTGTATGACAGCCATATGTTTTCAATCCATTATTTGGAGCTCTGTAGACAAAACTTCAATCACCAAGCAGATTAGATTATCCTCTTTTCTCAAGCAATAAAAGATGCTGCTTTGCATAGAATCCATTATTTCTTTACATCAAAATCATGCTTATGGTTGACTTCTCACTAAGACAACACATTTACTATGAATAATTTAGCTTTTTATTCTCTTTCTTCCCATTTTCCTGATCTAGTTCTTTCTTAAAATGAAGGAACAATCAATAAAAGAATGTTAAGACTCTAAAAAGGAACTTTAGAAAAGAAGTACCTTTAGATTTTTTTTCCACTATATTTATTTCTAGCTGGAGATGGCGAACAGAATCCACTGAGCTCAATAATATCTTTAATAAGATGTAAAACCCATAGAATTAAGTGGAAAATAGTAGCCATCCCTCAGGACTGAAATGAGACTCTCCCCATTTTATATTCTCCAGTATCTAGAACCAGACAAAAATCATGACAGATTCTCTATAAATCTGTGTTGAACTGAATTTAACTGAAGGGAACAAGGAAAAGAATTTAAAAATTCAAATTGGTCCAGGAACTTTGCATGAGGTAGGAAGTAGATGGGCCCCTGGGCTGAGAAGAGCTGGGACTTGTTAGGCTGAGCAAATTGGGCCTTGTCTCTTTTTGAAACTTCAAGGAAAAAGTTAATTGCAGGAGCTGAACTCTGCTGAGGTAGAAGGATAAGTTGATGACTTCAGTCACTCTTGGGGTCAAGGACCCCCCCCCCCCCGCCCCAATTACACATGTGCAGTTAGACTCCTAGGAGTCAAATAGGGAGGGAGCACGAGCCCATAATAAGTCCCAGCACACTTTGCTCTGTAATCCATCTTTGCCAAAAGATGCGCACGCATATTGGGGAGGGTCCTGTGTCCAGTCAGGTGTGAGAAATAAAACAAGATAATTGGCCAGAGATAAACAAAGACCCTGTATAAGAGAGTTAAATCACCTCTGCGGTGTGCTCTTCACTCAGGGGGATGCCCGCACCTGTACTTCTCTTTAGGGTGTGTATTACTCCTTTGCTTCAGACTTAAACTTCTTCTCTGTGTGCTCCCCCACATGTTGTATGGTGACTTTAACAATAAACTTTATACCTGTTTTCACAGTCTTTGCCTCCTTGAAATATTCTTGCTTTCAACAGGGGGCAAGAATCAGGGCAATTACGCTCTTAGCCTCTACTTAGTCCAGTGGCTAGGATTCCTGGTTTTCAACCAGGCTGCCAGGTTCAATTCCTGAGCAGAAAATTAAGATCTCACTCCAAACCATTACTCACTGCTGTCTCTCCGAGAACAGGTACTTTACAAAAGTTATCCCACAAAGGTTACTGACTTTATGTATATATTTTAAATAAATACAGTGAAGCTGCAATCATTTTGTGTGGGGGGGGGGATCTTATCACGGATTCCATTAATGCTGTTAATGTATTAGAGCTGCACAACTCTGGCTTGATTAACCAGTTTCCCCTAAGATTTAAGCTTTGGTCCCATGTTCACTCTACCTCATAATTTTCCTATAACTCTATGTTTTCCATAAGCACTTTGAATTTCATTAGAGGGTAAAAAAGTAAAACTTTTAGGTTAATAGATATGAATGTAATCTGGGGATTTAAATGATTATTTGTGAGGTTCTACAACTTTATTATAAGAACCTGACTTTTGCCTTTTCTGAATGTTAATTGATAAAAATTTTAAAAAAGGAATCAGGGAGTTCCCTTCGTGGCTCAGTGGTTAATGAATCCGACTAAGAAGCATGAGGTTGTGGGTTCGATCCCTGGCCTTGCTTAGTTGGTTAAGGATCCGGCATTGCCGTGAGCTGTGGTGAAGGTTGCAGACGCGGCTCGGATCCCGTGTTGCTGTGGCTGTGGTGTAGGCCGGCAGCTACAGCTCCTGTTAGACCCCTAGCCTGGGAACCTCCATATGCCGCGGGTGCGGCTCCACATAAAGGCAAAAAGACAAAAAAATAAAATAAAATAAAATAAAATAAAAAAGGAATCAAAGAATAGTGAAAAATGAGCATGATACATTCAATCCCAGAAGCATTTTAAATACTAGATGAACATACGGTCATGAAAGGCCTGTAGATTTAAGTTTTTAATACAGGTGCTGAGAAAATGGATTACTGAATATACCAAAGTTTTATCAGATTAACACTTAGTACCAAATATATTCTCTTTTGGCCTAAAATTTATAAAATCATTCATGGGACATTTGTGTCAGTTGAAGTATCAATATATTCTGCAGTAACTTCCTATACAAAGGGCATGAATTTACACTCCTGAGTATCTACAACTCATTCATGTAATCAACAAATATTTATGAGCAGCTATTATGTGCTGAGCATTTTATTAAGCTTTAATCCTAGAGATAAAGTTTCAAATACCTTCGAGAGCCACACTCTAGTAACCTTATACTCAAATGGGGAGATACAATGTCCCCCAAAAGTAATAAATTATGTACAATTAAAAATAAAACGATATAAATATTTATTTTGAAATTTCATTTAACCAAGATAAGTCTAGTCCTAGACCACTGCAATGTACTTAATCAATATCAGATTAATATGATTTCTATTAATTGAATAAAATTTAAATTTTAAATATTCACACTTACATAAGAGATAAATACACATACTTGATGTTAACAATACTAGTGATGATGTTAATTAATAAGAAATAATAGAAGCTATCAATTTTGTTTAGGAAATTCCTTTTGTACACTCAAAAATCTCATTTTTACTTTATTCTCCCTTAAGATAATTAAGTTTATCTTAAAAGAATGATTAAGTTATCATTTCTAGGTGTTCCTCTATTCTCATAACAATTTTCCTCATGAAATAGCAGGACAGAGAAAGACTTCAAACTTTTTCACACTGTTCTGAAGTAGAACTATACCTTTTACCTACTAAATCAGAGAGTTTCATCTGACTTTCAATAACAGCCAAGATAAAGTATTTCATGAGAAATGCCAGGGTGTGCAAAATTCTACTAGTCAAAAGGATTTCAAGGAAAAGAGAAAACACATTATTAAATACACCAGCACTAAATTTGGAAGGAATGACCATGATGATTTACTTTGACATCTGATGTTTCCTTAGAGAATTGGACAAGCATTCATGGATCTTAAATTTGTTTTGGTATGCAAACTTAGGAGTTCCTCAAGTAAAATCTGAAAATGACTTCCAATCATGGAGGTCAAAGAGAGACTGAAGAGAGAAGCAGGCCACTCCAGGTTGGTAGGTAGAGGGGTAAGCAAAATAATTTACATACAAGGCTTGTCTTGGGCAACTGCAAGATGCGTAGATCCCTGGCTAGCCCTACCAGAATCTTAAAATTATATGGAGGCCTTAACTGGGTTCAGTCACGTACACGGTCCAGATGGTCTCAACAACCCCTTACTCTCTCAAGGCGGGGTCTTAAAAATGGCTGAATGTATTTTCCAAGTGTGGGGGAGAAGTGAGGAGCCTTTAATTGCCCAGGTCCTGTTCCAGGGTAAACCAGGGATCTTGTCCACTTGATGACCTCCTCCAACAGTTTTTCATTCTATTTCAAAAACTGGGGCTAGAATTAGCATCACCCTAGTTCAAATGTAAAAACAGACTTACAGAAATCTATAAAGACATTTACCCATTAAAGAATCTTCTTTTTCTGATTGTCATGCTAATATAAGAAACTAACAATCATATGTGATAGAGTCACAGAGCAGAAGATACCAATGCTAAGTGCGTATATCTGAGTAATTACTATACACAGCATTAAACAGGGTGCTTTGAATGCATTAGCTTATTTAAATTCCACAAAAATCTTGAGTTAGGTACATTTCTTCATTTGGAAAATAAAACATAAAAGATCAAGCACCTTGACCCAGAGCATAAAATCGGTATATGGCAGAGCCAGAAGTCAAACTGTGTCTGTCTCCAAAGTAAAAACTCTTTAACCAGTAAGTCATGCTGTTTCCATGGTCATAAAAAGGGAAGTAAAATGATAGAAAAATGGAAAAAAATAGTCATTAGTATCCCACAATGGATTTGCTACATCTAACACATAGAAATTGATTTAAAATTAGCTATACTTTAAGATGATGGCAGTTTCTCAAATAAAATTTGATGTGACCTACTTTTGCACTTGTTAATATCAAGTTTCTTTTCTCAGTAAGGTCTACAGACCTAAAATAATCAGAGTCCTATAAAGACTTAGAGTACCTCTGGATAATATTTATGAATGCATCAATATAGTGTCAAATTTTTAAGATTAATCAGCTTGATTTTTGTTCACAAAAATCTCAAATGACTTATTCCGTTTAATTACCTTTTTGGTCCCACTAGTTTGACAAAATTGGTTTTATTTTAGCATTAAGTAAACAGGTATTACTCAGTAAATTACAGGAAACTGAAGATTCCAAGGCATATTTCAGAAACAACAAGCTCTTTCTGCTTCTATAACCAACTGCAGTGGGACTTATCCAGCAGGGGAGAGGCCATTGCCTGCAAGAGATTAATCACATTAAATATCATGCTTTTGTGCACCATCATAAATATTGCCCAAATAAATCACTTTTATATCAGTTAGAAAATGGATGATCTAAAATAGTTAACACCTCTAAAATGTTCAGGGATAGCTACTAGCTTCCTTACTTCTGGAAATCATGATCAAATTTGAACAGAACACAGCTATAAAATAATGCTAGAGAAAATTCATGACTAGGAGGAGAACTAATACGGTATTCACAAGCTTGGTGAACACTAAATATAGTCATGGTTTGACTACTAGAACCAGAGTTCACAAGTATGTATTATAGTCACAGTCCCTCCCTTAAGAAGCTGCCATACGGAGTACCTGTTGAGGCACAGTGGAAATGAATCCAACTAGTATCCATGAGGATGTGGGGTTCAGTCCCTGGCCTCGTTCAGTGGGTTGGGGATCCAGCATTGCCGTGAGCTGTGGTGCAGGTTGCAGATGTCCCCTGGATCTGGTGTTGCTGAGGTTGCGGTGTGGGCCAGCAGGTGCAGTTCCAGTTGGACCCCTAGCCTGGGAACTTCCATATGCTGCAAGTGCAGCCCCAAAAAGCAGCCCTTATATATAAAATTTGCAAGAGTATAGGGTTATTATCATCATTGTAAGATTACTAGTATTATAGTGTTATTATGCATTATTATAAACGAGTTAAGGAGTTCCCTTTGTGGCACAGTGGGTTAAGAGTCAGGTCACTGTAGAGGCACGTTCGATCCCCAGCCAGCTCAATGGATCAAAGGATCCAGTGCTGCCATAGCTAGCACAGGTTGCCCCTGAGGCTCAGATTCAATCCCTATCTCCCAGGGAACTTCTATATGCCACAGGTGTGGCCATAAAATTTTTTTTAAATTTTAAAAATAAATGAGTTAATACATGTAATATTATTAGATCAAAGTTTATCATTTAATAAATACCTTATGAATGCTGTCTATTTCTATTATGCCTTAATTTTATTTTTGAAAAATGTCATTATTTTACAATTTTTATCTCATGCAAACTTCTGCATCAGTTTTCCAATTTCCATAAATATTACCACGTATTCATACTTTGTTAGATAGGGCAATGGGCACTAGGTTAATTTTACCTGAAATACTTTTTGTGTAGCTTGGTATTACTGAGCAATGGAGGCCTGTCTTCATATGAAAGCTTAAATAGAGTCCAACATATCGCTCCCTTTAGTCTGAGCTTTCTATAATTAAAGCTGCCCCCTCTGACCACTGACAAACAGCTCCCAGGACCCTTAGGAGAACGGTTTGAAAATCTGCTTTCAAATAATTTGGTGTTATTACACCATCTCTCAACACATGTATGTCTGTCTCCGCGATCTGTGACTTAGTTCCTGTTTTACTATCTGAGGAGAAGTTGCCATTTGGTATACTTCATAAAAAAGCATCCCTAGATGATATTCCAGAATTTTCAATTTTAGAGGGAAAAAAAGGCAATAAATGACCACCATTCCCATCTGTTCCCAGCCTGCATTTTACTAAAGAAGCATAATAGAATAATGTGCACCATATGAAAGCCTTTTTATTTAACCAAATTCTGTAAAGCCTGTTTATATGTATTAACACAGTAGCATATGGTTAGGTGAGATGATATTATAATCATACCCACATCACTATGGTAAATATGCTAACCACATTAGTCTTCTGTATAAAATACGGTACTCGATTTTGTGGTCCAGTAGTGCTATTGTGAGTCGTATTCTGGATTTAATATAAGTAGCTCCCTAAACTGTAAATAATCTAATCAAATTTCTGGGTTTTTATATTTGTCATCACTTCTGTTGAGCTAAAAATGCAACTCACTAGTTATTATCATAAGCATAGTCTGCTGAGTACAAGGAGTTATTATAGGCTGTATTTGTTCTATTGTTATGCTTTGTTCAACCAAGTGACAGCATAAACTTGCATCTAAAACACAAGTTATTGTACACTGAAGGCCAAAACATAGGCTGGTTCTGGAGTATGAGCTAATACTGCAAACCTGGGATAACAGTGAATTGCTCTCTGAGTTCCAATGAGCAAGGCAAATTTCCAGTTCTTCCGAGAGAAGCACAGTCCAGCATCATCACAGCCATGTATCCATCTGTGAGTCTTAGTAGTTCTGAGTGAGTGCATTGCAGAGACTGTGTCTAGTTAGCCAGTTACTGAATGTTGCACACTGCTTTGCCTTTGTGATAAGAAAAGGGAACACAGATGGGACTATTGTTTTAGGAGGGTACCAATAGTGGGTATCCTGATGCATTATGTCATCAAAGTATGCAGTGTCACAGAAAAAAAAATGGATGACTTTCAACAAAGGACTATTATGTTGAGCAATGCTAGGTACTTTGAGCCATTTGCGAAGAAAAGAAGAATAAATTTGAATTGTTCATTAAGGATAGTCTCCTAGAAGGCTTGCAATTATTGGATAGATCATTATATATGTGACTCACATAACATGCGTTTTATTATGTAGAGATTAAAATGATGGGTTTTAGTTGAACAATAAACAAAATTACAAAACTTGAAACTTAGAATTAATTGAACTCTTTGAGCAATTTCTCTGCGCTAACCCAAAGAAACACATCTGCAATATGATTATATCCCCATGTGATATGAAAGATAAATTAGCCTTAAAAGTGAAGGAGCTTGACCAATATCACAACTAAACTTTTGGAACACAATTCAAATTAGTTTATATAATTTCAAAGCATCTAGCCTAACTTGAAATCACCCTTGCCTCATTGTACATTTAATTTCCCCCTAGTAGATTGTAATTAAATTTGTTTCTTGTTTTGAAAATTTATCAGAATATATATAGCAAACTTTGGATGTAAACGTCCAAGGTTACTCAAATTTTTTTAAATAAAAGAAGCAAGATATCAAGCTATACAGATAAAAGTGAATTCTCTTTTTTTTTTTTTTTTTTTTTTTTTAGGTCCGCACCACTGCACATGGAAGTTCCCAGGCTAGGGGTTGAATCAGCCGAAGCTGCCGACCTACGCCACGGCTCAGGGCAACACCGGATCCTTAACCCACTGAGTGAGGCCAGGGATCGAACCCACATTCCTATGTATACTAGTCTGGTTCATTACTGCTGAGCCACAATGGGAACTCCTATGCTCTGATCTTGACTGTATTTTTGTTCCCCTCCAGAGACAATCACTGTCATGAGCCTGGAGTGTATTCATTCTGCTAGACAGTGCTTTTAATTCTTTTAGTGCATATATAATCTATAAGTCATTTGCATTAGTTGATTATGTGTCTATCTATATAAATAGTATCATATCAGGCAAATGATTCTACAACTTTCTTTTTGTAATTTGATATGTAATTTAGTCGATTCATTTTAACATTAGCATAATAATATATTTATGTTTTATTTATCCATTCCCCTATGATGGATATTTAGACATCAAAATTTACCATTTTATTTTATTTTTTACACTAAGGTGATGTAGTATTTTTATTTTTATTTTTTTTTCTCTTAATGGATTTTATTTCAGTTATAGGTATACATAAATCATCACAAGTCAATTTTACAAATTTTGTATCCCAAACCCACAGTGCATCCCCCCACCCCCCAGATTGTCTTAATTGAAAAACCAGGTTTTCCAAAGTCTGTGAGTCATTGTCTGTTCTGTAAGAAGGTTCATTGTGTCTTTTTAGTTTCCACCCATAAACGATAGCATTGGATGTTGCTGTCTCACTGTCTGACTGGTTTCACTTCGCATGGCAATTTCCAGGTCCATCCGTGTTGCTATAAATGTTGGTAATTCGTTCCTTTTAATGGCTGAGTAATGTTCCATTGTGTGTATGTACCATATCTTCCCTATCCACCCCTCTGTCGATGAGCATTTAGGTTGTTTCCATGACCTGGCTATTGCATAGAGCGCTGCAATGAACACTGGAGTACATGTGTCTTTTCGAGTCATGGTTTCCTCTGGATAGATGCCAAGGAGTGGGATTGCTGGATCAAATGGTAATTCTATTTTGAGTTTTCTGAGGAATCTCCATACTGTTTTCCACAGTGGTTGCACCAATTTGCATTCCCACCAACAGTGTAATAGGGATCCTTTTTCTCCATACCCTCCCCAGCACTTATCATTTGTAGCTTTTTTGATGATGGCCATTCCGGCCGGTGTAAGGTAGTACCTCATAGTGGTTTTAATTTGTATTTCTCTAATGAGGAGCGATGTTGAACATCTTTTCATGTGTTTATTTGCCATCCGCATGTCTTCTTTGGAGAACTGTCTGTCTAGATCCTCTGCCCATATTTTTTTTTTTGCCTTTTGTCATTTTATGGCCGCTCCCGAGGTATATGGAGGTTCCCAGGCTAGAGGTCCAATCGGAGCTGTAGCTGCCGGCCTTCACCACAGCCACAGCAACGCAGGATCCGAGCCGCGTCTGCAACCTACACCACAGCTCATGGCAACGCCGGATCGTTGACCCACTGAGCGAGGCCAGGGATCGAACCCACAACCTCATGGTTCCTAGTTGGATTCGTTAACCACTGCGCGCCACGACGGGAACTCCTTTTTTTTTTTTTCTCTGCCCATTTTTGGATGGGGTTGTTTGTTTCTTTGGTGTTGAGCTGTAGGAACTGTTTGTAAATTTTGGAGAATAATCCATTGTCAGTTGAATCATTTGCAAATATTTTCTCCCATTCTGTGGGTTGTCTTTTCGTTTTGTTTAGGGTTTCCTTAGCTGTGCAGAAACTTTGAAGTTTAATTAAGTCCCATTTGTTTATTTCTCTTTTTATTGTCCTTACTCTGACACATGGATCTGAGAAGATGCTGCTGTCATCTATGTCAGAGAGTGTTTTGCCTATGTTTTCCTCTAAGAGTTTTATATTATCTGGTCTTATATCTAGATCTTTAATCTATTTTGAGTTTATTTTTGTGCATGGTGTTAGGAAGTGCTCTAGTTTCATTTTTTTACATGTAGCTGTCCAGTTTTCCCAGCACCACTTATTGAAGAGGATGTCTTTTGTCCAATGTATATTCTTGGCTCCTTTGTCATAGATTAGTTGACTATAGATGCGTGGATTTAATTCTGGGCTTTCTATCCTGTTCCACTGATCTATATTTCTGTCTTTGTGCCAGTACCATACGGTTTTGATGACTGTAGCTTTGTAGTATAGTCTGAAGTCAGGGAGCCTGATTCCTCCAGCTCCATTTTTCTTTTTCAGGATGTCTTTGGCTATTCTGGGTTTTTTGTGTTTCCAGAGAAACTTTAAACTATTTTGTTCTAGTTCTTTGAAAAATGTCATTGGTAATTTGATAGGGATTGCATTGAATGTGTAGATTGCCTTGGGTAGTATAGTCATTTTGATAATATTGACTCTTTCAATCCAAGAGCATGGTATGTCTTTCCAAAGTTTACCATTTTAAATGTCTGTAGGAAATAGCCTTTCGCATATCTCCTTGAACACATTCATGAAATTTCTCTAAGGTATATATCTAAGTATTTCTCAATGGTCAGTGCTGACACTCTGAAGTTATTTTAAATATATCACCTTTGTACAATGTGCCTTTGTCCAATATTATACCAACATAATATTCCATCAGCAATATAGGCCTATTTTTGTATATTTGCCAATACTAAATTCCTTTGAAAAAATTTAATTGTGTATCTAAATGTTTAATTATGTGTGTTTAATCTAACATTGTTGTGAATTGAATATATTCCTCCAAAACTCACATGTTGAAATCCTCATACTCAAGGTGATGGCATTGTGGGTTTTGAGAGGTGATGAGACCATAAGGGTGGAACCATCACAAAGGGGATCGTTTCCTTATAAAAGAGACCCTGGAGAGTTCTCTTTGCTTTCTGCCATGTGAGGACACAGTGAGAAAATAGCTGTCTATGAATCAGGAGGTGAGCCCACACCACAGCCTAAACTGCCAACACTTTGATCTTGGAGTTTCCAGCTTCCAGACTGTGAGAGATAAACATTCGTTGTTTAAGCTACTCAGTCTATGGTATCTTTGTTACTGCAACCTGAACTAAATAAGACACACACAGATTTTATTTATATATATATAATATATGATAACTATATATATTATATATAATAAATATCACAGTACTCACCTTCAAGATCAAAAAAGAGAACGCTATTGTTTCCTTAGAAGTTGTGTGTCTCTCTGCCAAATCACATCACTCTCACCCTCTAGAATGACTTTTTTGTCTATTATTCCCTTTTTCCATATAGCTTTTACCATATGGGCATGAATATCTAGTTTTGAAAATCTGAGTAGCAAGTGCAAACCTGGAACGGTAAGGAAAAGAGATACTTCAGTATTAGAGAAAGGCTTTCTGGAGAAGCTCTGCTGATGGGATTTTTGGCGTTCCTGGGAGTATACAAGAGCCCCTCCTGGGGTAGTTAGTGGGTGAGGCCATAAGAGTCATAAAACCAGAGGGCTCGTGTCACCTGGGCTATCTAGCTAGGCTTAAGGAAGAAGCCAGTATTGAAGTATATACAACAGGAATATTTTCAGAAGTAGTCAATTCTGCATTTTCTGCTTCCAAGCTCACCACAGCCCAATTTTAGTTTCAGTAACTGGTCAAGGCAGAACGCTTGTGGAATCAAATGAGTGTTTTCAATTGATCCAGCAAATAAAGCATGAGGAGAAAAGCAAAAACTTCATCAGCATATGGTTTAATCCAGCGAAATACAAACAACAATTGGTCCAGGTTGTACCTGGGCATTCTGCACAGTGCCAGTGGAGAGGTTGTTGAAGGCAGGATTTGACATGTTTATCTCTTTAATCATTCCTCTCTAATCTAATCTGCGGTTCATCTGTTATCCTGGGATCATCCTTCCTCATTTTACTGGCAGTTCTCTTTACCTGTTTCCTGGGTTAAATCTCCTCTTTGATATATCCCTTTTTAGCCCATGTCTTGGTTTATATGAAACTTCTAAAGAGAAGCTAGTTTGATTCATCAATACGTGGAGAACTTTTAATATCAGAATTTCAAGTCTGTTCTCAGGTACTGGTCAGGTCCTCCAGATGGACATGCAGTCTCCTACTTGGAAGGGTTCTCCTACTGGAACCTGGAATTGCAGTAGTGGAGAAGGACTGGGATCTCTGAGTTCATTAATCAGTATAGGAGTCATCATTTTATTCCTTTATTTTGGGGATAATTATCCATGGTTGTTTCCACCAGTCCCCCCTATCTTACTCAATTCATGGCATAAACTTTTAGACTTCTGTTTGATTGAAGAGGCAATTTTTCAAACAGGAAATTTGTTGAAGGGATCTGGAGATCTAAATGTGTCTAAATGGCTTTTTCCCTAATCCTCTTCATACTAGGACACCTCCTCACTTCTGATTATATGGTCTTTGAAATTTCTGATAATTTTTGAGAATTATTCAACAGACATTGGGTAGTCTCAAGCTTTCCTCATGCCAAGCTTGGAATCTGGCTTTTTCTTGATTGATAAGCCAGTTACCACTTGTCCATCTGCTGCTTTCTAGCATACAAAATTTGTTGCTGTTGCATTTATTCTGCGTTTCTCATCCTTGTAGTCACTAAAGTATGCATGGAAAAGCTGAGGGCATGTCTAAGGTGAAACTGAAGATTTTTTTCTGAAAATATAAGCAAGACAAAATAGTCCTATCTGAGCACTCCTTTACTCTTTTATTGACTATTTTTGCTTAAGTTTTGAAAAACAGAATGCCCTATTCGAGGTCCCATGCATCCAAAAGACATCTTGCCAATGCTTTTAGAATGATACTCGCTTATTCAAGTTAAACTATGTAATTTGAAAGTATAAATGTAATTTGTAAGAAGCTTAAATGGGAGTCAGAAAATTGCACAGCTGAAATGGGTTCTATCTGCACACCCTCAAGTGCAGGGGGAAAATACTGTATGAAATGGGGTTTAGTGTGTGAAATGCTGGTAGAAAATATGCTCTAGCTTTCCTCATACCATGTTATGAATATGAGGGGGAATGTAAAAAATAATAACAAACCATATAGACAAGACTCTCCAAAATAAACTATTAATTCAATGCCAGAACTTTCTAAGAATATTCAGCGCTCTAGGGATTGGCGATCTAAAGGGAAAAGATATAGTCCCTCCCCCTCAAAAGTTCACATCAAATGAAGGAAGCAAACTGTCCAATGATTATAGGACTTCAAGGTGCATGTCCACGATGCTCCTGTCTCTCCCTAGAACATTGTTTTCCCTACCTTTTGTTTCACTGACTTCTTTCATATCTTTTATATATCAGCTTAAATGGGGTCTAACCTGTGCCACAGCAGCAACCCAAGCAACTGCAGCAACAATGCCAGATCATTAAAACACTGTACTACAAGAGAACTCTGACATCTCTTCTTATTCTGATCATTATTTCCTTTGTGCATCATCACTCTTCCAGAGACTGAACGAATTTAAAATGTGTTACCCAGTTTAACTATATTGCCTGTAAGAAACAAAATTCAAAATAAAGGAAAAAATTGTTCTTATTTGCTAATCAATCTCTGTAGCAAAATATAAACATATGCTGATTTAAAATAATATTTTGACCTGTAATAAAATGCTTGATAATATTGTAAATAAAATAGAATTTCAGCTTTTAAAGGGACTGAAACCAGATTATTAAATTTAAAGATTCATTCTTGCAGTTACTACATGGTACAACTGCTTAAGGATCTGGTGGTCACTGCCGTGGCTCAGGTCCCTCCTGTGGGGGGGGTTTGATCCCTAGCCTGGGAAATTTTGCATGCCATGGAAACAGCCAAAAAAAAACAAAAAAAAACAAATTCAGTCTTTAAAAAATTATAAAATAGAATGACGGCTTAGATGTGAAGAAATCAGACATCCCCAAAATCTCATACTTGGAGTTATGGCCTTTCTGGAGTAAATTAATAAATTATAGCAATTTTTACAATGGAATGAGTGCCATGACACAATGACATACCAATATAACTTTGATATATAAATTATATAAATTAAGTACTCTATGCAAAATGATACCATATAATTTAGTTTTTTAAACTGTATGTGTATATACATATGTGTATCTATATATGAACATGTGTGTGCGTGAACGTAGATACGTAAAGTTATCAGATCATTGTGAACAATGGGAATCAATGGTGTTTTTATTTCTACCTCTTTATTAATCTAGATTTGAAGAAATTTTATTATAACATTAGTTATTTTTACATAGTAGTTTCATGCTGCGGTCCTAGAACTGATTCTCTTTTATATGTACCATAAAACTCTTTCCCTGAGTAAACAGGAACAACAAAATGTTTATGGTCAGTCACAATTTCCTATTATAAAATACCTACTCAAAATAAGTTTTATGTCTGTAAGTGCCATTAAACATTTACCTGTTTCACTTAGAGAGCCCTGAAAAAGCATGTATTATTTAGTAATACTTGGATAAGATATTTAATGAAATAGGCAACAAAATGAACAAAATTACTGTATAAGTTTTAGAAAGAAGGAGATAAATATTATCATTATTGCAGATATGATCGTCTATCTGCAATGCATACAAAAATAAACTGAAAAACTCTTGGAAACTATAATAGAATTCAGTAGGTAGCTAACTATAAATAAAATAAAAACAGCTTCTTAAATAACCAATAAGAAACAAATATGACATCAAAACCTGTAGTCCAGGGCTCTTACTGAAACTGTAGGCTCTCTGATATCTTAGAATAAATCAATTTTTATTTGAAATGACAAGATTTGGAGTTCTCTTGTGGTGCAGCAGGTCAAGGGTCTGGCATCGTCACTGCAGCAGCTTCAGACACTGCTGAGGGTTCTAGTTGGATCCCTTTCCTAGGAACTTCCACATGCAGCAGGTGTGGCCAAAAAAAAAAAGGTTGAAATCACAAGACTTGACTTCATTGTTGACAACTAAAATCTTCATCTAAATCTAAAATTATTGACAAATGTAAGGTAGTAATATTAGATGTTAGATAAATAGCTAGATGAACAGACCTAAGAGCACATCTATACAAACATACAATATCAACAGCAGGTGTACCCTGATCATGACACTTGGGGTGATTTTCACCTCACTGATTTTTGAATTATTATTATACTAGTAATGTGCTTCCTGCACATTGTGCAATATAAAGTAGAAAACATTAGTCTACCCAGAGATTTTTTTGTTTTTCGTATGGCCATAATTAAATAGTAAGTATACAGGAGTTCCTGCTGTGGCACAATGGGTTAATAATCGAGTTTGTCTCCAGCAGCGCTGGTTTGATGACCAACCCTGTGAAGTAGGTTAAAGGGTCTGGCATTGCCAAAGTTGTGTAGTTTGCAGCTGTGGCCTGGGTGTGATCCCTGGCTTGGGAATTTCCATATGCTGCGGGTATGGCCATAATATTAAAAAAAAATAGTAAGTATACAAAAAGTAAAGTAATCTCTATGGCAGAGAGCTAGCTATCTACCACACAAAGAAACACACAAGAAAATGACTGCATGTCTGTTGCCTCTTCTGGGGGATACAACTACAGTGCAGTTCTCAGCCTCCCTTGGAGGTGGGTGTGGGCATATGATTATTTTATTTGTTTATGACTAGACTATAAGGAGAAGTGATGTATACCCCTTCCAAGACTGGCCCATATGAAAATCAAGGAGCAACCCTCCCTCTCTATCCCCGACTTTTGGCTGATGGTAAAATGCCGCAGATGACCCTGAAATCCACATATTGAAGATGGTAGACAGTTTACCCTGAATATTTGCATACAGAATAAATGGTAGGCTATCAATCTGAATAACAGTCCAGGACTATTAGATGAGAAAGAAATAAACTTTTTTTTGGCCATGTCCATGGCATATGAAAATTCCCAGGCCAAGGATGGAACCCATGCCATAGCAGTGACCTGAGCCACTGCAGTGATCCTTAGCCATCGGATCCTTAACCTGCTGAGCCATAAGGGAACTACTAGACTTTTTCTTTAAGGCAATTTTGGTGTCTATTCAGCCTACTGATCATTAATGCAGTCTCCATCTCTCCCTTCACCTACATTTCCCTCTAGCCTCATCTTTTCAAATTAGCATTGCTTGTGGTTTTAGTCTATGACTTTTATTTATTTTCAAAAAACTATCTGCCTTCAATGCCTAGAGACTTATTATATAACAAGTCTCATCTGTAATACAGCTATCAGAAATTGTCCAAAATTGGATTTCCCATTGTGGCTCAGTAGGTTAAGAATCCAACTAGTATCCGTGAGGATGCAGGTTTGATCCCTGGCCTTGCTCAGTGGGTTAAGGATCCGGTGTTGCAGTGAGCTGCAGCGTAGGTCGCAGATACAGCTCAGATCCTGTGTTGCTATGACTGTGGTGTAGGCCAGCAGCTGTAGCTCTGATTTGACCCCTAGCCCGGGAACTTCCATATGCCACAGGTTCAACTATAAAAAGCAAGAAAAAAAAATGAAATTGTCCAAAATTTATTGTTGGCATTTTCCCCCAGCCTCAAAGCTGATAAATTATTTTTTACATTCTTATATTTATACGGACATTTTTATTATCTAATGAAATAAGACCAAATGCCTATTTTTACGTTGACATATTTTACTAAAACTTTGATCTGGAATTCTTTTTGCTTTTTTTTCTATTAGTATTTTTTAATTTTTCTGTAATAAACATGAACTACTAAAGTGATTTGTAATGAGAAAGGGGGGGAAAAGTTTTGTTAAAGTAGGTATTTATCCCACGGTTCATGCACAGTGTTGGATTTGATTAAACTCTAGTTTGGGTACAGATGAAAATGTCTGGCGTTCTCAATCTAGCTTTCATTTCTTGTAAAAATCGTGTGCACAGCCCTGTCCTAGTCACAAATATGAACAACAGTGTCCTTCCAGAGGACACTCTCTCTTTCTAGTTTCCATTTCCAAATCTCTTTGTCCAGAATTAGGAACCGAAAAGCTGTGCTGTACTTCAAAATTCTCATGTATAACTACTGAAGCAATATTCCTGCCCATGGAAGCCAAGCTCCCAACTCTGATTTTCCTAAGTCCCTCCATCATTCAAGGTCCATTTCTATTGCTGCCTGCTCTAGGAAGGTACCATGACTCTTCAAACATATATACTTAATAGTTCCATTCATATGATTTTATTTAACACTTGCATATGCTGGTTTCCAAACTAGGTCTTTTATTATTTTGGCTGCACCTGCGGCGTGTGGAATTTCCTGGGCCAGGAATCAGTCCCACACCACAGAAGTGACAATGCTGCATTCTTAACTCTCTGAACCACCAAGAACTCGCAGACCAGATCTTTTCTCAGAGGAATCTTAATCTCCTGTGCTCCTCAAACCATAAGCTCCTTGAGGTCAGGGGTCTGTGTCTCACTGTCTGAATATCTAGACCTCTCAGCACTGCAGAATATATATAAATGATGTTTGCCACCAAACTTAATTTCCTTGAATATCCAACTTTTGTCAATATTCCTGTTTTTGACCTGCCCCTGAAATCCTGTTTTCATGACATTTTCAGGTAATATGATTACTTCCTTCCAGGAATAAGATATGGATGATGGTGGCCAAGAAGTACTGAAGTCCTGAATGGAGTAAATGGGGAAAAAAAAGTTGTTTCTGAAGTCACTAATAGGAATGATTTTAGGAAAAAAAAAAAGCTTGAACAGCAGTTTGGGTGGCACAAAATCTAGAGTTTTTAGATTTAGCTGTATAGTAAATTTGCTAAGTTTTTAAATTTAGCAAGATTGATAGGGAGCCTAACCAGTTTATCAGATATTATGTCACTGGGAAATACATTCCAAGCTTTAAACACCTGGCTGAAACTGTGTTTCTGGAATAACAAATCATTATAGTAAAAAACAACTGGCACTGCCAATAGAACAATCCATGATCAATCCTAAGAAGTGTATCCTCTGCAGTGCTCTCAATTTAGTTGATTCACTGAGCTGTACACAGTGATATATCTTTCTGAAATTTTATGATCCATCTTGAGTAGAAGGTTTTGTAGTGTTGTCAAGCCTAAGAGTGATGTGTACTCCACAAATATTTGTCATATCATAGAAAGCTTAAACTTAGGGAGGAAGTATATAACTTTGTTCTATTTAATCTCACTGAGTTACTATGTTTTGTTTTATATTTTAAGAGTACCTATAACTAAAAAAGTAGCACATTATTGAAATAACAAAGAACATCCCAAAATGGTATTTCATAATCTGGACTTTGTTAGTTTATATTTTCCACCATAGGCTTTTTTAAAAAGGAGAGCAACTGGGTCAACTTTACTGTACAGCAGAAATTGACAGAACATTGTAAATCAACTATAATAAAAAATAAAAAAGTAAAAGGGAGAGCAAACTATTTACAATGGATTATTATTATTTATCACTAACTTCCACTCCACTACAAGTAATTTCCATATTGTACAAACCTAGAAGGATTTTGTTTTCAAAAATTTCATTTAAATAGTTTATATCCATATAATGGCATATTATTCATCAAATAAAAGAAATGAAGTTATGATATTTGCTACAACCTGGATGAAATTTTAAAACATTATGCTGAATGAAATAAACCAAAGGACAAACATTGTGTGATTCCACTTATAGGAAATATCTGGATGAGACAACTTAATACAAATGGAAAGTAGATTAGAGGTGACCCAGAGCTGGGGAGAGGAGAGAAATGGGGAGTGAGTCACTGCTTAATGGTTACAGAATTTCTATCTGAGTTGATAAAAATTATTTCAAAATAGTGACGACGGTTGTAAAATGTGGTGAGTATGATTAATACTAGTGAATTAATGCCACTTAGAAATGGTTAAAATGTCAGATTTTATGTTAAAATATTTACCACAATAAAAAAAAATTGCAATTAATGATGATAGCATGGTCAAAAAAAGCAGAGCGTTGAATTTTATGCCTGTGACAACCCTGACATTTTAAACTCAGATTAAAATGTTTATTTCTGTTCATGAATGTAATCAAGAATTGAGAATACTTCAAATAGTCATATTATTAATATTGACTAGTTATTAAAAAAGATCCTCTGGGCTTTGTGGAAATAACTATGTCCTAGGCATCTACAATGTAATTTTTAAAGTTCTTCCTCAAATATCAAGGTTAGATTTTTGAAACTGGTATAAGAATTATTGATTAAAGTAATTAAGAATTTATTTGCAAGGAGTGAAATATGAATAATCTTATTAAACTGTTCAAAAAGATTTCAAAATATATACTTACCTAGCCATAACATGGACAAAACATTAAATAATTTACAAGATAAAAAATATAAAAATAAAAAAGGCAGATGCTCAATAAAATGGCAATCAGTGCTATTTTACTTTTCCTAAATTAGTTTAATGATTTTTACCCAATATACCAACTTTGATATTTGATTCCAAGAGAATTCTTTGAAATGATGCCAATACATTTTTCATGACCATTAACTAATGGAAGTAATCAAGCAGAGCAGTGGAAGAAAAGCAGCTGAGACAAACCAGTTCCCTTATTGCTATTCCTCTAGCAGATAATAGAGACATTCAGGACTGTTAAAACAGAACTATAAAAGTTTAGCTGTTCAGTTATCTGTTTGTAGCTTCAGCCAGTTCATGTTCTTTAACCGAACAGTTTTGTGGTGTATGGGATGAGCTGAAGGCTTCTGCATGGCTTTTTATTTTTGAAGAAAGTATGATACAGAGGTCATTCTTTTTCTTGTTTGCAGGCTACTTTGCAGCCACTTATGCATGTGTAGAAAATATTTCAAGTCTTACTTAGAAGTCAATTTTTTTCCCTCAAACTCCACTACTCTGGTAGATAGGTTAAAATTATAGTGTAAAAAAATCAATTATTTTTGTAGTTTTTTTTTTCCATTGGCCCCCAAACTCCTTTCTCTCTTGTTACTTAATATAATCAAAATTTTAATATTTATTCTAATACATTATAAGAATGAGAATTTAGCAATTGGGCCCATCACTTAGTTCAATGTCACTGACTCTTCACCAAACAAAAAAAAATTTTTGACCACTATAGTGCTATTTAATTTTCTTTCTCTCCCAGAGAAAACCTGCAAAATCATTTGAAAGCTTCTGCTGTTTTGCTTGATGGAAAGATTATGTTACTTCATACATCAACTCTTTTATTCTCTAAAGGATAAAATATGGAATAAGTATTTCATCCTTTGGAATATAAACTGTGTGTTGATTTCAGTGAGATAAGTGATGTGATTCAGCAAGTGTCTGATACAATCTTTCTTTAATCTTTTTTTGTCATAGGCCTGGCTTCATTGTGGGAGTATATTGTTTTTGCCCATATTTTCCTGCCGACCCTAACTATGTAGAGGAGAGTTATGCATTCTTTGATACCTTTATCTCTTTCTTTGACTTTCCTTCCTTGATATTAGCATGTCTCACATCCCACCTGTATCAACAACACTGCTTGGAAAAGTTATGTAGAAGAGGGAGGAGGATTTGAAAGAGATAAAGCAACACAAAAGTTGACAGAAAGATTTGATTTTAGAAGGTGAGAGAAAATGCAAAATTTTATCTCTATAATAACAGTTCTAAATTCACCAAAAAAGGTTGAGATGATAGTATAGATTTCCAACATACAACACCCAGTTGTTCCCATTATTAACATTATTGCATTAGTACTGTATATTTGTTCTAATTGAGTCAGTGTTGATACTCTGTTATTAACTAAAGTCCATTGCTTATTCACATTTTTTAAGTTTTTACTAATATTCATTTCCTGTTCCAGGATCACAATACCACATTACATTTAGTTGTCATGCCTTCTTAGGTTCTTTTTGGCTATGACAATTTACCAGACTTTTCTTGTTTTTAGTGATGCTGACTATTCTGAGGAGTACTGATCAGATATTTTGTAAGATGCATCTCTATTGGATTTTGTTTTATGTTTTTCTCATGATTAGATCTGAATTATAGGTTAAGAGTAGGAAAGTCACAAAGATAAAGTGCCATTTTCATCACATCAGATCAAGAGTACAAGCAATCAACATGATTTATCATTGTTGATGTTGACCTTGAGCACCAGCTGAGGTAGTGATTATCAAATTTCTTCACTGTAAAGTTACTCTATTTTTCCCCTTTTCATACTCTACTCTTTGGAAAAAAATAAAAATCAAACACTAGTCTTAAGGAATGAGGAGTTCTGTTTGATGGCAGAATATTTACATAAATTATTTGGAATTTTTCTACATAGGAGATTTATTTCTTCTCATCAATGTATCCAAATTTTTATTTATATCAATATGTATTTGTAGATATTTATTTTATACTTTATTTTGTTGCTCAAATTGTTTGAGAATTGCCTATTGAAAACTCTTGCAGTTGGCTTCTGTGCTCCTTTGACATACCTCTACAACATATTTTTGGTTTTTTATTTTTTTACCACTTTATTACTTTCTGGTACTTCAAGATACTCTAGGCTCATCTTGCATATTTCCTGTCCCAATCATAGAAGCAGGCAGTTCCCTAGGGAGCCCTGCCTCACATCATTGGAGAATGGTATTAGAAACCAAGATCTGGCTACTAGGTGTACTTGTTATTACAAAAATGTCATTTCTTTAAGGCTTTTTCAGCTGAAAGAGAAAGAAATACAGTGTGTGTGGACACATACAGTAGATCTCCATTGATTGTGAATTCTGTACTTGTGAATTTTCCTACTTGCTAAAATGTATTTGTAACCCCCAAATCAATATTCAGTGCACTTTCACAGTCATTTACGGACATGCACAAAAATCAGAGTCAGCTGACATGCATATCTGAGGTCTAACAAGGACACTCTGCCTCCTTGCTTCAGCTCTCACAATGTAAGCAAGAGTCCTTTTATGGTCTATTTAGTGCCATGTTTTTCACATTTGTGTGCTTTATTTTGTAATTGCACTGTTTAAGCTGGTCCCCAAGTATTGTCTGAAGTAGTTTCTAGTGTTCCTAAGTCTAAAAATTTCTTATGTTCTTTGTGAAGAAAATACTAGTGTTAGATAAGCTTCTTTCAGGCATGAGTTATAGTGCTATTGGCTGTGAGTTCAACATTAAAGAATAGGCAATATATATTAAATGTCTTTAAACAGAAACAAAACATACAAAACAGGTTATATATTGATGGCATAACAAAAATGTTGTGACCAGAGTAACCTAACCCTGTACTTCCTTTAAGTGGGATGGTTCAGCATTTGCTAATTCAGTGTTCACAGTAACTTTATAAATATCATGACTAATAAGAATCAACTTTATTATATTACATATATATTTCTTAACCCCCATGTCAGAGGCATGTGGAAGTTCCCTGGACTGGGGATCAAACCCAAGCCACAGAAGTAACCAGAGCCATAGCAGTGACAATGACAATGTCAGATCCTTAACCTACTGAGCCACCATGGAATTTCTATCTAAAATATTTTTATATCGCCAACTGCATTTATGTTAAACTAAACATGAGTTCTTATTGAGGCCCAAATCTAAGTTATCACTGTATTGATCATTCTAGCTTCTTCCCACTGATTTTCCTTTTTTTTTTTTTCTTTTTGCCTTTTCTAGGGCCGCACTCGCAGCATATGGAGGTTTCCAGGCTAGGGGTCGAATCGGAACTGTAGTCACTGGCCTATGCCACAGCAACGCGGGATTCAAGCCACGTCTGCAACCTGCACTACACCTCATGGCTACCCTGGATCCTTAACCCACTGAGCGAGGCCAGGGATTGAAACTGCAACCTCAGGGTTCCTAGTCAGATTCGGATTCGTTAACCACTGAGCCACGATGGGAACTCCATTCTTCTCACTGATTATCTGTAAACTCCCACTCCAAAAATAAGAAACCATCTTCCTCCACTCATTTACTTATTTGTTCAGTTTCATTATTTGTGTATAGCCATATTAGAATTGCTAATTCATACCCTTAGAGGAAATAACCATATCAACTGTAGTACAGTGTTTATGTGCAGTTCCTTTTGCTTTCAGTCCTACAGACTTAACTCATTTCCAGAGTTACTTAGGTTAGCCCCTTTTCACCACAACCCCTTCTGTAAGGCTGTTTCATACATTTCTAATACAGTTTGAATCTCTCATCACAGTCTGCATTCCATCCTGGGAACACTGACCTGCTAAACAATTTTTAATTTGCATAAATTAATGTTTACTCTTTGGCTCTAAGTTATACATGTTTTGACAAATGCATAATGTCATGTATCCACTACTACAGTATTATGCAGAATTTCACTATCCTAAAAATTCCCCCTACTGTGATCATTCAGTCTTTCTCCACTCTCAACCCCTTGGCTACCACTGATCTTTTTATTGTTGCTTTTCAGTTTATCTTTTTCAGAATGTCATATGATTGTAATCACTGTACTTCAGACTGAATTCTTTCATGTAGCCACGTGTATTTAAATTTCATTTCCTCCATGTCTTTTTATTCTGTGATAACTCACATATTTTTATCAACTACTAAAGCATTGTATGAATGTACTGCAGTCTGTTTATCTATTTGCCTTGCAGGTTTTAAAAATACATACAATTTCAATCAATTGGGTAAATATCTAGAAGTGCAATTGCTGGCTATATGGCAAGATTACGCATCCTGTTTTCATTTCAAAATTTCTCTCTCCCCACTAGCCAACGAATTGTCTCATTGTGGGATGGTTTCTCCTTTATAGAAATTAGGACTTCACTGGTTTTACCAACTATGTCCAAGGTTAAGAAACTTTCGAAAAAAATCTAAGTCAGAGATATCTGATAAAATATTTTGATGAAAGTCTAGTTTTTCCCATGATATAAAAGTCTACCAAAATGAACTGAAAGAGGAAAAACTTCTACTACGCAACTAAGAAATTGTTGCAATTAAAAAAAATAGTTTCTCTGAAAGTTATTTGATGAACACAATACAGTTCAGACCAAATTAATGAAGTTAATATATATTAATTGATATATACCAAGAGAGGATATATACTTATCAGAATCTTTAAAAATTACAGATTTACTTCAATTCAAATAGCAAAGAACTGGGAGACTCAAATAATGATACATTTTTGGAAGAAGGAAGCGTATTAAAAGAGGTGAACAGGAATTCTGATATGAAGAATCTCTGTTATAAAAATTTTAGAAAAAATATATTGATAGATATTAATATTAGAATGAAAAAAATGAAGAAAAGTCTAGTGTTTGGAGAATAGAAGTTAAGAGTACATGTATACATGTGCTAAGACACCATCATAAGGAGGTAAATTAAAAAAAAAAACCTCTCCCCTTCATCCTAGTGGAATGGACTGTAAAGACGTCAATCATCCCACAAGGCTTTCACATGTTATCTTTGCTGTGTAAACAACAGTTTTTAACAACCAGTGTTCAAGCTGGCTTCTGAAGAGCTGACAACAAATCTGAACACTTCTCCATGCTTCAGAAACATTTGCAAGGCCATTCTCACTCAGTCCTATAAAAACTGAGAATAAGAGAGTGTCAGAGCCCCTTTCCTGGAGCAGTGTCCCTTGCAATTTCTCATTGTAGTTTCACTGCATGCCTCTCAAGAAAAAAATAAGCCTGTAAAGGAATGACATCCTTCATCTTACTGTCCCTTGAATTATAAATTTCCCCAGTAACACCTTTTTTTTTAATTTATGTAATAACCAAAAAAAAAAAGTAACACCTGTTTTTGTGCCTACACCAAGTACTATTGTGATTTTTGCCTCCACCTACCATTCTATAAGACTGTACCATTCTTTAAGACAAATTCATGCTGTTGTTCTCTTTAAAACATTTATATCCCTTTTAAGCACCAAAGTTCTATTTGGCACACAGCAATTAACTAGGTCATAAATTCACTAGTTACATTTAGTGTTCTTAATAAGATTTCAGAGCAACCAAATTCTCATCAGCAATACATCCACAAATCATATTTCAGAATGTTACTTCTGAAGGTGATAATTTCAACATTTTATTGATTCTAACTGCTTGCAATTTGAAGGGCATACTCTTTTGACATTGACAATGAGTTCTGGAGTTGTACCAAATTTAGCCCTCAATATGTTGCATAAGGAATGGGAAAGTGATCAGTAATCCATCATTGAAAATCATTTATAAGATTCATAAATTTAAGAAAAAGTAGAAATATATAAGGTACAAAAGATTAACATTCTTTAAATGGTAGTAGACATATAATACAGTAATTTGCCTAAATGTTAAATTATATTTCTTGCCATAAATAATAATTATGTATGAGGTAGTGTACAGTCTGTGCCACTCATAATATGGTTCTTCAAGCAAACATAGACGCTTATTATTTTCTCTCATGTGACATCTTCAGGTGGAGGGGCTATCGGAGTAGTTCTGCTTTATGTCATGCAAGGGAGCAGATTCTGTCCTGCTGCTTTGCCATGTCTTCAGTTACTGTTTACCTACATGATTTTTGCTAACTCACACCATAACTACTGTTTCATTTTGAGCCAAGAGTAGGAAAAAGAAGTGAATGATAAGAAATTTCCTTTTTAAAGATTGTGACTCTTTGTAAGTTTTCACACATAACTTACCTTCACATTCCATGAGTCAGAATGTAGTCATGTAGCTACACCTGGCTCCACAGGAGGCCAGGGAATATAGTCTGTAGCTGGGTAGACATAGCCTGATTTAAACCTGTTCCTTCCAGAAAAAAAAAAAAAAAGAAATTATTCTAGAGACAATTAATCTGGTGTGTTCGGTTTTCTACCCTAAATTCTGTGTGGGGAGAAGCAGTAAAAAGATCTTTTTTACAGACGCCTTCTAAAAATGTTTAAAGAGGGACTGGCAAACATTCAGAATGCAAGCAATTAAATGCTTCACCGTATTTTCCTTGTTTAATTCCAATAATTTTCTTTAAGATATTTTTCTGACTTTAAGCTTCTCTTCCTAATCCATGATTACTGAAGAAAACTCAGCAAAAAGAGGGAAACTTTTATTTCTCAATCCGAATTGCCTCAGAAATGAAACTACTAGTGCCTGGGTATCCCAACACCCAAGCATCCCACAACTGTCCTCAGAGGTTTCCTGAGTGTTGTGATCTGCTATGACCCAATGATACCAAGGTCGCATTCATTCACTCACCATTCTGATTTCTGAACCCCACCTCTTCTTTCACATCTTTTCTTCTCTCTCTCTCTCTCTTTTTTTTTTTTTCTTTTTTTGTGGCTATGCCTGAGGTATGTGGAAATTCCTGGGCCAGGAATCAAACTCGTGCAACAGCAGCAACCCAAGCTGCTGCAGTGACAATACCAGATCCTTAAGCAGTTGTGCAACAAGGGAACTCCTTTTTCTTTTCTTTTTTTTTTTGAATCCCACCACTTCTTACTTTCCACTGCTATAGTCCTATATCAGTCTGATTGTTAATCACCAGAGCTGCTATAACTTGTCACCCTACTTCCATCTCTCTCTAATAGGAATTTCCACATGGTACTCTAAGTTATTATGAATCAGATAACACGGACATCCTACCGAAATTTTACTCTGATAGCTCCATCACAATTAAGATAAAACTCAAATTCTTTATCGAGACCTATAAGGCCCTCCACGTTTTGGCCCCCATCCTACTTCTTCAATCCCATTTTCTAACACTCTGCCGAACAACCAGACCTCCCATTTTAACTCTTTCATTGCACAGAGAATCACATAGAGCACAAACCTTTCTCATGATCAAAGACCTCATACCTGTGCTTTCATCAGTAAAGAGTGTAGTAATACCAATTTTAAGCCCTGTAATAGGCCTTCTATTCTTAATCACTGGAGTATTCTCTAGCTATCCTCTGAAAATAAATAGAGCAGGGATATGAGCCTGGGTTTGAACTTTTAACTAACTAGTAGCCAGGAGTCATATCCAGGCCTTTGAAATAATTACAAAGGACACAGACAGTTATCAGGTTATAGATAGTTACTGTGTTTTCTAATTTGCTTCTCACATTTCTCTTCATTACCAGACTGCACTGGAATCTGAATTCTTTTTTTAGTGAAGAAGTAAAGCTATGTGCCAATATGGTGCAGAAGGGAAGCATAGAAAAGTGTGGACTAGTAGAGTGAACTCAACCTCTTATTTCTTCAAGGCAGGTAACATTTCAGTATGTAGACTGGAGGAGGTTCCACTATAGCATATCCTTTACTTACAGTATAATAGGAATGAATTACTACAGTACAGTCGTTTTTTCATAAATGTCACATTGCCTTATCATTTTTATAAATTATGTGAGCTCTACCTACCAAGATTACTGTGAAAAAATCCATATCAGTAATATTTCTGGGCTGTTTCCACTCTTTTGATTCAGGTCATACAAGTTTCTGGAAAATGGTGAAGAGCACTTGTCTTCAATGGATGGTGTCAAGAAGAAGGTCACTCACTTCAATATCTAACATAACTTGCTTCCATTTCAGGACTTGTTTGTACAAAGTATGAGACTTTCAAGTACAAAGACTCATATTTTCTCCCAGTGATTCCTTCTTCCTGAAGAGGCAATATATAGTGATTAATAATATAGAACTTGGAATCAGGCTGCCCCAAGATTTGAATCCTGGCACCAAGCAAACTACTGGCTATGTGATCTTAGACATGTTATCTAACCTTTCTGTAGCTGTAAGGAATATTGTCAAGTGAAAGACAAGAATGACTCACCAATGCCAACTTCCTTGGACACTTGTAAGGACTGAAGAATATAGCAGTAAATGTTCAGCAAGCAGAGCACTAGAAATACAAAGAAAGCTCAGGATATTATGAGCTTTTGTCCCTGGGTTGTTGGGTTGTTGTTATAACAAAGGCTGTCAAATCTGAAATGAAGTTGGCCAAACATTTGTCTTAAGGTACAACTGTTGTTTCCCTAATGTAGTAAATACAATTTTGTCAATCTTCCCAAACCATGTTATAGTCCCTCCATCCTGTCCCCATCACTAGCTCCGTGTAGCTTTAAATTTCATTGTTAAATGAGTCATTTTCCATCCTTGAAGGAACATAATTCACTCTTCCAGTGTCCTACTTTCCTAAATCCTATAGATTCCAGTTACTTAAGAATTCTACAAAATAGAGTTTTAAGCTAGACTTGGCCTTCATTTAATAAATAGGCATAAAACAAATATTCATAATTTAGGAAGGGCATTGGAGATAATTTCATTCTATTGCATATTCTTCAATTTGTATACAATTTATTTTTACAGTTATAATATTTTCTGACACTAGAAATATATATTTATGAAAACCAGTTTTCTCTGTGAATTTCTCATTTCACTTATCAAAAAACAAAAACCACATTTTTGAAATTAGTTTACATGAAGTCATCATCACTTCCACTAGTCCAGTCAACCCTCACTTCCACAAATATGCTTATTAATGACAGTGTCTATGATATTACTGCTATTGATGTAGAAAAAGTAGGTTATTCATAGGAAAAATGATTTATTTTATGCATGATATTCATAGCTTATAAAAGTATAAACGGTTCAATTTTTGGCAAAGGATAATTGGATTATCTTTATCAAGTGCATATTCATTTATTGTTTCATTTTACAGATATTTCTAGAGTATTTTCTCTGCTACTTTTTGGAGATAGAGCATTAAAAATGTTCCTAACAATTGTTTTTTCCTGTGGAGTCTTCACAGTCTCATGAGAAAGATAACTTTTTAGCAGGGATTGGTGGTAAGAGTTATAAAAAAAAATAATATGGGAACACAGAGAAAAAAGCTATTAGTTCTACTTTTGGGGACTGGGAAATATTTACAAAGATGCCATCTGAACTGGTCATTTCAATTGCTGCTCTTTAGTATTAGCTTTTGAGTTCAGCATTTTTGAACTTTGCCCTACTTACTTTTTCTGTGTTTCCTTATTTATACCTACTGCTGTGTGCTCACTTTGAAACCTCACAGTAAAAATGGTCTCAAGATTCCCAATTGTGTTTCTTGGAAAGCTGAGATTTTATGAAGCTGTTTCAAGAATTCTATAACAGTTTGACTCAGATAGAGATTTAAATTAAGAATTTATAATAAGAAGCAACCTATCCAAATTTATTTATACGGTAGGCACATTAACTTTTCAGGTAGGTTATATTACAATTTTTTAAAAATACTGGAACAAATATTTTCAAAATATTTTCTAGATATTTTCTATTTTCAAATATTTTATATCTCTAATTTTCTCTAAATATTATTTCTAAATATTACTTCTAAATATTTTCAAATACTTTATACCTCTGTGTATATATTTGTTTTCTGGGTTTTGTTTTCTGTTGTTTTTTGCTTTTTAGGGCTTCACCGATGGCATGTGGAAGTTTCCAGGCTAGGAGACAAAACAGAGCTGCAGCTACCAGGCTATGCCACAGCCACAGCAATGTGGGATCCGAATCATGTCTGCAACCTACACTGCAGCTCAAGGCAACAGGAGACCCTTAACCCACTGAGGCCAGGAATGGGACCTGCATCCTCACAGATACTAGTCAGATTTGTCACTGCTGATCCACCAGAGGAACCCTGTGCATATATTTGAACATTCATATCTGTGGCCATTGGTTAGAAAAAATGCATCACTGCCCATTTTTTAATTAGCGACTGTTTTCAAGGGTGAATACATAAGTGCACTATTATAATACACACATCCTATTCTCTCTAAAACACCAGAAAAAACTCAGATAATATTCTTATGATGATGTAAAAGATGCACAGAAAAATAAACAAACGAAGTTATAACAATATGGTATAACAGATAATCAATACTTGTGGTCTAATTTTAATATTACTACTAAATATATATAAAAATATAAATAGAGATATTTGCTAGTTATTGGTTATAAACTAGAAAACATTTTATAAGTAGAAACATATAATTTATAAATAAATTTGACTATAATTTTATTGATGAGGTCAGCATGACAAAACAATTTGAAATATACTAGACTGATTTTTCAAGTAATGTCTAACATAATTCACTGTAGTGGTTGGCATTTATTAGAGTTATTACCAAACAAAGAAAACAATGAAAGCACAGTCACAAATTGTGAAAATCACCTTTTTCAGAGCTTTAAAAATTAACCAAAGGCTTGCAACAATCTGAGAAGTCATTAAAGAAATAAGTGGTTGAAATTCCATAAGAAGTATTTTGTCTCGTTTTTAACTTCTCCTATTCTAAAGTCCCTTTATCCAGCTTTGCAGTAGGCTTGCAACCAACAGCTTTGTAACCTTATTAGCTATGAAAATCAACAGCTTAGCAGTCACTAAAGGAGGAACTCCAAAAGAATCACATGCTCAAAGAATTTTTAGTGATTTGGTCTGTCTGGCAGTCATCTCAAAAAACTCCAATCACAGAGATTTTCTTTATTTCACCTGACTCACACTAACACAGTGGGAAGAATCTCCTCCCGAGGGTATATGTTGAAAACAATCAATGGTAACTGTTCAACACCACATTTGCCTGAGGCAGTGTAATACAATTTGTGGCAAGCAAGAAGCTGGACAAAAAATTAAAATGGAGATCTGTAAATAATATGTCCTTAGAGATATTTGAGCAGTCAATGAAGTCTTGGGGATCAAGAAGGAACTAAGTAAACATAATATATACTATAGAGTCTCTCATAAAACACAAAACAAAAGAAAGGAAAATGTATATGAATAAAAACTATAAATATTAAGGAATATACAGATATGGGCAAGAGGAAAATTATATACAAATTTTCTGGTGGTTGAGATGTCACTGAATCCATTAGTATTGGTATTTAATGCCAAGCACCTGGGAGGTGAAACCATAATTTCCTCCATTTTCTCCCTACTTCTCCATTTCAAAGTCAAGGGTGAAACAATGCCATACTAAGCTAGGGATTGCATGGTCATAAAGTGATCACCTTTCACCTGTCAGCTGTATACCACAAGTAAATTAATTAATTAATTAATTAAAAAAAAGGAGTTCCTGTAGTGGCTCAGCAGAAACAAATCTGACTAGTATCCATGCGGATGCAGGTTTGATCCCTGGCCTTGCTCAGGGGGTAAAGGATCCGGTTTTGCTCTGAGTTGTGCTGTAGGTGGCAGAAATGGCTTCGATCCCACGTTATTGTGGCTGTGGTATAGACCAGAAGCTACAGCTCCAGTTCAACCCCTATCCTGGGAACGCCATATGCCATGGGTATAGCCCCAAATAAATAAATAAATAAATTTATTAATTAATACACAAATATTTTCCAGCAGAAGATTGCAACACAACCATCAGAAAATGTCCTACATATGAAAAGAGACAATATTCCAACAAAAGAAGAATTCATTCTTGTGGAAATGGTAACATCACAATATGGAAAAAAAACTATAAATATTCATACATACTGTCTATGCAGCAATAAAATATGCCATAATATTTATGAAGCAAGAATAGTAAGTTATGTAAAATGAGCAAGTGGCTATGAACCAAGAAGAGGCAATTTTGCAAGAGAACTGGAAATTTTGCAAAGAACCAAATCAAGATCTTGTTAATGGAAAATATAATTATTGAAATAAACAACAAAACCTTTCAACAGATAGGATAAATAGAATATTTATTTACATGGAAAACTGGTAAACTAGAAAATTAAATTAAGAAATAATTTCAATAGACAAGGAAAAAAAGAGATAAAAAGTTTGAAAGAAGTCTGAGAAGAAAGAGGGGCTAAATTTGAATGCTTCAACATTTGTTGTTTTGGGGGTTCTAAATGCTACACAAATTTGATTCACAGAATTCCAGAAAAGTTTTACTCTTGGTTAACGCTTGTTATAGCAAAAGGACAAAGTAGAAGTAATAAGAAAAACATATGCATTGGGTGGATTCCAGAGAGACTGGCACAATCTACTGAGCCTTTCTATGTCTCTCAACACAGGACGTGCTTTCTCTCTAGTGGTGAAACCACAGTAACCTGTGTGAAATACCTCTCTTCAAGGAAATCCACTCAAGTCTTCAGTGTCTGAGGCATTCCTGACAGGGTAGAATAGCACAGTCCATTCCTCAAGGTGTGAAAAAAATATCTAATTTTTAACTTAAAAAACTTTCTGAGAGCTGGTTTCAAAGGAATTGTGGGTCATTCATGGAAACAGGTTTATATGAAGGCATGTGAAAATGCTTTAATAGACACTTCAAAAGGAGAAAATAGAAAAAAAACAGGAAAGTGTTAAAAAATTATTGGAAATAACTTTCTAGAAACAAAGATTTAATTACTTTTAGATGTAAAAATTCTAGCGAGTGTCAAACATTATAAAATATTAAAGTGATGTTTCTGAGAAGAACAAATAGAAATAAAGGTTACTTACTTAGAGACATAGAAAGCTTAGAATAACACTAACAATATTGGAAAAAAGATGTCAATAGGTCATTACCATTAACATTCTGAGGAAATGTAAAAATGAACTGAGAATTATAAATTATAATAACTTTTTTTATGGCCACACCCAAGGCATATGGAAGTTCCTGGCCCAGAGATTGAATCCAAGCCACAGCTGCAAATTATATGGCAGCTGCAGCAATGCAAATCCTTTAACCCACTCTGCTGGGCCAGGGATAGAACACATGACTCTGAAGCGACCCAAGCCACTGCAGTTGGATTTTTAATGCACTGTGCCACAGCAGGAACTCCCTGTAATAACTTTTTCCATAATTCAAGAGCAGAAATAAAATAAATATCCTTTCAGATGTATAAGGACAACTGAAATGGTATATATATATATAATACATATTTTATATTACACATAATAGTAAATATCATATATTATATACATATTTATGAACTATATAGCCTTTATGTATAGTTTTCTATATATATAACTATTATATTTATTATATAGTATGTAAAATTATATACAAACAATATTTTATGTATATTTCAATGAGCCTTATACGGCTGAATTTTTTTGTTATTGAATATATAGAGAATATACACGTGTAAATATACATTTAGAAATTAATACCCACAGATTCCTTCAGTGAAGACTTTTAAAACAGTAGCATAATAAATAAAAATTGAAAGTAGAAATGAGTAAAGGCGAGTTCCCATGGTAGCTCAGCGGAAATGAAGCTGACTAGCATCCATGAGGAGGCAGGTTCGATCCCTGGCCTTGCTCAGTGGGTTAAGGATCCAGCATTGCTGCGAGCTGTGGTGTAGGTCACAGATGGGGCTTGGATCCTGTGTTAATGTGGCTGTGGTGTAGGCCGGCAGCGATATTTCTGATTCGGCCACTAGTCTGGGAATCTCCACATGCCTGTGGGTGCGTCTCTAAAAAGACAAAAAAAAAAAAAAAAAAAAAAAA
>PVHT020000079.1:7765949-7873880 GCA_004024745.2 Catagonus wagneri
AATAAATCAGCACCAGTTTGTCATTCAAGAAAATGAAAACAAGATTTATATTACTATCATAAGCAGAGTCATTTTTAATATCTTTTGAAAGCTGATAAACACAACAGATAACATTTATGAAGGTCCAACTATATTCCAGGCACTCTTGCTAAATATTTTGCATGCAATAACTCTTTAAATCATTGTAAAAATTCCCATAAAGTGGGTACTGATATTTTATTTTCAATTTATAGATGAGAGAAGTGATGAAGTATGTTAATAACTCTTTTTACATAGAAACAGCCCTACATTACTGGAGGAAAAATGCTCTTGGTGATGGCATCGTGTTCTTTTAATGTCCTTTTAAGCACTTAGTGTGTTAGGGTTTACTTGCTAATATATATATTTTTTTGTCTTTTTGCCTTTTTCTAGGGCCACATTCGTGGCATATGGAGGTTTCCAGGCTAGGGGTCCAGTCGGATCTGTAGCCGCCAGCCTATGCCAGAGCCACGGCAACGTGGGATCTGAGCCGAGTCTGCAACCTACACCACAGCTCACGGCAAAGCCGGATCGTTAACCCACTAAGCAAGGCCAGGGATCAAACCCACAACCTCATGGTTCCTAGTCAGATTCGTTAACCACTGAGCCACAACAGGAACTCCTATTTGCTAATATTTTAACTAGGATTTTCCACTGATGCTCCTAAGTGAGGTTGGTATGAAAAGAGTATATGATATTTAGACTTTAATATCTTTATTGTCTGCACAAGTGGACTCTGATGAATTAAAATATTAAGGCTCCTATTACTAGTGGGCTTCATGCTGTATTCTTGTATACATTAAAATTTCTGATATAGTCACATTAGTGCTATACTATTTGTTACACACATATTCATGATTGCTTTGTATGCATAGGAAGGTACCCATTACTGTAACCCTAAGATATCCTTCTTTATCTTGTTTAGCAGCTTTTTAGTTCGTATGACCTCTAGTCTCCAATTAAGATTGCAATTCCCAATTACTTTTTGTATGCATTTGCCTGTTATATGTTTGTCTATCCTTATATTTTTCAAATAGTCTGAGTTTTCTTATTGTAGATATGACTTAAATTTATTGCCTTGTGATCTAAAAGTCTACTTTTTCATAGAGAATGAGATAATCCAATTCACATTCAATGATACAAAAGATCTATTTTATGTTAGCTTTTTTTTCTTTTTTTTCCTTTTCCCCTTTTTTTGCCTGCATCTACGGTATGTGGAAGCTCCCACGCCAGGGATCAAACCCACGCCATAGCAGCAACCCAAGTTGGTGCAGTGACAATACCAAATCCATAACCCACTGAGCCACATGGGCATTCCTAGTTTTTGCTTTTTACTTTGTAAAATTCCTTGACTCTGTGGTCTATTTTTAAAATTTATTTCTTTGTGTATTCTCAATGTTTATTGTTTGTATTTTGCTCTTTGCAATTTCATTGCTCTAAAAATAACTGCATTTATTGCCTGTTATAGACTGTATTAGTTTTACTAAGGTAAGTAATGACAAAAATTAGTATTTAATATTTTATTGACTATAGTTTACCTTTGTGTTGCTAAATATGTTAGACTACTTATTTGGAATGATTTTCTTTGACTCCCAGCCACTAGACAATTAATGCTTTTATATCTCATTTTTTTCTTGGTTTTTCTCTATTTAGATATATTATTATTATACTGTCAGAATCTATGAGATTTATATACTATTATTTTGCTGTAATTCTTACCGTCTCATATTTCAGGTCAAGAGTTAAAAACATTCAATGCTTATAATAAGTCCTTGATTCAAGATATCTCTTCCATTTATCTCTTAGAAAGCTAAATTCCATTCTCTATTCTCAAGACAGGTTCATGAGAATAACATACCCTCAGTTCTAGTGTGTACAAAACTTTGTTCACACCTATTATATTTCACAAACTGGCTAAATAGAAAAAAAATAAGTTAACTCTCACACTGGTATTTTGTGGTCTTTGGTATCTTATGGGCTTGCCTCCACTGATAATGGATGGCTCTGCTCTGCTGTGAATGTTGTATTGAAGAATCATGAGGCCAGTTGTAGTATTTTCCTTTAGAAGTTACTGATTTGCGATTCTTTAACACATTTAAATTCTAATTACTGTACTGGGATGTATCTTGGTGGTGACAATTTCTTTAGTGATCATTGTATCCTTTAAAGATGAAATATGTTTTTTGTTTGTTTTTGTTTTTTGACTAGGGCCATGGCATCTGAAAGCTCCTGGGTTGGGTATTTAACCAGCACAGCAGTAACCAGAGCCACAGCAGTGACAATGCCAGATCCTTAACCTGCTGTGCCACATGGGAACTCCCTAAAAATGAAATTTCAGGTCTTTCATTTCAAGAATGATTTTTCTTTAATAATACAGAAATTGATTATTTTCCATTATTAATATTTTTTCTTCAGGGTCTCGAATCACGTACGTGTTGGATTACCTTTGCCTGCCTTCTCCATTTTTTGGTTATTCTCTCTAATCCTGCTCATCTCCTTATTTCCAATTCATTTTGCTAGACTTAGCATTTTTTTCCTTCTCTGTTTTACTATGTTTACCTCAGTACTTTACCTTGTAATTCTTCCATATTAATTCTTAATTCGTGATGGCTTTATATTTAATTACACTACTTTATTGAGTTTTACCGGCTTTTGGTCATCAAAACCAAAAACCTGTTGTGGCCTCAACCCTGCCCAACCAAGTTCTTGCATAAAGCCCTGTAGTTTTCATTCACAGAAGAAATTCTTTCATTGTGCCCTTATGAAAATTCACGGCAGAATGTTAGGACAAATTTTTCAAATTCTCCATGGCAACATTGTTATGGTGTGTATTCTTCAACAGTTAGTACATTTTGGTGCTCCTATAAAAGTCTTTTCAAAAATTATTGTTTTATTGATACTGTGCCCATTCTTTATTATTATTATTATTACTCATAATTAACCAAGTAAAAGCCTTCTCCCATTGTTTCCTGGGAAAAGGAGAGAGGAAAATAGGAGTGCCATTCTATCTTTTATTATCCTATTCTTGTCTCTGGTGGGCCAAGTTGTTGGTGAGTAAGGAGTCAGAACCTTGCCTTGCTGAACTCTAAATGCCATCTCTCCTCTGTATATTTGACTTTAAGGCATTTTAGTTTGCATTTTTTTCTTTACATAAAATGACACTATATAGATATTGCTATTATAGTTTCATAATCATAATCAAATATAGGATGAAAATAGTAGAAATTTTCAAAGTCAAATTACATTAGCAAAGGAGGGATGAGAAATACCCTGCAACAGGGATGAGAAAATGGAGGTTTAATTCTTATTAACCACTTTTTGCCCAAATACCTACTAGTATTTGAAAAACATACTGCTCACTTCTGTAGTACAGGCACAGCTGAGAAGACTAAAAGAGTCAATTGAGCTATAAGTCTTCACCAACCATTTTCTTTCTATGGTCTTCTTGGAAAGAATAGCATACGGTGAATTTGCATGGTGTGACACCAAACATCTGGAGACTGTAACACATGCTTTGTAAAGCTGAGGTGTATGAGAAGAGTTTGATATCTTTTGTTCCCTTAATGAGGAGGTGATTCTTTCAGGCAGATGATCAGGTACACGTGAAACCAATATTTTCAATAGCTGATACACTCTGCAGGGCTGATTCTAGTTAAGTTGAGAATACCCAGACCACCCAGTATTAATTTATCACCAAACGCTTTTTTTTTTTTTTTCATGTGAATGTATATGGCAAGAGCTAGAGAGTTTTCACCAATATTTGGGTATGCCTCATTGCATTAAAAATGTTTCTCTATACTACATTTACAATTGAGAGTGCACCTATTTTAATATGAGGATACTAGTTATGACATACTTAGGAAAAATAAAATGCCTATTTCATTTATTCTAATAGATAAGCTTCTTTTGGCATTTAAAAGATGCCCCTTAAGTAACTGAAAGCCTAATAGTTTAAACAACATACAAACAAAATCAGAATCTTTTCCTCTAGGGTGTTCACAGGGAGTAATTCATCACTTTATATGTTATGCTATTTGAGGAGTTTTACTAGACTTTTTTTCCAGCCATTTCTTTTACACACAAATCTACCTGCTTCCTGCGCACCTCAACTACCATGTAAGATTATGAAACAAAATTACAGTTTATACAAATCACTCAATACTGTGCACTTATTTTTATATTTACCGAATGTCAGGATTCACCCCCTTGATCTCAATGAGTGTACAGGCGCTAAATCCAGTACCTATTTTCCTGGGAGTCTTTGCAGTAGTTTTAGAATAAACAGGACTGATTCACACGGCAAAGCAAATCCGTAAGAGTACAAGCCAGGCCAGCCCAAGGAGAATCTGAATAAAAACTAAAGGCCCTTCAATTAAAAAAGAGAGAGAGAGTTTTCTATCAGACTAGCTAAGTCGTGTCCTCTTTTTTTAGGTTATTGAGAAAAGGGAGAAGAGCCAAGACAGAGGGCAATAGACTGCCTCTGTACCCTTCATACATAAACCTTCCTGGATCTCAGGGACTGGTCCCAGGCAATCGGGTCATACGATTACAAATATTATTATTATTTTTACCTCGTTAGCTGGTCAACCCGGGAGGCAAACAAACCCTGACACCCCTGCCCAGGCAACTGCTCCAAGGAGCTGGAGATGGTTGCCCGTATCCAGCTCGCCGCCAGCATTTTCTGGCCGGACACCCTGTGCCAAAGAGCGCCCGGGGAAGCAGACAGCAATAGGGGGACTACACAGATGTCATGGATGCATACGCACGATCATAATCTGACCAGAAAGGAAAGACAGGGAAGGCGACAGCGGGCAGAGCCGGGCCAGGGAGCCGCCGCAATGGAGCGGGAGGCGGTGTGCAGGGCACAGGTGCCTCGGGCCGGCGGCGGGGGAGCTGGCGCGGCAGTCTCCCGGCCTCAGTGCTATTTCCAGCGAGCGGAAGCCGCTGACGCTGCCGAGCCCGGCAACCCCCGGCCCAAGCCACTGGAGAAAGACCCCAAGGAAAGGGCGCGAAGGGGAAGGAGGGGAATGGAGGTGGGGGCGGTGTAGAGACCCTGCTCCTCCTCTGGGAGACCTCCTCCCCGAGCCCTGCTGGTGGGAACCTTTGCCGGGCTAGCCCGCGCCTCCCTCCCACCTCCCCACTCTGGGTGTTCCTCTCCCCTCTCCCTTCGCTCTCCCCCACCCTTCTTTCCCCTCCCTCCCAGCCGCGTGCCTTCTCCCCTCCCCCTCGCCTCCCTCCCTCGCAGCGTCGGTAGCAGTAGCCGCTTCGGCAGAGCCGGAGATGGGCAGAGAGCGCGCGCGGCGCAGCAGCTCCAGATCCACCGCCCACCGAGTCCGCAGCTCTCTGCGCCCCCGCCACCGCTGTCGCCGCCTCGGCGTCCCTCGGCTCCAGTCCCGCTCCTAGGACAGCGCCGACACCTCCGCTCGGCCCTGCCCGCTGCCTGCGCCGCGCAGACCTCGCGCGTGCCCGGATGGCGCTTTTCTCCCCGGACCGGTGAGTAGCCTGGAGAGCACAGGGGGTCGGCGTCCAGACCGCGAGCGCAGAGAACCTCTGTGGCGTTAGGGGTACCCCCAAACCACTTGCTGTGATTCTCCAACCTTCAGGCAGGGGGTCTCGGGAGGGCGCTGCTTGGTGATCCCCGAGGGGTTTTTTGATTCAACTCCACCTGCTGGCCACCTGAAGCCCTCTCCCTCCCCGGCACCGCTGAGGGCAGCTCGCAGTCCCCCCTCACCTTCCAGCTCTGGAGGTCCCACGTTCGGCGCAGCAGCGGGTGGCCCTGACCCCCCGGTCAACCCAAACGGGGTCTCTCAGCCCTCACTGCCCCCGCGCCTTCCCCTTATGATTTCCCGCTTCACCCAGCCCGCAAAGACCCCCATCTGCTGCCCCGCACCCGGGCTCACGCTGACAAAGCCTTCCCCACAAAGTCCTCCCTAACCCACCTTCCCTCCTTTTCCAAAGCCCGGCGCCAGAGCACCCCCTCGCCCCCCGCCCCTTCCCGCCGTATTGCTTCGCCGAGCAAACGGTTCTCCCGGTGAATTCTGACCTCATTCCCTCGAAACGATGGTACCTCTCCGGCTTTTCTGACAGTCACCTCAGAAAATTGACACAGACGCGCGGTGAGCCTGGTTTCTGTACAGCTACTTTGTGCGTTTCTCCTTACCTGGGCTGGGTAGGTTACTATCAAGCATGAAAAAAGAAAGACAAAACAAAACAAAGAAAAATCTTTTACGACTAAACTTTCTGCTATTGTTGCTTTAAAGAGCACCACTATTTTCGTTGTTCAGATTCTTTGTATTTATTTAGAAGGCGTCTTAGCGGAGTACCGGGAACTCCCCTATTTTACCTGTTCCTTCGGAATTGGTCTTAATTCCAGGTTGAGAACCCTGCACCTGACTGGGTGATGAATCGGCTTTAGCAACAACACTATGGAAAGCTGAGCAACTCTTCAGAAAAAGATTTTCCTTGAAGGAGAGGAGAGTAGCGCCAATCTCACCCTTGAAAATCTTCTTTGAATTTACAATAAGCCAAAGCCCTTATTTTTCTTTGGGTTTAGTGGCTAAGAAAGGGATATAGAAGGATCAGAAAACGTTGTACTAAAGAGCTTCTGCACCATCTGTGTGCTTCTGGTGTTGTATAGTTTCTTAGCATCCAGACAGTCTTTCTGTAGAAGTTTTCTTAGGGTAGCAGCCCTTTCTTCTGAAACCAGATTTAACCTTTTAGTATTTCTAGTTGGCTTGAGAGACAAAAGGGAGTTGTGTTCAATGAATGAACATGAGCAAGATCATGGGAATGAGTAGAACAGGGAGGGATGATATAAATACAAAAATTTGTGCTCCTGATTCCCCACATATTGAAATCATTAAAACAAAACTACGCCAAATTTTGATTTAATTTTTTAAAAGAAATGATGAAAATAATAATTTCAGCATGTTTTACTCTCCAGAACCCTTCATAGGGCCTGAGTTTTAAGCAATACAGGTAAGAGTGGTTAGAAATAGACGGTAGAAACTTTGAAAGCTGTCCCATTTGAATATGTGGTGTGTGAATGTAAATTTTATGGTAATACTGTTCTTATTTTTTTAATAATTATGAGAAAATAAGAATCAAATTGGCATTCTTGTTCTTGCAGTTGATGGAGAGAGAACATTTCCTCAATCTTAAATAAGCAAATCTCTGCCTACAAAAGAACTGGAAAGGGAAAGTTGGGCAAATATCTAGAGAATATAGTGAAGGTTGTCTTAAAATCTTGACTTCCCTCTTTTTTAAATTTTGTTTTAACTCAGATTGTATCCAAATATTTCTCTTTTCTTGTGTAGACATAGGCAGAAATGCAGTGAGCAAGTCACTGACAAGGGATGGTTTTGCGTAAATGTTTTTGAGCTGGATCTAAAGTCAGGAGAGGCAATGAGTAATGACTTTGTTGGGTTTCTAAATTCAGAAATTTTAGTTGGTTAAATTTAGTGCTTGACTAAGAAAAACATGCAAACCAAGTATTTAAACTTACAATTACTGCAAATATGCACACGTGGTCATATCAAGTGGCTAGAGAATAGATAAGTTATGAGCTGAATCAAAAGATCGTTTAATTTTTTTCTCTAAATACATTTACCTTTTGGATAACAGTGGAATGCTTACTAAATGCAGTATGTCCAACAATAATGTACCTGTATGGGAAAAGACACATTTTGATTGAACAAAAGGAAAAGCAAGTGCAATGCTGACTTAGATCAGTTATTGCTCATAATTGTGTAAACGTTAAGTCCAAAGAAGTATATGCTAACTTGATTCTAATTAACATCAAATCTAAACAATGTCAAAGTGTACATCTTTTGTAAGGATGTATCCTTGTAAAACTTGCAACCTTATAATGGCCTTAGCATTGTCTATGAGAGTGCAAATAATCTGTTAGGCATAATTAATGACAGGATTTCTGTTAAGAACTCTTTTTGAGCTGGAACTCAGGAAGATCTGACTGAATTTAATGTCATTGCCATTATTAAGTCTCAGTAAAAACAGTTAAATATAGGATGTGGGGAGACAAGGCATATCGATATTTGAATGTTTTATCTTTGCATATCTTTAAGTTACATCTTACAGTTCTCAATATTATATGCCACCCAGAGGATGGGGTGGGTCTAAATTAATTATTTCAGTGGTAAAGAGAAATTAAAAATTGGTAAAGAGAAATTGAAAATTGTAGACACGATATAGTGTTTCACCAATAGACTATGTGAAACCATATATTGGCTTGTTTGTGGTGAAGGGGGGAAGTGTCTAGAAAAGAAAGCAGGAAAGAAGGGAGAGAGAGAGAAAGGATACATACCTGTGGATACTTGTTTGAATTTTTTACTCAAGTAAATGTAGCTAAATACAAGCTCTATGATTTTGGTATGTGGGATAACAGATTGTTTCCAACTTGGATTTTAAGGAATGTCTACCTTAATTATAGCAATAAAAACACAAATTTTTAAAAATGAATTAGTTCATTGATGTTATTCACTAAAACCTGGGAATTACAGGCAAGCTACTTTATGTAAACTAATTGATCTAAATAAAATTCTAAACAGATTTAAAAGCAAAACCTTGAAAGAAGGAAAACACACATACATACACCTAAAATTACAATATTAGATAAGGAATCAAGAGATTTAGTATCTTATGAAGGCAAGAATATTCGGTCAAAGGATAACTATACAGAATATTTTTATAGCTTAATATATACTTCTCTTATTTTCTTAATTACATTTGTGGATATATTAATATTTATGGATATATGCACTTTTATTTACAAATTCATGAGTCTGTAGATTACAAAATGTTACAAATTTTATGAATTCAAAATAACCCTGAAATTGTTCTTGTGAATGTCAAATGATTACATAAATATTTACACACGACTTTGTTTTCTATCTTTATTCTATAGTGGAAGGAATATTTAACAAAAAGAATTCTCAAAGAGCAAATAAGGAAAGTGAATATTTCAAAACTATCATGATGATTCAACCAAAGTTTTACAACAGTCCTAACTGATACTCATAAGATCAACTCAAACATACAATTAAAATTCCTGCAGACAAGAAACATCCAGATTCTGTGATTTTACGTGTGATTGTGAAATTCACTTTTGTTCATTTAGCTGCAAACGGAATGCTTGGACCTCTTAATAGAAAGAATCAGAGAATATAGGTATTGATTAGAGGATGAGGAAGGCATTCCATTCCCATCATTTTGCTAATAATTTACCCAAGATTCTTAAGTAGGTAATAGAAACTGAATTAGATTCCAGGCCTCCTGACCTCATCCTGTATATCTTTTTAAAAACTGCACATCAGTTTTCCTCCTATTTTATTTTTAGGAGCGTAATATTCTGTAAATCAGTTCAAGATGAAAGAAAACCAAAAATAAAATGAAAATCTGTACTCCCCCAGGAAATGCCTAAGTCACATAACCATCATAGTTGAAAGAAAGGTTTTCTGCTCACTGTTTCCTATTTTCAGGTTAAAGCTTGGGAAATACTTAAATATTTAAAAATTTTAATTGTCATTGATACACCTAAATTCTTTTTAATATTTTTGCTTAATGGTCATTATGAATTCTTCACTGATAGGGTATACACACTTTCATGGTAATCATATGTCACAGACACTCCCATTTTAATTTTTAGTAGAAGCTTCATTGGAAAATAGACCTTAAAACAGATTTTGTTTCTGTAAGCTTATCCTTTCTTATAGTTTCATCTTTGTACATATTCACTATTTTTCCACCATAGATAAAGTTAGTGCATCCATATGTTTTGGGGCTTTTTGTCACCATAGTTTGTGAATGGTTCAGGTGGTTAGGGAAGATAAATTTGTTTCAACAAGTTGCAAGTCCACAGTTGAAAATCCTAGCACTTTTAGCTTTCTTTTCACTAATGGCCAGAGAGAGATCAGTGAAAGTGAACAACTAAATCAGTGGGGAGCTGTCATCATTACTGGGTTAAAAAGTAAACGTTCACATGTATTCTTTTTTTTTTTTTTTTTTTTTGTCTGTTTAGCCCAGGGCATATGGAGGGTACCAGGCCAGGGGTCAAATCAGAGCTGTAGCTGCTGGTCTACACCACAGCCACAGCAACAGCAACATCCGATCTGAGGCGTGTCTGCGACATACACTACAGCTCACGGAAATGCCATATCTTTAACCCTCCGAGTGCGGCCAGGGATTGAACCTGCGATCTCATGGATGCTAGTCAGATTCATTTCCACTGAGCCACAAGGGGAACTTCTCACATGTATTTTTGGTGTTGGTGGCTCATCAGTGTCATCTAGTCTAGGAAGAGTAACATGACAAAATAGATTGATACCTCAGTGACATTGTCTACAGCAATACTACATTGTCTAAGTGTGCCTGGGTTGATGGAGGTTAGGGGAAACTGAGATCTTGGATCTGCTGGGTGCCTGATTCAAAAGCTGAGGAGGTTGCTGTCTAATTGTCTGACTGGTTTCACTTCGCATGATAATTTCTAGGTCCATCCATGTTGCTATAAATGTTGGTAATTCGTTCCTTTTGATGGCTGAGTAATATTCCATTGTGTGTATGTACCATATCTTCCCTAGCCACTCCTCTGTCGATGGGCATTTAGGTTGTTTCCATGACCTGGCTATTGCATAGAGTGCTGCAATGAACACTGGAGTACATGTGTCTTTTCGAGTCATGGTTTCCTCTGGATAGATGCCCAGGAGTGGGATTGCTGGATCAAATGGTAATTTTAGACAGCAACACCCAATGCTACCGCTTACATGTGGAAACTAAAAAGACACAATGAACTTTGCAGAACAGACAATGACTCACAGACTTTGGAAAACTTTGGTTTTTCAAATAAGACAATCTGGGGGGGTGGGGGGATGCACTGGGGGTTTGGGATACAAAATCTGTAAAATTGACTTGTGATGATTTATGTACACCTATAATTGAAATAAAATCCATTAAAAAATAAATAAATAAACTCGGGATAGGTACAGGGAAAAAAAAAAAAAGCTGAGGAGGAAGGCTTGTCTTAGGAATGGCCTTCTTTAAACCAATTGAGATGCAGATTTGACTGAAAGGAAAACTGCATCTCTAACACTCTCTTGACCTAATTTCTTTGGACTGTAATTCAGCCTTCACTCATTGAGGGCCTAGTACATGGCCAGAACTGAAGTGTTGACTACAGGCGCAAGGACAAATGCAACATAGGTTTTGACCTCAAGCAGCTTATAGTGTAACTGGAGAAACAGATAAGAATAAACATGCTACTGAACAAGTGTCCAGAGAAAACCCTGAAAGACTACAGCTTAACTGCAGTATGCCTTGCCAAAATGGATGGAGGTATGCCATGGCTAAAGTCTTGGCATGAAAATAACCTATGTCCTTAAAAACACGTTTCCATTTTTTCCCATATTAATTCTAACTCTTAACAAAATTTTGTGACAATGCAGGAATTTATTATCTTGGATTGACATAGATGGTCTCATACTAATGAACCTAATGGTTGATTCACTCATTGTAGGTCCAAGGGTAATTTTTCTAACAAAAGTATAATTAATTATCCACTTTTAATATGAGTTTGAAATATCAAGTTTGTTTTTTAAGAAACCTAAATCATCAAGGAACATTCGAAGGGAATGTGTACAGAAGAAGGAAGAAATGAAGGCAGTGAGAGCAATATGTATAATATCTATTCAATAACTAAAATTTTACCAGTTGATTTAACAAAAGATATTCAATTTAAACAGATAATTAAAAATGTCTATACCCAATTTACTCTGATGGTGAACATTTATTAAGTGTGACTCTATGATACACGGGGACGTAAGACCGTTTGTGTTAATGATGGTTTCACTGCCTTGATCTGTAGGAGACAACTGGGCTATTTAGTAACCTCCTGGCTTTCAAGATCCATGAAGGGTCTGAGATTTTACTCTCTAAGTTAAGCATGAATAATTGTTATAGTCCTTGTTTTGGAGTGGCTGCAAGAGGGCAGTTAATCTGACTTGCTCTGTTTTGTCCACATCAGCAGCCTGGTGGCATTTGTCTGCCCCACTGAATAGCTAAGCAATAGTTACAGAAATGGGAATGGGAAACCTCTCCAGAGGTGATGACAGGTATTTCACAACGGAAATGCAGAATCTGAAGCCGTCTCCTGCTAGTTCCAATACATTTCTTGTGAAGATTAAGGGGACTGTAGATTAAATCATGGTCAGAGCCGTCCGGCTGGGGGTGACAGATTCAGCAGAGAGTTAAATTTAGAACCTTTGTAACAGTTTGGGAGAGGCATTTTTTTTTTCACGTAAAACTAAGATGACAATTTGAGTCAGGCAAGCTGAAAGCTTGAATATACTATTTTCATTTACAGATAGGGCTGTATGTGAGGTCTATAGGACTCTTTCTTACATTGAGTCCTTGACTCCAAGTTGACCCACCCCAAAATGAAAATAGTAGGTTGGACAGTCACAAGACCTCCGTGGGTCAGGAGTTCAGTTTTGACAGGAGCTCAATAGCAAGCTAATAGCTGCTTTTCAAAAGAGGTATAGCTAGTAGAGGTGTACCCTGCAGATTAGGGAATTGACCAGTCCAAATCTCCAAAGAGAACCTACAAATTGAGGCTTCTTTCCTTTTACAGAGGCTCCAGTCAGCAAAATTATTGGTCAAAGAGACCTGTACTTCACAGGCTTATTAGTGGTGTAGGGACCCAAGATGCCGAGAAAATGCCACAGCTTACTAGAAAACCCCCAACATCATGTATTCATTTGGGCCTCAAAGTGTGCTAATGTTTGCATTAGCCAATATGAAGGTCCAATTAGAAAATCCAGGTGAGCACATACTGTTGCCAGCACACAAGTGTTCCAGTAAGAGGCTGGACATCTTTTGGTTGATTGAAGTTGAACATGCAGAAGGTTTTGGGTTTTTGTTGTTGTTGTTTGACTACCAGGGGGATTGAATATTGTGAAGCTGCTAATATAGTCCCAAGAAACTTTATTTGATAAGCAAAGCCCTGAATTGTGCCAGGGCTCATCAGCTACCCTATCTGGTGGAAGTGTTTTGACACCACGGTTAAGACATTAACCATTGTTAATGGAAGCCTCTGACTTTGTCATCAACAGGGTGTCATTATATAGTTAAACCTTTGCACCATAAAGGGTGGAGGCACTCATGATACCCATCTATGGATGGCAGAGATATTTAGGTACACTTGGAGATAACCTAGAGTAATTTGATTGGTTACTCCAAATGTATATTGATGGCCATGACACATGAATGTGTGTTGGTCTTTGTGTCTAGGAGTCAGTGGGATAGAAAAGAAGGCACTGACAGAGTCCAAGAGAGTATAGCAAACGTTTCCTTTGTGTAGTGGGTTCAGTTACATGAGCAGTTGGTGATAATCCATTCTGAGCTTTCAGATCTGAGTCTTTTCCCTGGCCATATAGGGCTGTTGTATTAAGATTCTGCATTTCTTCCTACCCATGTTGTCGTCAAGTCTGTAGTCAGAGCTGTAATTTCCTTTTGTGCTCTCATGATTTTATGCTGTTTCTGGGAAGAAACAGAAGATTGGAAAGTGGTTCACATGTTCTGTTAGTACTTCTCTGCATGTGGCCTTTCCTAGTTGTGATCATTTTTTCAGGCACTTAATGGATGATAAAATATAAGCATATAACACATCAATTGCTGCTATACTATCAGATAAGAAACAACAAAAATGGTACATTTAATTAGACCAAAGCTTTCCATCCAGAAGATCACGTCAGCTTGTCTTTCCCATTGTGAGTCAAACCCCATTAGCTGAATCTGAGTGTTGTGCATGTGCAGGTGGGGGAGTAACCTGGGCATCCATACCCAACATACCCAGAGAAGTTTGATTCCTTCTCCTTCTTGAAATTCTCCAGCGTGTTCAGGTGGGCATATATATCCTTTGACCCCTACAAGGGGTTGGGGATACCTAGGCCTCTGATCATGATTTTATATGTTTATTTTTTTGGCTGCTCCTGTGGTATGTAGAAGTTCCTGGACCAGGGATGGAACCTGCGACACAGCAGCAACCCAATTCTTTGCACTGACAATGCTGGACCCTTGATCTGCTGTACCATAAGAGAACTCCATGATTCTCTTTGAATCATAGGTCAAGGGAGAGGAGGAGAGGGGGGCTGGGAAGCATGGAAATAGAGAGGCTTCATGTGTACTTTCAAGTCTGTAGAGATGGGTTCAAATGAACTTTGAATAAATTTTGGCCCATCCAATATTCTGTATGGGAGAGCAAGGTCCTCATAGCTGACACCATCTATTTCAACCTTAGGAATTTCTGGACTCAGAAACCAAAGCCATCTTGCTTTTTGGCTGGAGCCAAAAAGTTTGCAAACTCTGGCTGACTCAGTTTTGGCTCACAAATTGGTGACCTTCTTTAAGGAATCTACCTTAATTTGGGGCATTTGCTGCCCCATTGTCTATATGACAGCTCGTAAGTTCTTGATGGGGTCAACATCAGGGCAGGGAAAGTTTTCCTGTGCAGCGGTGGTGACCTCTGGAATTTATCTGAATTTCTTTCTCATTCTCTGGTGGGTCAACTCCCATTAAAATTCTAGACTCAACCCAGGACAGTAACAGCTCACAAACAAGTCAAGACCTCATCTGTGATTTTCCACAGGAGTTTTTGTACCTCAGGAAAATCTCCCCAGGAGAGCTAAAGCTCCTTTAGAGTTGCTGGAACCCACTGTAAAAACCTGAGAGATTTTACTGTTGCTTCCAAATGGATCTAAGTTTGGCATGATAGAATGAAGGAGAGGTTTAGCCATAAGACAGTCTCCTACTTGTCTTGTTATTCCTTAACAAGAAATGTGCCCCATGCATCCTTCTTTCCCGTATGAACCAGTTCTAGGTCATGGAGTTTTCCCTTTCACACTCTAACTATTGTCTGAAGTAGAGTGAAACCTTCTGCTTATACAGTACAAATCTTAATACTAAGTTGTGACTAGTGCCTGAAGATCAGAGGCTGGTTACAAGATTGGCAAGTCAGTCCTTCCACCTAGAGAAAAACTCACAACAGAGCAGCACTTTGGCACTGGTATTTACCTATTTCCTGTTACTTAGCCCGTGGTGATCTCCTCAGTTCTTCTTCATTACAGGCAAAAAGTGGAGGGCCGTTTATTGCCTGATTGACTGTATAATTGCTACCCATAGACCAGTTTCTCTAATCCCATAATGGACCCGTGAGGCCTTCATCCTTCCTTTTCCAGAAAGAAGTCCATGTCTCTGTCAGCATCTTATCCTCATCACCAACACTGTCAAGAACTCTGAGGGGTCTGAGATGTTACTTACACTGCTTGCAAGCTGACATAAAAGTTTGCCACAAATTCATGGATGCTTGTAGAAGACATAAACTCTTGGATCAGGGTTGATGGACAATTTGTTTTTTAAAGCAAAAGCAGTATCCTGTGTATCAGCCTTTTGGCAGTGGTTCCCTAAGCCCCAGTTTCCACAAGGCAACACAAAGTAGCCTATGTGATACCTAAATATTATAAAAAAGGGACTCTGAATTTAAGGAATGCAAATCTTTTATAATGGATGTCAAGTATGCTTCCCTTTGCTATAGAAGGAAATGCTATTTCTACCTTCCAAGGCTGTTTACTTTACAAACATCTTTTAAAAATAGCTCAGAACAAAGGCAGCCTGTGTGTCTTTCATAAGATATGCAGAAGTGTAAGAAACTCATGTGAAATTGTCCTCCAACGTGACAAAAGACTTTAATAAATGCTTGTTTAGTAGATTCTTCATCTATGATATGATATATATTCATCCTTTCTACTTCCTAATGATGGAATGCTTTAAGCATGTGGGACTTGAGATTGATGAATCTCTCTCTTAAGACAGAAGCCAAGAAGGAAACTTTTAAAGCACATATATTATATTTAATATGCAACATTAGACTCAGTTACTCCTGACTAGATAGGTTATATTGTAAAGCAGATTAAGGGACTAAAAATTTCTATGTCAGGATATTAAAATTTTGATCCTAAACCACAGGATATAAGAACTGTCCCTTTTGAATAATTATAGTTGATTTTAAATAAAAATCATTAAAAATGGCATGTATGCATATTCCCCCATGGCCTTAATATTTCTCCAATATTTTATAGTTTTAGGGATAAACTTTTCCAAATAAAGGAAAAAAGTTCATTGCTGTTTTATTTTGCTTATTTGTAGACTGTTTAAGACTGAGCATAGCTGTCATTTTCTTTATAGGCATCTCTTTTATCCAAATCTGGGACACATGCTCTTTCTCTATATTGGTACAATGCAGGGTCTTATATGTACCACACTGTGACCTTAAAACATCACACTGACCTGATATGTTTCTATGTGTTTCCCTAACAGGTCACCCTGATCCTGGTTGTTTATGAATCTTCACACTCCTAGTGCCTAGCTCCTCAACTAATACTTAGGTACTCAATAAATATTTGTAGAGGTGAACTGAAGTAACAATGTCTATTAACACTGAAATTACCTTTGGATATTTTAGAAAATCATGTCCCACAACTAATAACTGAATGGAAGATGTGTAGAATATTTGAGCTGGAATATTCATTAAGAGTTCTTAGTAACCACTGATTTGGTTATAACCATGTCAGTATCAAAATTCTGGTGTTCATTTCTAGTTTTATAACATCCTGGAGCATTTAAAAATGATTTCCTGTTTATAGTGAAACCTCAAGGTTTCATACAGCTTATATACATTCGGAAAATGAGGTAGGGTCACAAAATATAATGCAAGGCTTTGTTTAATCATCAAACATTCGGGAGTCTCCGAGGACAAGTGTCATATGGGATCACTAATATGTGGAATCCAAAAAAAGTGTTACAAAAGAACTTATTCACAAAGCAGAAATAGACTCAAAGACTTGGAAACTTAACAGTTACCAAAGGGGAAATGGGGAGAGGGATAAATTAGGGGGTTGGGATTGACACATACACTACTATACATAAAATAGGTAAGTAAGAAGGACCTACTGTTTAGCACAGGGAAATCTACTCCATACTGTGTAATAACCTATATTGGAAAAGAAAGTGAAAAGAAATGGATGTATGCATAGGTATAACTGATTCACTTTGCTCTACACCTGAAACTAATACAATGTTCTAGGTCAACTATATTCCAATACAATGTTTTAAAATGTACATCTGGAAAAAATGTTGGGGTCTCTAATACAGATTATCCATGATGTGCTTCTTATCTAACCCTGGTTTAGACATTTCAAAGCCTCTGACTTCACCTTTATCATAGACTGAAGATGAGTATACTCCCCTTTCATTGTGCCCTTATGTACAGATGTTCTTTCTTCATTTGTCACACTTTTTTTTTCCCTCTGATGTTCAAATGTCTGCTTCTCATGCATGCCTGCCCTTGCAGTTTCTGTCACCACCCTACTCTGAATATTATTGCTTTTACAGCCGATGCTGCCAATTCCTAGATCTGGTGCACTTTTTCTCCACTTCTTTTCTTTAGTTTCCCAATTTCTCTGGCTCCTATTGCTTACTCACATTCTAAACACAACAGAAACATAAACAAAAAAGACTTTCTCTAAAGGACGCCCTTTCTTCTCTGCAGTGAACTTGAGGGATCACATGAAATGATGGGCTCTGTGGCTCTTGTTCTGTGTTTGCTGGTTGTCCATGGGCTGGCTGCACCTTCCCTTTAATTCGGGGCTGTGCTTTTCTGGTTTTGTTCCAGAGCCACATCAGAAATTTAAGGATTCTCCATTCCTGAATTTTGACTAATCAAGTTTTGTATTGTTTTCCTTATAGTAAAACAGGTCTTTTGTAAGTATTTTGCCTCACATTGCCTGTTACTTTAATAGCATCATTAAGAGATAAATGTTTTAAAACTGATAAATGTATTATTTAAGAGAATAAAAAGGTTAGAGTAAAGCAGATAAAAGGTAAATAAGGTTTTGTGGGAGACATGGAAGGTTGGGAAATGACTGGCTTGTTTGGAGTGTGAAAGTGGAAACCTTGTGCAAAGGACAAGATGAAGGTTTTGGACAATAGGAGAAAAAGACTGATATATAGAGAACAGGGGGCCAATCAGTAAGTTATAGACTGAAAAAGACAAATATTTACCCATGTTAACTTAGGGCTTCATGGAAAAACTGCCTTGTTTAGAAGGAAAGTGCAAATCTATAATCAAACAATATGGGGTTCTTATTCCATCTGATTATTTACTAGATGAGAAACCAAAGTTAAATTTCTTAGTATCGCTAAGACTCCTTTTCTCATTAAGTAAAAATTTTGCATGATTATTATGAATGTGGAATTAGTATGTTCGAAAGAAATCTGGCACAATGAATTCTCATTTAATAAAGGTTATGTTTTCCCCATACTTAGTATTTTGAAAAGATATAATCATTTTAGTTTGTAACAAATGAAATGAGTGTTTTGCAATTAGCTAATTAGCAAGTGATAGTCACTCTTCCAGGCCACTAGGAGAATTTTGGACTTTCAGAATATAATATAATAATGCAGGAAGTAGCATATAATGAGCACCCAAGAACTAATTAGAATCATACTTTCTGGATAAAATTAAGGAGACACTTGGAAAATAAATTATGTACATTAATTATTATTAGTTTAGTGTGATAACTTCCCCCCAAGAATTAAACTTATTGACTGAAGGATTTTTGTTCTACTTAAGCTAAACAGAGCTGGAAAGTGTGCATATCCCATTCCGACAATAAGAAAAATAATAACTTTTTCTTGAACTCATCAGAAATCTGAGTTCATGGGGCAAATAAATGTCCAGAATTGCTCACCCATTGAGAGATCCCTTTATGGGGAAATTGGTCATGGCCATGATGTCATATGTGACAGAGAACAAAAAAAAAATACCTGGCCCTAATACAAGAGGCTAAAAATAAATCAGCTCAAATTTAAACAGATTTACCGAAAGCTATAAGTAGACTAGAATGAGAGCCCTAGAGACTAGAATGTGTGTCCTCTGACAAAAGGGGAGTTCAAACGCACTAGTGCTTTTATGTGGACCTCCATCATATTTCTTATGAGAAATATTGCAAGCAGGGTAAGAAATGACAAGGAACTTCCTTCAGGAATGTAGCTGCAGAATAGAGAACTGGCCACCACTGTAGGTAAGCACAAAAGCCCACTCACTCCAAACCTCTAGGCTTCGTCCTAGTTTCAAGGCAAGTCTGGAAGAATTTGAAGTCTTTGATGAGATGAAGCTCATCTCCTAAGCTTACTCAATGCAACAAACTAATGGCCTTAGAAGAGGTGTGCCCTAGTTCCAAGCACAAATAATTTTCACCTATCTCAGTTGTTTTACACTTCATATCTAGCATTTAAAAGTGACAAATTATACAGAAATGCAAGGAAAAGACAACCCATTGTCAAGAGTCAAAGCAATGGAGAAAACCAGACTTAGAGATGATCCAGAGTTAGAGTTATCTGACAGAGACTTTAACTATTATTAATGAGTTAAAAGAACTAATGGAACAGGGGAACAATACGTATGAACAGATGGATAACTTAAGCAGAAAAGTGGAAACTATAAGAAAGATTTAAATGAAGATAATAGAAATAAAAGGAAATATTATTACAAATTCCTTCAATATGCTTATTAAAAGACTCAGTATCTTTGAGAAAAGAATTTGTGAGCATGAAGACAAGTCATTAGATATTAACCAAACAAATAAAAGAGCCAAAAAGAGAACAAGGAAAAACAAACACAAAAAATCAGAACAGAGACTCCAAGAATTCTGTAACAATATCAAATGGTCTATTATAAATGCAATTGAAAATTCCAAAAGAAGAAGAGAGAGAGACCAAACCAGGGAGAAATATTTAAAGAGCTAGAAGAAAATTTCCTTATAAAAACAGGCGATGGGCTAGGTTTTTCCTGAGAGTTTTTAAAAGTAATGAAAGTCATCAAATCATATATCCTAAATGTCAGGAGAACTCCAAGCAAGATAACTGAACAAACAAACAATTAAAGTATACTCACGTACACACACATACACACCTCTACATAATATTCAAACTACAGAAAGAAAGATGAAAAGAAAGCAGCAAAAACAATACTACAAGATATGTTAAAAAAAAGGTTCTTCATGTGGTGGGAATAAGATACCAGCCCCAAACAGGAATCTATGTAAAGACATGAAAAATGTTAGTGGAGTTCCCTAGTGCATGGGTTCAGTCCCTGGTCTGGGAGCCTCTGCATGTTGGGCTACGGCCAACATAAAATGCATATCTGTCTTACCAAAAAAAAATAATAATGCTAGTGACATTAATAATAAAGGTAAATATAAAATGTTTTTTAAGTTTTAATTCCACTAAAAGATGATTAACTGCCTAAAACAATAGTAGTAATAATATGTTGGGGTTTTGTAGCATATATGTAAAAGTAAAGTGTATGTCAATGATACCTCAAAAGTTATACACAGTACAATAATGATGGTTTCAGTTATTTTTAGTTCCTCGCCATTTGAACATTTGTATATATGTGTAAACAAATAACCTAATTTGTGCGAATAACCTTTTTTATCATTCCAAATCCTTGATATACATTATTTCATTTGATCTTTAATTTAATCAAATGCAGAGTTACTGGAAAAGGCTTTCTAGATGATTAGTAGATAAGAAAATGGTAATTCAGAGAGGTTACGTGGCTTGCTGGAGGAATTGTATGCTGGGGTCAGGACTAGAAACCACATACAGAGGCAGCTTACCTCCATGCTGAAGTAGAGCAGCTGCCCCCTGCGAATATAACCCAATGCAGACATTTGATTATTAAAAAATAGCAGTCCCCACCAACAACTGCACCCTAATTATTTAACACTTGGTCTATCCTTGTATTGACATTAGAAAATATTTGCACCCTGATAATTTGTAAGGAAGTATAACCTTGACCCCACTCCATTTTGTATTCATTTAAAGTTTGGTTGTGTGAGTTAACGTTTTTTTGAGAACTGACTATTGCTTGAGGGTAATTGATCCAAATTTTAGTTATTCCCAGTTGCCAGGCCTACAAGGTAAATGAGGCTAAAACACGGAGTCATGGTGGGAAGAGGGGTAAAATGGAAGTGATTAACCTCGTCAAGACAAGGATGCCACTCCTTGTAGTGTTTTGCAGGCCTAGGCTGGTTTGCAAAATGTTTCTTCCTGGACCATGATAAATGCAGAAACTAGAGGAAGCATTTAGAAAATCTTATAGCAAGTAATTTATGTCTATTAAATCTAATAATGGAAGACGTAGTATTTTTTTTGCCTTTTTTTTATGGTTACACTCACGGCATATGGAGGTTCCCAGGTGAGGGGTCTAATCGGAGCTATAGCTGTCAGCCTACACCACAGCCACAGCAACACCAGATCCAAGCCATGTCTACAGCTTACACCACAGCTCACAGCAACACCAGATCCTTAACCCACTGAGTGAGGCCAGGGATCAAACCTGCAACCTTATGGTTCCACGCTGGGATTCGTTTCCTCTGTGCCACGATGGGAACTCAGAGGTCTTGTATTTTTAAGTGTTTATTTCTTTTTTCTAGTAATTTACTTTCTTTATCATATTTTACAAAATAATTGATCCATGATGGATAGGAAGTTTTAAAGTGAAACTAGTACTTCACTACAATTAGTTTGAGAAGCACTGATCCCTAGACATTCAAACTACATAAAAATGATGAGAAATATGAAACAGATCTGTGGCCACACTTGGCTGTTGCCTTTCCAATCCTGCCTTAGATATTCTGAATTTGAGACCTGTTTGCTGGGGATACATTGTTCTTGCCTCTTCCAGAACTGACTTCACTGAACCATGCTTTACCATTGTGTCTTCAGTCTACATGAAGTCCTATGAAACATATCGTTGAATGTAAAGATGTTATGAAGAAATCTAGTTTACTGCATTGTACAGGGTCCTTTTATGATGATCTAGGATAAACGTTTCTCACAGTTTGTTTTCCAGAGGAGTTAGACTGATTTTATTACTGGTCATGTTGAATGAGTAATTTTCTTTTTCAATGGTTACTAGGAAGTTCAGTTGAATTTCTGTCCCTAATAACTACAAAGAGGCTTGTGTTATATATTTTTTAATTGTATGATTTAATTTATGAATGATTTTGTTTAATTTCATGTCTTCTACCCTGTTTGGCTGGTAAACATTTTTTTTTTCTCATGATACATTTAAATTTGTAGCAAAGTAAGGAGGAACTAGAAAGATAATGGGCTGTAGAAGAAGGAAGGAAAGAAGGAATACATGTATTCAAACATGTATATTGTATACTAAATATCTGAATAAATCTAAAGTACATTAATTCCTCATCATAGTATACTCTTCTTGATACCTTATTGAAAAGAATCTATGAAAATGCAATTTTGAAATTTCAATGTTAAAAATAAATATAGTCAGGAAAATTTACTGTAAATTTTTACCTACTGAGCGAGGCCAGGGATCAAACCTGTGTCCTCATGGATATTAGTTGGGTTCTTTGCCAACTGAGCCACAATGGGAACTCCCCGATGCAAATTTTATACATAAAAGTAGACAGTAAAACTTAATCATGTTTCTTCCATTTAGATCTGTCTGCTCTAAGTGACTCCAAGGTATGAAAACTGAGAGTTACTTCATGATTATCTACATGCCCATGTGGTCTCAATATTTCAGGTTCCCATATAAACTGGGCCCTGTCTGTAGGCAGATTGTGTAACCAAAGAGATAACAGCATCCTGCTGAGATAATATGCTTTTATTTCTAATGGCAACCTGAGGAGTAGATGAACAGTACACATTATTACAGCAATTGTAAGAAAACTTCAGATCAGATTTGCATCCAGTTCAATTTGCCATGACAATTTTGTGATTCCCGGAAAGAAGTTTCTATGCTGCTAACCAGGGAAAGAATCCAACCTATTAAGAACAATTACATGTGGTTTTCAGCTCTCTACAATGGGAGTTGAAATTCTGTATAATTAATTATACTTTATGCAGATAAAAAGAAAAGAAATTTAAGAGCAAACTTCTCTGCTGGTAAAAGTATGAAAAATATTGAAAGCCCATTTATTATCAGTAGTTTCATAACCATTGCTAAGCTTTGTTCTAAGATTTTAAATATATTGGTTTGAATTTTATGGAAGAAAAAGTGATTGTAATACTTTTTAGCTTACATGACCTGACCTCTAAGACTTACTGAGAACTTCTTGATCTCTAATTGTAGCTGCTAGACAGTTAGTGAACTTCTATTGAATAAGCGTTTTTAGGAGTTCCCTTCGTGGCTCAGTGATTAATGAATCCGACTAAGAACCATGAGGTTGTGGGTTCGATCCCTGGCCTTGCTCAGTGGGTTAAGGATCCGGCGTTGCCATGAGATTTGGTGTAGGTTGCAGACGCGGCTCGGATCCCGCGTTGCTGTGGCTGTGGCGAAGGCCGGCGTCTACAGCTCCTGTTAGACCCCTAGCCTGGGAACCGCCTCTTATCTAAGGCGGGTGCGGCCTTAGATAAGGCAAAAAGACAAAAAGACATATATATACTTATATACAAATACAAGCTGCCAAATGTATAGACACACATACATATGTGTGTATTTATATATATATATATATATATATATATACTCACATACAAATGTAATACATATATATATATACTTCTAAATATACTTTTTCATAAATACATTAGTAAATATACACAAGTACATAGATACAAACATATGCATTCCTAACTTAAAGATTTTAAATTCAGAAAATGTCAGTTACTAAATTTGCTAAATTTGTTTGAAGGCAAACATAAAGACTTTCAACTTGGGAGGGGAACCATAGGACAAACAAAAAGACAGGAAAGAGAAACCTTATACAAAGCTAGATGAACACAGAAAATCTGACTTCTGTTTGTAGTATTTTTTAAGGATTCTGTTCGTATTTCCATCTTAGTTCTTGATCCTTATGGATTCATTCTTTTCTTCTGCTCCATCCTTCTTTGAGCACATCAGCCCTCAGAATGAATCAAGCCAAGGAGCAGAGGCAGTCTCTGCATCTCTTGGAAAGGATAGAAATAGATCATCATTACAGCTGTTAAAAGTAGTAGATGAGTATATCATCATTATGATTGTTATTAAAAGATACTTGTATGTGACATTATAGTTAGGCACTCTAAAACCCTATTACCCACCTAGTCCCTGCTTTACCTAGGAAATTGTATCCAATATGAAATCAAATCTACAGAGCAAAAAAGATAGAAAAAATAATAAATCAATATCTAAATGGACTGTAAAATATACTTCCCAAAGAGTAAGAAACAGTGCAAGTTCTTGTCATTTGCTTGAATTGTTGTCTTTATTCAACAAACATCTGTTAAACTAGTATACGAAAGTTTCAGTGCAAGATAAGTGCTTTAGACCAGCAAATAAATAAACTGGCATGAATCAGTTTGAGATACAAAAGAACAGAATGATTCTTTAAGACTCTTGCTGGTCATAGGAGCAATTTAATTCTGTGATTAGAAAACCACCTACATCCTTTTACTGTTGCCTCCCTGGACCCAAACCTTGCCCTCTTATTGAACCCAGTGTGCTTGTTTAATAGGTGCAAAGAAAATTATCAAAACTCTTAACTAGAGATGAAGTAAGAGAAAGTAGCCTTATTTTTCTTGACTTTTCAACTTTCAATTTTTAAGAAGGATTTGTTTTGGCATCAACTGGTCCTTACTTACAAAGCGGAAACACGAGATAAATGGATTGGAAATCAGAAGGTAACGGTGGCTTAGATAAGAGGAGATAAACAAGTGACTTAAATAAAACAGCATGGACAAATGAGCTATAGTTTTCCAAAAGCTCTGATCAGAAAGAGATGAGCAACAATCAGCTCAACTCCAGTGAGGTCATAGAGTTATTAAAAGTAAAAAATATTTATTAGAAATGATACAGGCATCTTCTCTAATGTTTATACTGTTGAGAGAGTTGGGTGAAGGAGGGAGGGAGAGAGAAGGAGGGGAATTTAATTATGGAGCATTGTTGAGTGACTGTTATTCTTACGATAAAAGATGCATGAACACTTTTAAAACATCTTATTTCGTCCTCTTTATCTGTTTTGTTTTTCTTGGCTTAGTAAATGTCACTCTGAACTCACGCATGAAGACCCATACTCTGTTCATTTCATCTCTACCTCTTTTGTCACTTTACTTATTTTCTTATTATCCCTTGGTCCGTACACCTGCCAAGCTTCTAAGCATTTCTTCCATTTTATGAAGTCATTTTGGAGCCCACAGTTTTGCAACCAATGTGGCACCTACTCAGCAGCACTTAAAAAGTAACCTTAATTTTAGACAGCTATGATATGAAAATTCAAGTTTAATATCTGCAAGTGAATACCTGTGGTTTTAAATTTCTTTTATATGTTTTGATCCAAACTACACTTCAGAATAAAGATCTTATATAAATACTAAATGGCTTTATATAAAAAACTAATTTTATATGTTCTTTTTCAACTAATATTTGCCCTAATTTGGAAAGATTCTGAAAAGATTTCCATGCTGCAAGAGTAACAGATTATGAAGACAAAATGTATCTCTAAATTGCTACTATAATTAAATAAGACCTATAGCTATGTTAATCTGAAACATTGCATCTGTCTAAGGATTAGCATAATGTTATTATACTGCATAATTATTAGGCATAAATGTTAAGTCATTCACATAAATGACTGTATATTAAGAATTACTTTTATAGAGCCAAACTAACTTTTTGGTTTTTCTCTTCCTATTTTGTCAGTGGGGCCATTAGTGGTGATAGCTTCCCCAAATATCATATATATTTAATTATGATTATCATTAACACAACCATCATAAAATAAATAAATGCTTCTTCCATGAACGAAACACAAATGCATGATCTAAAGTTTATTTCAATGGAAGGCTCTTCGGGTAATCCGCAGATTCAAGTCTGTGGTCTGTGATAAAAAATCTTTGTTATGGCTTGTATTTTAAGGCATCGTGAAAGAGATAGGAAAGAAGAAAGCACTTCTAATCCATTCTAACAATCATTATTATCTTCCTTTCTGCTTTTACATGAAATGAATTTAAAACAAACTTAATGGCTGTTGTTCTCAAACTTATGAATCACCTGAAGTTACTGTTAAAATGCAAAGTCTTATTTTGTAGGTCTGAGGCAGGACCTGGGACTTCTAGGGAACTCCCAGGTAAACTGCTCCGCTGTGAACTGCACTTTGTGTAGCAAGGCTCTCTGGAATTCCAAAGGGAAAGACCTTGTACTTCAGTGGTTCCTAACCAGGAGCCTAGGAGCTTCCCAAGTATTCATATACAGTTTTTAAAATTCCATGAGTCTCAAGAAATCAAATGCAAACATTTTACAGCTGTATGGATAAGAGCAATTTTTCTTTTCTGCAGAGTAGGTTCATAGTTATCAGATTCTTCAAGAGGCCTATGACCTAATTAAGACAAATGGCTACTGATTTAATCCATTCCATTTTTAGATGAGTTAACTAAGGTCTAAGGAGGTTAAATGATCTGGCTCCAGACAGTTAATTACAAAGTTAGTATCTGCTTCCATCTGGGTACCTGGTGCCTAACTCAGCGGCTTTCAGTGCTGCTAGATCATCTTTCAAATATTGATTAGAGAGGAGTATGATTTAATAACTCAGTAAATGAATGAAATAATGAAAGAACAAATAAATAGGTGAGTATGAATATATTCATGCAAATGAGGTAGATTTTTTTAAAGTTCTTTTTCTTCTAGGGAAAAGCATAATTTGCCTAGACTGGAGGAGAAACTGATGGTATCAATGAGACTTAATGGCTTTCTTATAGGGGAAGATAGGGAATAGCATTAGTGAGGAACAGCAAATAATGGAAAAGGACAATAGAGGAAACAAAGACAAAATTTAAAGATAAACCCCTCAATTTATCTTTATTTCTATCTGGATAAAACTATGCAGATGCTCAATCGGTTAGCCTTTAGTGCGAAAATAATCAACAATTAAATGTTGAAAAAGAAAAAAAAATCATTGAACCTTCAGATAAATATACTCACAAACTATACCACATTTTCATTAGCCACTGTGCCTAATTATGAAGACAGGATGGCAGAATAATAAGTTCTTAAAAGAATTACTCCATTGATGGGTAAAGTGAATGGGATTTATAGTATCACTGAAACCTGCATATCAATATTGACTAATACTTAAAGCAGGGCTGTGATTTTGAAGGTATTAGAAGTTACCAGATAGGAGAACTAATTAGGGCTTAATACAGATACTCACCATAAATGGGTGCTTTCTGGAACAGAAAGTAGTGCATCCGTTCCTTGCTTGAAGGTCACTGAACTAGTAAGATGTGTGAGATGACAGTGGACATCATCAGATAAAAGCAATGCAAAATTTATAATCATAAGAGTTTTAAGAAGGTATGGTCTTTCCATTTAATTACCAATTACAGAGTCAAATCAGAAGAGGAGTAAAGATTTTCAAGGAAAGAGGTAAAAAGATTGCAAATATTCATCAGAGAGGATCCCCTGTCATATCTGGGTCAGATGAATTCACTGCTGTCTTGTAGTCTAAGACATGAGTCATATTAGGAAAACTAAGGACATCTTAGGCTTCTGTTAGTAGAATGTCTGGCTAATAAGGCAGCCTGCAAACCACTCTTATATTCTCTCTCTTTGCCATTATCAATGTAAACCATAAAGTCAATTTGGAAAATAAAGTATGTTGGAGACTATAAGGAAAATATTAGCTAATTCCCCTTAAAATTGTTCAATCATGGTTAAAAGCTATTTAAAGAATTCAGAAGAAGTTTGGCATTTCAAGAAAAGTAGCTCTCTTCCAGAATAGTAGCTAGGGAAAAAATATGTCCAAGATGTTCCCCATCAGCTGCCAGAGATATTTAAATTGCAAATCTGACTAGGTTCAGTTTACTCTTTATTATCCATCAATGGCTTTTAATTGACCTCGGCATAGTGTTTGAACAGCTTGAAATGACCTTGAAAGCTTTCCTGATATGTTTTATGTCCCAAATCCCATTTACCCCTGGTCCTCAGTTCGTATTTTAAGCTTTAGTAATACTATTGACTTGAAAGACCTTCCTTGTACTCTTCTGTATGAAAATGTCTTTTTTTTTCTTTTAGCTTATAATCTTCATACATGGAGTTCCCTTCTTAGCCTGATTAACTCAAAACTCTTCTATGAAAACTTCCCCAAATCACCAGCCTGGGATAATTGATCCTCACCCCAGGTTTTCAGTATTCCTATTTTAGCAGTTAATGTGTAATTCTAAAATTATGTTACTGTGCTTGTCTTTCTCTCTACATTGTACAGTAAGACAAGAACCATGTTTCTCATCTTTGTATCTCCATCACTGAGTTCAGTGATGGGCACACAATAGGTGCTCCGGAAATGTTTGTTTTTTTCAGTTTTATTGATGTGTAATCGATAAATAAAATTGTAAGATATTTAAAGTGTACATTGCGGTGACAATACATCTATACATTGTGAAAAGATTCCCACCATGTAGTTATTTAATTCATCCATCACCTCATGTTATTTAGCTTTTCTTTTCTTTCCTTTTTCTTCTTTCTTTCCTTCCTTCTTTGGTGAGAACATTTAAGTTCTACTTTTAGTAAATTTCAATTATAAATTTCTGTCAACTTCAGTCATCATGTTGCACATTACATTCTCAGACTTTATTCCTCTTATAGCTAAAAATTTGTCATTTTTACCACCCTCTCCCTATTTTCCCCATCTACTTTGTCCTCGTAACCATTTTTCTATTCTCTGTTTCTGTGAGTGTTCATTTTAGTATATATATTTTTGACTCCACATATTATAAATCATACCCTGCTGTATTTGTCTTACTCTGTCTAGCTCATATCACTTAACACAGTGCCTTAAGTTTCATCTATATTGTTGTAAATTTGTAAATGGCAGAATTTTCTTCACCCTCATGGTAGAAGAATGTTCCACTGTGTGTGTGTGTGTGTGTGTGTGTATCACATCTTTAGCTATTCACCCATCAATGAAAATTTATTTTATTTTTTTTTTTTTTGCCTTTTTGTCATTTTATGGCCGCGGGTTTATGGCCGCACCCGCGGCATGTGGAGGTTCCCAGGCTAGGGGTCTAATCGGAGCTGTGGCCACCGGCCTTCGCTGCGGCCACAGCAACGCAGGATCCGAGCCGCATCTGCAACCTACACCACAGCTCACGGCAACGCCGGATCGTTAACCCACTGAGCAAGGGCAGGGATCGAACCCGCAACCTCATGGTTCCTAGTCGGATTCGTTAACCACTGCGCCACGACGGGAACTCCAATCAATGAAAATTTAGATTGTTTCAATATCTTGGGTATTGTGACTAGTGCTGCTGTGAACACATGAGTGTAGAGATCTCTTAAATATCCTGGTTTCATTTCTTTTAGATGCATACCCCAAAAGTGGATTGCTGGATCATATGGTAGGTCTTTTTTAACTTTTGAGGAATCTCCGCACTGTTTTCCATTGCAGCTGTACAGTTTACATTTCCACCAGCAATGCACAAGGATTCCCTTTTCTCCACATCCTTACCCAAACTTGTTATCTCTTGTCTTTTTGATGACAGCCATTCTAATAGGTGTGAGGTGATATCTCATTGTGGTTTCGATGTACATTTCTGTGAGGACTGATTAGTGATGTTGAGCCCCTTTTCATGTACCTGTTGGCCATTTGTATTTCGTCTTTGGAAAAACATTTATTTAGATCTTCTACCCTTTCTAAATTTAGATTATTGGTTTTGTCTTTATTTTTTATAATAACCCCTTATCAGATAGGTGATTTGTAAATATTTTTTCCCTTCCCATAGGTTGCCTTTTTATTTTATCCATGGTTTTGTTTGTGATGAAGAAGTTTTTTTTTTTTTAGTTTGAGGTAACCTGCATGTTCATTTTTGCTTTTGTTGCCTTTGATTTTGTTGTAAATCAAAAAAAAAAACATTGCCAAGACCTCATGGACCCTGGTCAGATTCATTTCCGCTGTGCCTCAATGGGAACTCCCACTGAGCCTGTCTTAATCAGCATATTAAAAATGGCTGCACTCTGTCTCAGAGTATCCTGCCATGTCATATTTGTATGACTCATACCATTTGAACATATCTGTTGTTATACCATCTCTCTTCACTGTCTGATGTAAAATTCCAAGTGGACAGAGATCTTGTTCTTCGTTACATCTCTATCACCTAACACAGTCTAAGTATTATTACCAAGTGATCAACAATTATATGTAGACCTAGTAGAATAATATGTATTGGGTTGCTTATAAAATATTATCTATAAAAGGGGTTTTGTGTTAAAAATATGTGAGAATATCACATCTCTTGGACTTTTGAATTCAAAATATTTCTCTCTCACTTTCCTTCTCTTTCTTCCTTTCCTTCCTTATTTTCAAATATTTATCAGATTAATGCTTCACACCAGGTACCAGTAACTAATATATCATTCTATGTACTATGATCTTAAATAAGATATTTTAAATTTCTAACTCATTCTGAATATTATATACTGTTGTGCTAGGCGATGACAAGTGATATGTCCTTGTTACTCAAGGGCATAACACAGCGCCCATGCATAATTATTTAAATGGTCCATGTATCTAAGGTTCATTTAAGAGAACAAAATACATCCTACTTGGGACTGAAAAATTCCACCCAAGAAGGACAACAACACTATTTATTTATCCGTCAACTCACTAGTGCAGTCATGTGGTCTAAATAGAACATTGCCCAGCAGCTAGTATTCCACAAGTGATAAGGCACAGCAGTTCAAACCAAGGCCTATTCCTGGAAATACAGTCAATGTTCTTGGAGATAAAGATGGAAATAGAAAAGAACAGCAAGTAGCGGGAGGTAAGCTGACACAGATAAGGATCATATCACAAAGTAGCTTTAGTGATAGGCAACTGAGCTTAAATTTTATTTTGTAGGGGATGACTCCAATTCCTTAGCCTCCTGGGAAACAGAGTAGACGGTTAGCGAGGGTAAACCCAGACAGAGTACTCTAAATGAAAGAGATGAAGAGGGTAAGAATGGTGCAGCATGGATGGAAGGAGGTCCATGTAACAAATACCTACTTTGGAGGTAGTATCATTGGAATTTGAAGGATGCAATGTGGGATTAAAGGTCAAGAAGCAGTCTGAGGGATTCCACTTGTGGCTCAGAGGTAATGAATCCAACTAGTATCCATGAGGACGCAGGTTCGATCCCTGGCCTTGCTCAATGGGTTAAAGATCTGGTGTTGTCGTGAGCTGTGGTGTAGGTCACAGATGGTGCTCTGATTCAACCCCTAGCCTGGGAACCTCCATATGCCAAGGATGTGGCCCTAAAAAGGGGGGAAAAAAGAACCAATTTGTGATTATTCTTTGTGTTGACTTGGTGGTGGCACTCAAAAAGATACCAAAAGAGAATCAAGTTTCATGGGGTTGACATTATAGCAGTTTCTCTGTACTTGAACTTCATCATTTTTTATTGTTTTATTTTTAACCTATAGAACATGCAGTGGGAACATGGAAGAGGAAGAGAAATTGATCCATCAGAGTTCTCAGGTTTTGAACTAAAGTGTTTTGTTCTTTGCCTGCTATTCTCCGCCCTCTCTTCCACCATCTGTAGTCCAGTTCCTTAGTCTTTCTGCTGCTTTCTTGGGCAGTGTACATCATAATGTCTGTCTATGCCTCTCTTCAGTTTATACTCCCCTGATTAATCTTGCAAAACACAACTTTGTAAATGATATGTCTACACCAGTATCTTCCTCATCTAGTAGTCTGCCAACTTCTTGAGGGAAGGGTTTTATTCATACCATGAAGAGCCACCAAAGTGTCTGACAAAACTCATAGTTGATGTACTGAATTCTTATTTAAGTGTTCTCAAGCCACAAAAAAGCAAGGGAGAGGATTCTCTATCACTCTTAGTTCTTCCCTATCACGCTTTGTAGAATATATGATTTATAATCTATATGTAAATTGCATAAACATTCTATAAATGATTCAAACGTAAAATTTAATCTTGTTACTAATTCCTGAATATAAACACATATCTATTTGTATTCAGATAAATGATTTCCCCTGGTTTTCCTTCCAAAATCATGATTCTGCATAGTAAAATAATGGCTTTGGCAGCATAGGGTGGGATAAGTAGTGTTAGGCCAAGTGACTCTTACACTGACCCAGTCCTGAGATGGACTTGAGAAGTGCATGTTTTTATTTTATTTTATTTTATTTTATTTTGTTTTGTTTTATTTTATTTTATTTTATTTTACTTTCTGGCTGCTCCCATGGCACATGGAAGTTCCTGGACCAGGGGATGAACTCACGCAAGAAGGGACCCAAACCACTGCAGTGACACCAAATCCTTAATCTGCTGTGCCACAAGAGAATATCCATAAAAGCACTTTTTTTTTCTTTCTCAATAGCTGCACTGGGGTCATATGGAAGTTTCCGGGCCAGGATTTGAATATGAGCTGCAGCTGTGGCAATGCTGGATCCTTTAACTCCCTGCACCAGGATGGGGATCAACCCCATGTCTCCAACGTGACCTGAACCGCTGCAGTTGGATTCTTTTTTTTTGTCTTTTTTTTTTTTTTTGCTTTTTCTAGGGCCGTACCTGTGGCATATGGAGGTTCCCAGGCCAGGGGTCTAATTGAAGCCGTAGCCGCTGGCCTATGCCACAGCCACAGCCACGCGGGAACCAAGCCGCGTCTGCAACCTACACCACAGTTCACGGCAATGCCAGATCCTTAACCCACTGAGCAAAGCCAGGGATCGGACCAGCAACCCCATGGTTCCTAGTCGGATTCTTAACCACTGAGCCAGGACGGGAACTCCTGCAGTTGGATTCTTAACCCACTGCACCACAATGAGAACTCTTAAAGTGTCCCTGGCTCCAAATTTCTCTGATCCATGCTTTTTTAAAACTCTATTTAAGATCCTAAGTAATCTATTTATTATTATTATTATTGTTAATTTTATTTAAAAAAAATTTTTACAGCCACACCTGCAGCATAGAAAATCTCCTGGGCTAAGAGTCGCGGTGGATCTGCAGCTGCAGGCCTATGCTACAGACTAGCAACACCGGATCCAAGTTGCGTATGTGACCTAGACTGCCGCTTGGAGCAACAACAGATCCTTAACCCACTGAGCAAGGTCAGGGATCAAACCTGTATCCTCACAGAGATAACACTGGGTCCTTAACCTGCTGAGCCACAATGGGAACTTCTATTAATATTCATAATTACCATTTCTACCTCTTGTTAATCCTGACGAGTATCCTTTTATCATGGCTTAGTCCTATTATGCAAAAATATTATTAAAGAAAAGTATATTCTCTAATATTTTGCTTTTATGGAAAAAAAAAAGGAGTTCCTGCTGTGGCACAGCAGGTTAAGGATCCAGTGTTTTCTCTGAGGTGGCAAAGGTTTGATCCCTGACCCAGTGCAATGAATTTAGGATCCAGCATCGCTACAGCAGCAGTATAGGTTACAGTGAGGCTTGGATTTGATCCCTGGCCCAGGAACATCCATATGCTATGGGTTCAGCCAAAAAAGAAAAAGAAAAAAACAGCAGTTATTATATGAATAATTCAGAAAAAGAAAGGTTTACTGAAAATGTCCAAGAGATTAAAGCAGAATTTGTTTTTGCCTGAAATTAATCTTTACTTCATTATTTGATCACAAGGAAGAAATGATTACATGGTATATTTCATATTTTGACATCCTACTCAAAAATAAAAATAGGTGGCTTCCACAAGAATATATGTTACTAAAATATCTAGAAACTTTCTACAGAATGCCAAATATTTGCATAATTGACTTCATTTTTCCTTTTTTTAACTGGATTTTTTTTTAACAGACGAACTATTTTTAACTATTTCTAAAATGAATTATAATTCTTTCCTGGTGATACCATGGTGGTGTTAAGATTATTTATTTAAAATTTTACATCCTTTACATTTTTTTCCATTTTATTATGAGAAATGTAGAACACATAGAATATTTGAGAGAATTTTATATATGCCCACCACCTAGATTATTATACAGCTATTATATCATATTTATTTTGTGCTTGGATATCTATTTATTCCTCTGTCCATTCATCTTTTTCTTTTCTTGCTTTTTTTTTTTTTTTATGGCTGCACTAGCAACATATGGAAGTTCCTGGGCCAAGGATTGATTCTGAGCTGCAGCTGTGACCTGTGCCACAGGTGTGGCAACACTGAATCCTTTAAAAATCCAATGTGCTGGCCAGGGATTGAACCTGCGCCTCTGCTGTGACCCGTGCCACTGCAGTCAGATTCTTAACACGCTGCCCCAGGACGGGAACTTCATCATCTTTTTTTTTTAATGCAAAGTGAACTAGAGATATCAGTACACTTTACTTATATACTTCAGCATATGTATCACTACCTAGAGTTCAATGTCTCTTGATGGTTTTTTTAAGTTATTTAATATGGATTTGACAGATGAATATTTTAGAAAGTAATCAAATCTTAGAAATAATGAAGCCCTAAACCCTGCTTTGAAAATAAGAACAACAGCTAACATCTGTTGAGCACTTCCTATGTGTGACAGACTGTGTTTTAAAGATTTTGTGTATATTAACACACTGAATTCATACAACATCTCAATGAGGTGGGTTATTGTCATTTTACACACAAGGAAATTAGAGCCTAAAATAGGTGTTAAATGAAGCTTAATTTATTAAACTATGTGTAAAATAAATATGTTCTCAACATTTTAGATGTCTCTATAATAGTGGTTATCAGATCTCAGTCTTTCATTGTTGTTCTTCATTAAATTTTTCCCTAAGCGTGACAAAATAAAATCCATTTAAAAGTAGTCACTTTTCCAAAGATTTCAAAACCAAACTTACAGCTGCCGAAGGGGATACATGGTGGGGAGGGATAATTTAGGAGGTTGGGATTAGCTCATACACACTGTATATTGTATATAATATAGATAAGTAACAGTGATCTACTGTATAGCAAAGGGTAATCTACTCAGTAATGTGTGATAACCTGTATGGGAAAAGAATCTGAAGAGGAATGGATGTATGTAAGCATATAACTGATTTACTCTGCTGTACACCTGAAACTAACACAACTAACACAACATTGTAAGTCAAGTATACTATAAAACTGAAAAAAAAAATAATGAGTTTTCATAAACATTTTTTTTTTGATCATGTCTGCAGCATGCAGACGTTCTGGGGCCAGGGATCAAACCTGCGCCAAAACATTGACCTGAGCCACAGCAGTGACAACACTGGATCTTCAACCCACTGAGCCACCAGTGAACTCTTTTTTTTTTTTTCATACTTTATTTGGATCAATTCATAGGATTATTATTTATTCAAAGATTATACCTCATAATTATTTGATATCAAATGACATTGCCTTTATTAAATTATAATAACAATAGATGGCAGGTCTATTTTGTATAGTTGGTTGCCTTTGTTTATTTTATTGCTCTTATTAGAAAATATCAAAACAATTTTATTTGAAGATTTTTTTTCCTGTCCATAAAATCCCCAAATCTGATATCGCAGGGTTTTAGCACAACTATATTAATAAATCTTATATAGTTTAACTTTTTGATTTAAGAAAGTTGACAGATTATAATAATTAGTTATTCAGGAAAAGAGTTGCTATGAAAGACTCATCTTGCTTGAATAGCATACTGTATTCTCTTTTAACGGTTGTAAAAGAATGATACCACTGTGACTTTTCATAATCTTACAGGGCTCAAGTCAGATAGTCTCTAAGGTTTCTGTTCTGACATTTGACTCTCTTATATCCGAGGTATTTTTTTTTTTTGAAGAGCATAAAACAGAGAAGTTGCAAATACATTTGTTTGTTTGTTTGGTTTTGGCCACTCCCACTGTGTGCATATATTCCTGGGCCAGGGACTGACCCTGCCACAGTTGTAGCCAGAGCCACAGCAGTGACCATGCCAGATCCTTAATCCACTGAGCCATGAGGGAACTCCTGCAAATACATTCTTAAGCGACAAAGAGAATAAGGATATCAATATCATTAAAATAATAATAATAATAATAATAATAATAATAATAATAATAAAAACCAAACACTGTTGCTGTCTGTTAATCTGATTGAGTTGCCAGCCTATATGGGTTCAGGTTTGAATCATCTAATAATCTGTTGCCTTTGACTCCATTTGATTCTTTCTGCTTTCATGTGACTATAGCTCAGACTTATACCTTTCAAAAGTAATGTTTGATTTAGAAAAAGAACTGTAACAGTAATTTATATGACCATATGGCTAAGTAGATATGGGGAAGAGGGAGGAACAAAAGTTCCGGGGATATTATGTTACATAATTTTTGTACATGTCCCACATTCAAAAGAAAGTTAATGCAACATGTGTACAAATGAAAACCTTTCTTCCTGGTGATTTTTCCATTATCTACAATTTGCTTCTAAATTGAAGGAATGATTCCTTGAGCAAAGACCAAGTTAAGACAGCATGACCCAAATAATTGCATTAAACCTGACTTTGATTCCTCATTGAATCTTCTGAATTTTGTCATTTAATTTTTGTTGGCACAAAGAAAGAGACCTTATTTAACAGGCCCTTTTGCATTGACAAATACTTAGATTTGAATGGAAATATTCCAAAAAAATACTTATCTCTTGAAAAACTCAACCGTGCTTGATAAACTAAAAACCAAACATACAAATAAAGAAGCAAATTTTCTTTCCCAAAGTGCTGCTGAATCAAATATCTGACATAATTTCTTATTTGATATTTTCAATGATGCAGAATCTTTCAACTAGCAAACAAGAATTAATTAAAACTCTTAGATTAGATCAGTAGTTTGTTCAGCTTCTTTTCCTAACTTAAAATCACATTATTTAGAACCGTAATCTGTGCTGTCTAAATGATAAATTTTTTATAAATACTTCAAATTATTTAATTACCATATTAATTAGTAATGTGAATTTTAAGTTATACTTTTGTTTTTCTAGCCATGAAAGTACTGTACACCTTCATCATTTTCGTTAAATAATAGCAATCTTAGCCTAAGTCAATTCACTCTATTTTACCATTAATGACTGTTTAGATGTATAGTCTTACATGTTCTACCTGTCATATGAATATTTCAAAATGCTTGATAGGCCAGGTGACCAATTTCATTTGATAAAGGAAGGCACAATACTGGAAGTCAATCTGGATTGGGTACATGAAAGTGGTGAGATGGACCAGGATCACTGGAACAGAGAATGTTGGGATTCAGTGAGTCAGGCATGTGGCGTATGGATCCTTCAGCAGTATGAGATGGAGCCACATTGTTTTATCATCCATTGTAATCCAGGGGCAAACCAAGGGGTGAAAATCCAAAAAAAAAGGCAAATCATGCTAAAACAAAGTGACTAGTGGAAATGTCAGAGCAGGGGTTTGGCAACCAGAGAATCAAGAAAAGTAGGTATCATAAAAAAGCCAGAGCAAAAATTAAGAAAGAGTAAGCTGAAGCAGGTGGGGCTAAGAGGAATTTTCAGAGTCAGGTGGAACTTGCCCTGGCTCTAAGATGGTGGTCCAGATTTTTTTTTTTATTTTAGGTTGTTTCATTTGCAACCTACATGTGGTTTCTGATATCATCACCTAATATATTCCCTTTGTTGATTCCTAGATAGTTAATTCTTCAGTTATGTGCTTCATTTATTTTATTTTATTTTTTCCATTAATGTGCTTCATTTTTTTTTTTGTCTTTTTCTTGACTTATCTAGGGCCGCACCCATGGCATATGGAGGTTTCCAGTCTAGTGGTCGAATTGCACCTGTAGCCACTGGCCTTTGCCACAGTTACAGCAATGCCAGATCTGAGCCGTGTCAGCAACCTGCACCACAGCTCACGACAATGCCGGATCCTTAACCCACTGAGCAAGGTCAGAGATCGAATCTGCAACCTCATGGTTCCTAGTCAGATTCATTAACCACTGAGCCACGACGGGAACTCCCAATGTGCTTCATTTTTTAGCATAATTTAAAACCAGACACTCTACTCATTACTGATGTTGCCTAAAAATCCCAAGAAATGAGAAGTAAGTAATGACCATCCAAGATAGCAAATACTATATGGAATTTGACTACAAGGCATGAGGCAGAGAAGAATCAGGGGGTGTCTGGGGATCCTGCATATGGTTATGTAGTTCCTGCAGGATAAAAGATAACTCCAGCTACGGGAAGAGTGAGAGCTGAAATCCAGCCTGAAGCCCACCAGCCGTGCTGTACAGACTGGTCACCCTGCTGAGTTTATTGCCATGCCACTGCACCTCAGAGGAAGCATCTCCCTTTCTAATCTGCTCATTTCCAGGGATCGTGCTTTGTGTAGTTTATCCAAAGTAGCTTAATACAGAATGGCTACCTGCAGGTGGAGGATGGTTAGTTGAACCTTATAAGTGGTATAAAATACACCATACACCCTCCTAATAGGGTCCTTTAAGCACATTATTTAATCTTACTGTGTTTTAGTTTCCTATCCTCACAAGTAAGTGTAATGATAGAAGTATCTTCTTTGTAGGAGTTCCCTTCGTGGCTCAGTGGTTAACGAATCCGACTAAGAACCGTGAGGTTGCGGCTTTGACCCCTGGCCTTGCTCAGTGGGTTAAAGATCTAGCGTTGCCGTGAGCTGTGGTGAAGGCTGCAGACGTGGCTCGGATCCCGCGTTGCTGTGGCTGTGGCGAAGGCCGGTGGCTACAGCTCCTGTTAGACCCCTAGCCTGGGAACCTCCATATGCCGCGGATGCGGCTCGGCTCTACATAAAAAAGGCAAAAAGACAAAAAAAAGAATTATCTTCTTTGTAGTTTTGTTTTGAGTTAATACATGTAAAATTCCTAGAAAAATGTCCAATACATGGTAGCTTTTTAATAAATACCAATTATAGTTATGGAAAGGCAAGGAGACAGTTATTAAAAAGGCCCTCTCTCTTTTTTTTAATGGAAAAGGAATGATTGAAATAAGAGCTTGGCTGGCTTATGCCAGAAAGTAATGCGTAAGAAGTAGAGGAGGACATACAGGATCTTAGGAAGCAGTCTCTTCCTCACAAGAGTTTAGTTTCCTTCTCACAAGAGTGTAGCCTCCTCAGCATTGTCCTCTGGAATCTAGTTCCCAGGCTGCTATTCTGTAACCTCTTTCTAAGAATTATACAACCTAGTAACATTCAGTTTCCTAAGATGCCAATCACCCATATACTAAAACACATACTATTCACTGATAAAATTAAAACATTTAAATCACATATAAACAGGTATTTATGCACAATTTATGTATCTCAGTTTAATGAAAGAATTATACGTACTCCTATTATTAAGTCAGTAAGCAACTCCTCTTTTCTTCCATGTCTCATGTGAATTTACACTGTTTCAATGTCAACATCCCAGGGAAGCTGTCAGTGATAGATCTGAACAGGAAGGGTGATTTTAATACTTGTCCATAGGGGGTTCAGTGGAAATAAACAGGAGAACTAATAGACTGTTGGCTCCAACTTTTTCAAGTTCTGGAAGGAGAAATAGTAATTGGAAAAAGTGTGTTTTTTTTTTACTTTAAAAATATCTATTATGCCTATCATTATTATTTCCCTTGGGTTATGAATTATTTGAGCATCTCTATTTTCATTGTAATAAAACCTTGGTGAAAGGGTAAAATTCTCAACGTATTGGCATAGCTAACATGGACTGAATAGTTATTAGGTGTCAGACACCTGAAATACTATGTCATTTATTTCTCATAATAATTCTGTAAGACAAATATGGTCCTTGTTTTCAAATTGAGGAAAGTGAGAAGTAAAATAACTGCTTAATAGAAGAAGTCAAGGTATGAATCCAGGCTGTACCTGAAATATTTTCCATTTTGTTGATGGTTATTGTATTCATTCATTTCTGCCATGTTTATTGAGCACTTAATACAGGCCAGGTAATTATGAGGAACAAATTATGAATAATAAGTATGAGTAACAAATTCTTATAAAATATTCAGTGTTTTATTTGTGCTACTTCATGGTGAACAAGATCTCCACAAACAATCATTAATTTAGGCATCCTATTTGCAGGAGAAACTGACATTCAAAGAAGCTAAGACATTTACAGAGCTAATGAGTAGTGGAGGCAGAATTGCCCAGTATGTTCAAAGGAGAAAATGATTCAGGGCTCAAATAAGGGAGGATATGCAGCATACTCTTAAGTCCTCGTTAGCTCTTCTCAGTGTGTATTTGTCCCATTGAAGCAGGGAAACTGCTGTAGTAATGAAACCTACTTAGTGTTGCTGTAGTTACCATCTGTAAATTTATATGACCAGATAGTCTGGATAATAGCAAATGGTACCATTTAATCCAAGCACCAAACATCCTATTTAACCAGGGCCAGCTACATAATTTATGGAACCAAGTGCAAAATGAAAATATGGAGGCCCTTGTTCAAAATGTAGGAAAAATGTGCCATTAAAAGTATTAAATATAAGAATTCCTGCTGTGGTGCAGTGGGTTAAGAATCCAGCTATGGCATAGGTTGAAGCTGTGGTTTGGATTTGATCCCTGGCCTGTGAACTACCATATGCTGAAGGTGTGGCCAAAAAAGGAAAAAAATATTAAATATAGTTTTTTTCCTTTCTTTTGCAGTCTTTTTCTTGACATATCATAATGTTTATTATTTATTTTTCATTTTTTGTAAGAAAAAGTAAAATTTTAAATTGTTAGCCTGAGTTTTACTGTTCTTTGTGTTGTGCAATGGCAGTCTTAAATGCAAATAGTAGAATATTTGATTTATATATAAAATTACCAAAAATCATAATTCATATATTTAGTTATACGTGTATATATATTTTTTATTTTTATTAGAATAATGAAAATGCTACAGGAAACTATCTCAAGTGTTTTTTTTCACTTTTTGATATGTACACATTCTACCAGCACGCTCTACTTTCAGCTTGCTCATGAGTAAGAAAGGACTAAAACAGAAAGGAACTGTAGATTGCCCTGTCTTCATCTTTCCTTCTGTGTGATTGTTTTTGGTGTAAGCGATTGGCTTATACAGAGAAGTAACAAGAATAAGAAGAAATATGATAAGATTCCTTAGTCATTAGTGTTTCTTTGAATAACTTTGCCTCTGTCTTCATTCAAAGGGAGTTCTGGTTCAAATGGAAAACATCGCCTCTTGGTGTGGTCATTGCCACCCTGTCCCCTTGGTCAGTCACGGCACTTTGACCTTGAACTCACTTTGCATTTTGTTGAACTCCTATACATTGTGGGTCCACCAGAATTCCGCACTCAGGAGCATCAGGAAAGCTAATGCAAAAGAGTTGCCAGGAATGGTGGCCATGCATATTGCACGTGTCTCCTCTGCTTATGTGCTTGCTCTATTGTCACAAACATAAGTTCAAAGATCAAGTTCTTAAAAAAAAAGTTCTTAAGAATTTCAAGGCAGCAATAGATTAGGGCTCTGTGTGACTGCAGTGGTCACAAGCCTGTTCACCTTAAATAGACTGTTACGTAGCAAAGACAGGTTTATTATGGATCAACAGAGAATTGCAAGTTGGGAACTACAGCCATGGTGAACCATATGCAAGTCCTCTGAAGCAAGGAGAGAAGGACTTTTGTAAAGTGAGGGCTGTAGTAAACAAAGAATCCACTGGAAAATTCAAAATATAGTGGCAATTCATTGGCTGAATTGTTGACAGGCAAGAAGAGGAAGTCTTTCTTCTTCCCATTGGGCTCAGCTATTATTTTAGGGCATGAAAACTCCCTCTTCTGGCCCCCTGATTACAGTTTAATGGAAGTTATTTTTTATTAATTTTTAAAGTTCCCCCTTTGATCAAGATCTTTCTTTGAAAGCATTGCTGATCAAGAGTCAGGTTTTCTGGTGTCAGTGGTTTTTGTTCCTTAGTGCCAGGAGGGACCTTTCCTGGATGTAGTGTCCCACGCTGGAGGGAAAGTGCACAGATTGGAAACTTATTGAGGTCACATTCGAGTAACAAGAAGGGGTAGGAGGGAAAGCACCCAGGCACATTTACCTGAAGTCTTTGGATTACCAAGACCTCCTCTCATGGGAGATCCTTTGAAGCATTATGTCATCATCGAAAGTTTGGCAGATAAACTTCCAATAGTCCTGGTCAAGATATCTTGAGAAAGCTGTCTCATCAGATGTGGGCTGCTTCAATTCTGGGAATTCTTTACTTTCAGATCACCAAGTAAATGCAACTCTAGTTGGGGTTTGGGGCTTTTTTCAGGTATGCCAAAAAATCTGACAGTCTTTTCCCTGGAGTTTAGTAGGAAAAGAGTTGGTTAATAGTATCTGGTAGGGGCTTTTCCAGCAAAGTTGAGGAAAGTTTCTGCAGGTGTCTTTCCAATAGAAAAAATCTCCAGGCTGCCAGGTATGATGCTTAAGGTCTTTGTATCCTGAGAATGCACTGTGGAAAGAATATTCTACCAAAACCTGGTTATTCTTAGTAGAAGCAGTTAGGCCTTTGAAATATTGGAGTATCTCTCATTTTGTATGTTGTTCAAAAAAAAAAGTCAGGGCCCAAGTGCATTCCTCCAGGTGAGGAGGACAATCTTTTCCAAAAGATCCATCTACAGATGAGTTCCTCCAGGTGAGGAGGACAATCTTTTCCAAAAGATCCATCTACAGAAAAGGTCATAGCTACTTTGAAAGAGAAGGTTTCAGTCCAGTGTGAAAACCTACGGACCATGAATAAGACATGCTTATATCCATAAGATGAAGGAAGTTCTATGAAACCCAATTGTCAGACCTCAGATGGTGCATGAAGCAGTTTAAAATGTCTGAGAACAATGCAAATAGGCTTCCCGGGGTTGCATTTTAGACCAGTAGGACAAGTGAGGTAGGTACCTTTCGTGACCTTGTTATTGTTTCATACCATATTGATTAATGAACTCTATCATAACTAATGATTTAATGCATGTACAGTTGTTAGGAGTGGGGATTTTAGAGTTTCTTGTAGGACTGAGTTCTTATTTGGTCCAAACTGGAACTTTCTCTCTTTTATCAGACCAACAATTGTTGAATTTCCAATCTTGTTTTTCTTTCTATGAAGCCAATCGTTGGGTTTCTCTAGCCAGCTTAAAAAGTTATCATTTGGGGAAATAATCCTTTGGACCATGATATAGATTTGGCTGCTGCTGGTTCATTTAAGGGCAGCATTTCTTGCAGAAATCAGATCAAGGTGATTTCCCTTAGCTTCTAGCCAGTCAAATTTAGAATACCCCAGAAGGTTAATAATAATTAATGTGGCAGGTAAAAGTATTGTATCCAGTAATTCCTGAACATGGGGGGTATTTTTAATTTCATTTCTTACGGATGTAAGGAAGCATGTTGCTTCTACAGCATGCCCAAATCATAAGCTCCTCTGAATGCATAACCTATTCTCAGTATAAATATTGTCAAATTTGCCCTTGGCTGCAGTATAAGCCCATGTAAGAACATATAATTAAGTCCTTTGATCTGAAATATCCATAGGTAAAGGTGCTGCCCCAACACCATCAAAAGAAGCTGCAATAGCATATCCAGCACAATATCTGCTGTTATCACATTTTAAATAAGAACCATCAATGAACCATGAAAAGTGTGTGTTACCCAAATGAATTTCCTACTGATCTTCATTAGGAGTCAGGAGGTGATCTATCAGCATTAAATGATGATGTAGGACTGTTTGTGATAGAGGGTTGAGAAGAATATCCAGATTAAGGCTATTACAATGTAAAAGAGTTATGTGAGAAGCAGTTCACAAAACAGTTTCATAGTAGGAGAGTTAGCTGACTGAGAGATATTGAATGTAATGAGGATTCAGGAGGGCTTGTGCTGCATGAGGTGCAAAAATGGTTAAAGGGGATCCCACAACAATTTTCTCAGTGGCCTCAACCAAAAAGGGCAGTGGCAGCAATGACTCTAAGACAAGGACTGTATCCCCATTCCACAAGCTCCAGATGTTAATTATAATACTATGGGTTGATGGTGATCCCTGTTTTTTTTTTGGGGGGGGGGTGAGTACCCCAAGGTCATTCCTTTCATTTTCCTATACAAAAAAGAAAAAAGGAATCTGAAAATTGGGATCTAAGGGGCAGAAGTGTTTATAAAATTCTCCTTTAAGGCCTTAAAGACTATGTCATCTAGTTCCTCCAATAAAGAACTAGGTCAAGATTGTTATTTTCTAGTAAATCATACATATGTGTGTGGCATAAGAGAAATTTGGAATCCAATTTCAGCAATAATTAGCCTCAAAAATCCTCACAGTTGGTGCTTAGTTTTGGGTTTTGGAAACTTAGAATACCATGAAGTCTATATGGATCTAGGTGTAGCCCTTTTTCTGATATCAGATGCCCTAAATATTGAATCCGGGATTGGGAAAACTGCAGAATTTCTTGGTCACCTTATATCCATTTAAGTCTAGAAGGTTTACAAGTGGACGCTCTCTTCCTGTTTGAAGGCCTGAGAAAAAGATCAAAGAAGCAAATGATTCCCATATTGCAACAAAATAGAACCCGTAGGGAATTTTATATCATTCAGATCAGCCTTCAGGATTTGTGAGGAAGAAGGACCTGGTTTAAACCCTGAGGCTTTACTGTCCAAGTGAATTGTTTTTCTTCACAAGTGAAGGCAAAAAAGAATTGGCTACCTTTATCAATTGGAATGTGAAAGATGCTTTGCATAAATCCATTGCAGTAAAGAATTTGCTTCAAGAAAGAGTGATGTTAGTAGCCTATGAGAGTTAGGAACAACAGGGTTTTGAATGATAACAGTGTTGCTTATTGTTCCAAGGTCCTGGACAAAATCTTTATCTTCTGCCCTTAGATTTTTCTTATTAAATGAGAGTGTTAAAGGGGCTGGTACAGAGATAGTGAGACTTTGAGACTTCTCATCATCTATTATGGGCTTTATACTGTGAAGGACTTTTTTACTTTTACTTATAGAGTGTTAATTAGTTCTGGTGAGAGGTTTTGAGGGATCTGTTTGACTCTTGATGAGAGGTATGCTGTGAATTTTGCCAATTTCACTTGAAGATTTTGCCCTTAAGGAGGATGGTAGCCGATTCAATAGGGACAAATGATCAATGTTTCCAAAATCAGCTCCAGTATCACCAGAGAAGGAGCAAATAAAATAGATCAAAGGGTTATTCAATTCACCTGGTTGGTTACTTTGATGGCTGCTGTCAAGTTCTAGAATTATCTTCTCCTTTTAGGAGAAATAAATTTATTCTGGCAGATACTTCTCTAGAAAGTCACAGCCTAATAAGGGGATAGGGGTGAAGGGACTGAAGAAAATAATGTGTGTATCTCTCAGAAGGCTTAAACAAAAGGGAATAAGTTCAGAGACAGAGCATGTTAAGGTTAATTTGGTATTCTGAGGCAGGGCTGCTTCACAGAAATGGGGTTGAGCACAAAGAATGTCAGGACTGGAAGAAATTCATCCCTCATCTGGAGAAATATGCCTCCAAGTCGATTTAGAGGAAGGATTGGGAAGCGCCCCTATAGTTCCTAGAAACCCCTTCATTGAGGATTGGGAAGATAGTGGAAAGGCTAGTTGGAGGGCTTTGAAACCACATAAAGTGCTTAAATTAGTAATAATTTATTTTCCAGTATCCTGGCTCTATATAGTAGTAGCAGAAACTAGGAGGGTTTGGGTTTCATTTAGGGGTCTTCATTTGCTAGAAGATTATGCATTTTGGTGATCATTCCTTTGATCATTGATAAAGGTAGCCAATTCTTTTTTGCCTTCACTTGTGAAGAAAAACAATTCACTTGGACAGTAATGCCTCAGGGGGTTTAAACTGTGTCCTTCCTTCATTTGCTGGAAGATTACGTTGAAGATTATGCATTTTGGCAATCATTATTTGAGGTGACTCATCTAGAGTGTAAGAGAGCTGGTCTAACTGAATTAAATAAATCTGGAGTGGTCATAATTTCCCATTCCATCCTGGTCCTTTTTACTAGCAGGGAAAGGTCCCAGTTTAGCTTATGAATAAACAGATTTAAAAGCTACCTAGGTGAAATCAGCATCTAAAGGAACACAAGAATTTTCTTTGAGAATAATCTGAAGTTGATGGTAATAGTCATGAACAAATTAATCAGATTTTTGTGTGCAGGCTTGACTTTTTTTCAATCAACCGACTTTGAAAAAGACCTAGGAATTGTCTGATTAATTTACCTAGCAATTGTCCAAGCCTGACCATATAAGTCAGTGGGTTGGTCTTCTGGTTGTAATTCTTGAGACCTTGCAGGATTTTTGCAATTAGCAGTTATCCAGTGCTGGACCTAGCTTTCACCAATAAGCATATGGACTCACTTGTGTAAGACAGAGAAACTGGCTGATAAGTTACAATTACTAATATTAAATTCCTCAGAAAATCTGTAAGGATCTTTAGTGACTTTGGGAAAATCTTTGACTATGGTTTGCAGTTTAGCTTTAGTCCAAGAGATATAAGAAGTTAAAACCTTAGCCTCTGGATCCTCAGAAGGCTTAATATTAAGGGACAGGTTCTGAGAGGTTTAGAGCAAAAGGGGGTGGGGAGATTTTCAGAGGAAAAGGGAAGTTCAGCAAGAAAATTGGTATGAGAGAACTGAGGGTATAGAGGACATGGTGGTGTAGAAGGGGAGAAGGAGGATTGTACCAAAGGCAAAGCGTGAGCACAGTGAGCTAGGGAAGAGGAGCATGAGGCTTTCGAAGCCATCTCATCTTTCTTTAATATTTGCTTGCCTTAGTTGATCTTAAAAATCTTATTTTACAGAGGGGCAATTTTTTGCTCCTGATAACACTTGGAAGCCTCAAAATGCCAGTCAAAATAAGCATTCCATTTAGTTTTAGAAATTTTAGAGCTGTGGCCAAATTCAGCTTTAAGAAAAGTTAAGTTTGATGGCACAACACTGTAAATTAAATATACGTTAATAAAAAATTGAATAAAGCAGCTAAAATAAAAAATAATGGCAATCCCCCCAAAAAAATAAAGAAAAGTAAGTTTGAGGATTTCAAAAATTCCCCATACTGACCGTTAATATTTTAAATTGTCAGTCCATTTAGTTAGAAATGCACATACACATAAGGAAGGATCGTGGTTTATAAACATAAAATCAGCCAGGGATCCTGGGCTGAGGACTGGAGGCACCCTGAAAATATTTAGATAATTAGGAGGTTTTTCTATAGAGTAAAAGAATAATATTCAAACACCCCAAACAGTCCAAAGAGCTCAAGCAACCTGCAGGCCTAATACCAGCCGGTTCTAAGGGAACAGTCTGGTCCCAGGGAAATAAGGCCAAAGGCTGCTCAGCACAGTTCTAATCTAACACTCTAATTCCAGGGGAGTTAGGCTGAAGGCTTGAAAGCACAATTCTGATAGAACAGCACCTGTTTCAGCAGGAATCCAGCCAAAGACTGAAATGGCACTGTTCCAGTGAAACAGCCCCTATTCCAAAAGGAATGGGTCAAAGACCAGCCAGTGCCAACTGGAATAGCTTGACTTCAAAAATTAGGTCTAATTGTCAAAAGAATATTCACAGAAAGAACAGGGCCTTAAGCAAAAAAGGACAAAGCCTCAAGTAGGTCCTGAGTAAAAACCTAGAGAACTTCAAAACACAAAGAGAGTGAAAGCTCGGGTCCAGGAGAGACTTACCCTCAAATCCCAGGGGCTGTGAGAAAAGCAGTGAACAGCTATGGAGTCAGTATGTGTACTGTACTTTGTTCATCAGCCTTGGCACCATCGGGGTCTTCTCTGGATATGGGACAAAAAAATGTTGACATAAAGCAAATAGACTGCCAGTTATTTCTCCAGTAAAATTTTAAAATTAATTAATGTATTTTTCTGACATCACAAGGAGGGAAGAACCACTATTTTTTAAAGGCTGGGGAATGGGGGCAGGGGGGTGGGGGAGAAGTTGGGAGGGCTGTAGTAAAGAAAGTGTTGGTCAGAGGAATTGAGAGTTCAAAGTACAGTGACTTTTTATTGTGCAGAGTGAATCATGACTGCCTCTTATTGGCTGAGCTCTTGCCAAAAAGAAGAGAAAGTCTTTCTTCTTCCTACTGGGCTTTGCTGCTGTCATAGGGTATGAAAGCTCCTCCTTTTGGCCCCCTGACTAGTTTAATTGGGATTGTATTTGTTAATTTTTACTAACTCAGAAAGTTGTCTCAGTGTTTAATCCAACTGAGATAATTCAGTAGCTAGCTAGCTAGCTAGCTAGCTAGCTATTTTTAACAGAAACCATGCTCTGTTTACCATTTCCCTCAATTAAAAATGCAGTCCATGTTCAGGTTTGTGGATTAATGATCAGTTCATGAGTAACTGCACACTTCATTATTTAATTCAAGGCTTTTCAAGCTCTCCTAACAGGAAGAGATTTTTCCTTCCAATCCATCACCAACTGATATTTTTGTAAAACACAAAACCACACATTTGAATATCCCAGTCGTGTCAAATTGCTATAAAAATGTCTAAGTATTTACTGTCTCTCAGCCTATCTCGGTGGTGCTTGGAAAAAATAGTTTACATACTACACTACACTTTGAGTAGCATAAATCTAGGGATACCCATAAGTATCTTTTCATTGTGAAGATGATTGTTTTATGTCTGTCCCCAATAAGGACCTGATTAGAAATATCTCAGTCTTTTAATTTAGTTTTATATAGTTGTCATGTCTCTTTAATATTTCTATCTTATGAAGTAGTGTTAAAGGATTTTTCAAAAAAGTGGATTTTTGATAGTCCGGAAACAGTTCTCTGACTTTAAATTCTGTTTTATAAACAATAAAATAATAAAGTAGTTAAATAAAATTGTACCAATCAGTATTATGTTAAATACATGATTTTCCTTTGATTAGAATTCTGATGTAAGAAAGCAAACATTCAGACCCACTATCTCTGGAAAAGTTCTAGTGATTTCCTAGAACTCTGAGAAGTGTGATTAGTTTGGAAAGATTTACTAAAAAGAACTGGCAAGTCTGATCACCTTTGTCACTCTTTCTTCTAGTGATATTGATTCTCTGTAGAATTATTTGCTGGTTTTTCCCTTACTCAGTCACCCTTGAGCTTTTTTGAAAACTTAACATAAATTTCCAGGTGTTTTGCAGTTAGTGCCAATATGCACAAGTACTTTTTTCTCAACTCCCAGTTGGTTAAATCAAGATAGAAGGAAAGAAAGATAGATGTCTACCCTCTTGTGCTGCCCAGCATGGGCATGTTGCTCTAGAAAGGAAGCAGGGGGAGACCATCGCAGGATTTTACAAACGGAACCAACTTGACTTGACTATGGTCATTCTGATGCCAAATGCCAAATGCTGGGGAGTGATGGATTCCTAGTTCTAGCAACATTCTTAAACTGAAAGGTTTTTGCTTTTTTGATACTAAAGATAACTTCTTGAAACATCAAGAACAAATCCCAGAAAAAGGAAATACTTAATCAACTTTTCTTCATGAAGGTGGTGTGCAGAGAGGGATATGTAGGGAAAAATTAGAGAATGAGTTAATATTTAATAAATTCAAAAAAATTAAAATGATAAAAATAGAGTCCTGGTAGTAATCTTGGGTCTTTACTCAGTCATCACTTAGCCAAGCAAACCACAAAGCCTAGCCATCATAGAAAACTGACCAAGATTGAAGTAATTTTTGAATTCTTTTGAAACCAAGTACCAAATCAGATTAATCAGCAAGGCTTTTTCTTGGTCCACGGGAGAATAACTTCTATATGGATCTAAAAGATACCAAAATGATTCAGAAGTTTATATCTCCATGAAATTAACTGACTGTACATATAGTCTTCAGGATTATTCTAGATTTAGAGATTTTGCATGTCCAGGAAGCATTAAATCAGCGCATTCTCCCCCAACCATTTGTTCATATTAATTACTTTTGTAGTTTACAAACTTTATAACATTAAAAGTACTATATGAGGTATGACTACATTAAATGGAAAAAGGAAGTTTTTCTGTCCTTTAATTACCGGGTTAAAGCAAGATACCTGTGATACATGTTGCTGTGGTGAGTGTCACAGCCAGAGGACTAACTCTCTGTGCTTCAGGGTCTTCTTCACCAGGTGATCATAGCTGTGAAGGCTTTTTTGGTCTAGTGATCTTGCCCTTGGAGGATTAGTGGACAAACTCATCAACTCATTCAGTTAATCTGCTCTTCTTTCCTAAGCCCTTACTCAGGGGTGGTTATTGTGCTCAGTGCTGGTTCTGTAGCAAATATGAAAGAGATAAATGTGGTCCTGGCCTTCATGGACCATGACGTCTAGCAGCTGTTCACACTTTGCCAGATGTTATAAGTCCAAGACCAAGTCCACATGCTAGTGTACAACGTGAGATGTGCCCTATGGAATTCATTCATTCACTCATTCATTTATTTAGCCAACAATTTTTGAGTAACTATTATGATCCAAGCACACTGCTAGATCTTTGGACTACAAAAATAATTCCATCTGCTATTGAAGGATTTACAGTATAATGGAAAATCATAATTAAAAAAAACCCACAGCTACCAGCATTTTAAATAAAGGATGTATAACACAATACAGGGGATAATATGAGAGAATTAAAAAGTAAATGTATTTAAAGGTAAAGCATTCAGTATACTGGAAGAAGTTTAGACAGAAATACTTATATCAGCACATGGATGAGCCCACCCACATACTGCCTTTTGATGGTGAGTATGGTATTAATCTCCTATGTTTCAGAGTTTCGCATAAAAGAGGAAGAAAGATAGTGCTTACCTTGCAGGGTTTAAAAGTGAATGTTTAATGAGATAACGTAGATTTTATACAGATACTATACTTATAAGAGTACCTGACACATAGTAAGCACTAAATAAATATTAGTTATCATTATCTTTATTTTCATATAGCCTAAGTTTGTGCTCCTGTTTTCCTTCTCATCCTTAGTTTTGCAAGGATTATTTAAAATTCTCTATATTTTGTCAAAAATTATTCTCCTTCATTTAATTTAATTTTCGTTTTATATTTCCAAATTCATTAAATTCTACTCATATTTAATATTTTATTTTTCCTTGTGGTTATTTACTTTGTAAATTATGAGCAGTCTGCTTAGTGCATTAATTAACTTATTTTCATTCTCATTTAATAATGAAAACAATGTTACATATTTACCTTTGAATGTAGCCTTAGTCATGTCATATAATTTTGATGTGCAGTATACTTATACTCATTAATTTATAAATAAGTGTAATCATATTTCTTTTTTTCTCTTTGATCTGGTAACTAAGGATAAATGATTTAAATCTCTAGTTAATGGCTATTTGTGGTTTTATTTTTCTTTCTCTTTCTGGTTGGAAGACTTAGGTTATATCTAATTTTAATGTGGCAGTCAAAAATAATAGCGTGTGTGATTTCTGCTATTATAATTTATTTAGGTTTTTAAGTTATTTAGATAATGTGGTCTCTTAAATTACATAGACTATAGATACTTGTGGGGAAAAAAAACGTGTAGTTTTATGGCACAAAGTTTATTATATGATTTTTGTATTTCTATTGCAATTTGTTTTTGTCAATTTAATATCAAATTAATAGCTGAAATAATATGCTGAAGTCTTACATTTTAGTCCTATTTCTATTTGGTTTAAATTCTATTTTTTAAAAGAATTTCTGTTTTCCAATAAGTTGAGTCTCTGATAGAGCTTGAAGTTTCATGCCTCTTAAGCCTTCATTACATGTTGTCCTAAATAAAATAATTTGTGTCCCAATTAATGCTTTTTGTCTTAGAAACTGTCTTGTCTGAGACTAAAACAGCAATCAATATCTGCTTTAAATTTCTGAGATATCTGCATGCCCTTCCTTCCCATTGGATGGGATAGGAAAGGATAAGTAGAATTTGGCTAGCCTCTATGTCAAAGTCATACATATGAGATCTAGAAACTAATTTTTTCTTCTGCCAAAGACATTAAAATCAGCCCTACAAACATGCATAATGATTTTTAGTTTGCTGTTAATAATTGTTGATAGAACTTAGATCAAACTGCTCTTTTTAATTTTTAACTCAGTGAATTTTATTAAATTTATAGTTGTACAATGATCATCACAACCCAGTTTTATAGCATTTCCATCCCAAACCCCCAGCCCATCCCCCCAACCTGTCTCCTTTGGAAGCCATACATTTTTTAAAATCTGTGAGTCAGTATCTGTTCTGCAAAGAAGTTCATTATATCCTTCTTTTTAGATTCCACATATAAGTGATAGCATATGACATTGGTGTCTCGCTGTCTGACTAACTTCACTTAGCATGATCATTTCTAGGTCCATCCATGTTGCTGTAAATGCCATTATTTCATTCCTTTTTATGGCTGAGTAATATTCCATTGTGTATTTGTACCACATCATCTTCATCCACTCCTCTGTCTGTGGACATTTAGGTTGCTTCCATGGCTTGGCTATTGCATATAGTGCTGCAATGAACATTGGAGTACGTGTATCTTTTTGAGTCATGGTTTTCTCTGGATAGATGCCCAGGAATGTGATTGGTGGATTAAATGGTAATTTTATTTTTAGTTTTTTGAGGAACCTCCATACTGTTTTCCAGTATTTCCAAACAAACTTTAAAGTATTTTACTCTAGTTCTGGGAAAAATGTCATTGGTAATTTGATAGGGAGTGCACTGAATAAGTAGATTGCCTTGGGTAGTAGGGTCATTTTGATAATATTTATTCTTCCAATCCAAGAACGTGGTATGTCCTTCCATCTGTTTGTGACATCTCTGATTTCTTTCATTAGCATCTTACAGTTTTCAGAGTACAGGTCTTTTGTCTCTTTAGATAGTTTATTCCTAGGTATTTTCTTCTTTTTGATGTGATGGTAAATGGGATTGTTTCCCTAATTTCTTTGATTATTCATTGTTAGTATATAGAAATGCAGTTGATTTCTGTGTATTAATTTTGTATCCTGCAACTTTACCAAATTCATTGATGAGCTCTAACAGTTTTTGGTAGTGTCTTTAGGATTTTCTAGGTATAGTATCATGTCATCTGCAAACAGCCATAATTTTACTTCTTCCTTTCCAAGTTGTAATCCTTTTCTTTTTCTTCTGTGATCACTAAGGCTAGGACTTCCAAAACTATGCTGAATAGTAGTGGTGAGAGTGGGCTTCTTGTCTTGTTCCTGATTTCAGTGGGAATTTTTTCAGCTTTTTACCATTATGAATGATGCTAGCTGTGGGTTTGTCACATATGGCCTTATTACATTAAGGTAAGTTCCCTCTATGCTCACTTCCTGGAGGGTTTTTATCAGAAATGGGTGTTAGATTTTGTCAAAAGTTTTCTTCTGCATCAGTTGAGCAGAGCATGTGTTTTTTATTCTTCAGTTTGTTAATCAGTATATCACACTGATTGATTTGCAGATATTGAAAAAAATCCTTGCATCACTGGGATAAATCCCACTTGATCATGGTATATAATCCTGTTAATGTATTGTTGGATTTGGTTTGCTAGTATTTTTTGAGGATTTTTGCACCTATGTTCATCAGTGATATTGGCCTATAATTTTCTGTTTTGTGGTATTGTTTTCTGGTTTTGGTACCAGAGTGATAATAACCTCATAGAATGAGTTTGGGAGTGTTCCTTCCTCTGCAAATTTTGGAATAGTTAGAAGGATAGGTGATTGCTTTTCTCCAAATGTTTGATAGAATTCACATGTGAAGCCTTCTGGTCCTGGACTTTTGTTTTTTGGAAGTTTTTTTAATCACAGTTTCAATTTCAGTACTTGTGATTGGTCCATTCATCTTTTCTATTTTCATGTGCTGGCACACTGGGGAGAGACTGAAATGGGAGAGGGAATGTAGGGAAAGGGGTGGGTTATGATAGCCCAGAATGGGAAAGAACCCCAACCTGTTTGTTTTTCTGGGCTCTGCCCCCTCCTTTTCACCAATAGAATCAAGAATGGGATGAAGAAATTGAAATACTTTCTCATCTAAACACAAACCAGTAGTCATGATGGCTCAATCTAGTGAGAAAGCTAAAACAAAACTTTTTTTTTAATTTCTAATTGGTTCATGTACTTCATGGAATGAAAGGGCCAATAAATAGTGGGAGATCTTGATAGAGACAATACTCATGAGGTTCATATTTCTTTTCAAGGCTTTTGAAAGTCTTGAGACCTAAATAATATTACATAAAACTAAATTTTGAAGTCACTGTTGAAGCTATTTATATACACTAGACAGTTTTCTCAGGATTTATTCTTTCTGTCTCTCAGATTCTCACTAGAGCTCCATCATCAAGTTTTAATTCACACATGGGGATAAGCCTCCAACCTTTCCCAACATTTTTAAAATCTGTAAATTAAAGACATTTAAAAGGAATTTGCATGATCTCATCTGGACTGTCGATCTTGCTTGATATTTTTCAGCGCTCTTCTTTTTATATCGGGTCGCTGGTGGAGAGGCTGTAACTGATCCCCTCATTTCAGTGCTGGAAATGTGAGGCACTTTGCCTTGGGCTCAGTTCTATTCTGTTAGGCTACTCCCATTTGTCAGTAGGTAAAAACTTTTCCCATTCCCCAGAAGGCTGTACCTTCTGTGAATAGTTGCTTTAGACAAGCATTCATTGTTCAGAGGGTTTGATTCCTCACTGAGCAAAAGCTACTGGCATTCTAAAGATGCCAGTCTAAATTTTTTAAAGCTTGAATTTTTTAAAGCTAGAAAGGAACCCTCACTGTTGAGGCAGTAATGAAAGAAAACCTCTTTTCATAACCCCTGGAACAAGTGACTGAAGAGAGAAAGAGTAAAAGTGCAAAGACTGGGAAACTGGCTTTTATCCAAGAAACAGAAAAGCCACAGTTAGAAGAAGTAATTGAACACTTTGGAAATCTCTTTGAAGACCTAATGCAGTGGAACTTTTTTAAATGAATAAAAGCTAAATGCATAATAATTCCATGTAAGAAAATATAAATGAATGTTTGAAGTACTAAGTAATGAATTTATAAATGTTTAATGTAGTGAGACCAAGCAGTAGCCCTTTTGGTAATATGTGTTTAGCATTAGCAATGTTGTTGCTTGGAGGAGACAATGCAAAACCTGGCAAAGTTTTACATCTTGTTATTTTGTGTCTTGAATGTTCTGTCTGGCTCATTGTGATGATACTTGCTGTATTGATCATCCTTATTCAGTGGAATTTTGTCCTCTTGCAAACTGAATTTTAAACATACAAAAAAAAGATAAAATAATTAGACTACAAAATTTGTCCACTCTTTCATATTGGAACTAATGACACATTAAACAGCCTTAAACATATCTGTATATATCTATATATCTATATCTATATCCATATCCATATCTATATTATAAACAGCCGGGGCAGTTGCATCCATTCAGAAAATGTAGAAATAGATTTTAGCGCTGTTAATAGAATACACAATATGAGATTTTAGTATTTTGCTACTGGTGGAATTCTTATCACAAAAGATGGAAATCTCTCATATTTAATGGATTTTGATATGAAAACAAATGTGTGTAAGGAATAGTAGAGGGTGAGATCTAAAATGGAAAAAGCTTCAAGGAGAATGTTTTCTGCTAAATGTAATAGAAAATGTTACTTTGTTAATAAATGGGATCGGGTGCTGGCAGTCTTTCCTCAATATCCCCATGGTCCCTTTGTGTCTGCTTTCCGATGTGAAGGGACTCCATCTGTGGGAAGTCAGAGAACAAATATTGTTAGGCTTGCCATCAGCATGCCTGGGACACTGTACATGTCACACCTGTGCATGTACATGTCAGCAGGCTAGTTTCTTTCTAATAGGGAGCAATGATTTCACTCTGGTCAGTGTAGATGGTATGGAGGAATAATAACTACCTAGCATATAGGGGTCTAATATCATAGAGTATGACAGAATCCTGAGTCAGAGGATAATAATAAAAGAATCTTTGGGTTGCAAGGGATTTTAAAAATCATCTGCCCATCTTTGCCTCATTTATCAGTCTGAAGCCCAATTCTGCCTTGTGTTACCTTGGAAGACCACTCATTTCTAGTTCTTGTTTCGACTTTGGTTTGTGGAATGATTTCCAGCCTGTCTTATAGTATGGCCTCTGAGTGGAAAAATATTATGTCTTTTTTTTCCCCAAAGTGTGAAAATAAAGCGAGGAGACTGATTATGTGAGTCATACCCGATCTCTAAAAACAGTCCCTAAAATAGAGTTGCCAAAATATTGCACGGTATGGCAGCGTGGTTGGAGTAGGCTTATTGGGGTGAATATTGGGAATGTTATCTCAGTACTCATCTTATAGTTTGATATCTCTGTGATCACATACTGAACTTTAATGCTAAATGTTAGTAACTTGAAGAAAAAAGAGATACATGAAACACATCTATTGTTTGCGTGGAACAATAGCATCATCTCTTAATCAGTACATCTCATTTTATGAAATCAGAGTCTGACACAATTTCATCTTACTCTCACTGTCTGTACAGAAGGAATAATCCTGATCTGAACTAAAAGTCTCTGGTGTCAAACTGAACAGATGCAAACTCACTTACGGAGGGGCTTCCCTTGGAAAAAAACTCTTTAATTCAGTAACTATCTAATCCCAGGTTTTCCACAGAATACGAATGCCTAGTTAAATTTATTTCAAGCACCAAAGAATATTTCAGCAATAACATTGACATACTAATTTAAATTTAATTACACAACATAAAACATTTAGAACTATTAAGTACACAAAGGTTATTTTGAATTAAGTGCTTCTGACATCATTAACATAGTAATATACTATTTATAATAATAAATTAAATAGTCAAGTAAACTCATTTTATATTCATTAAAAGTTATTTGGAACTTGCAGGACTCTCGCAGTCTACAGGGACGTTACTAGCCAGACACCTACATCACAGAACTCAATTAATAAAAAAAGCCTTTTATAACATTGAAGCAGAGTTTAAAGAAAGTAAATATGTTGTGATTCTGTTTTGTTTGGCTTTGTTTTGGCAAAAGTGTTATAAAAGGCCACAAACTTAAGGGAGTGAGTACCTATTATATATCTAATCATCATTAAACTGGAATTTCTCTAGTAATTCCATGTGCTTTTATCACAGTCACAGAAATAAGAGCTAATGTAAAGGTTTCTCTCATTTTATAATTAACCTGTTACAGAACATGACTATCAATCTACTTCATAATAGTGTCATTGAAGCATATTCTACAACAGATTTTAGTCGAGGCTTACTGTGTTTTATTCTGCTTTATTTTATTATGCTTGGAGATACTGATTTTTTTTAAACATTGAAGATTTGTGGCAACTATTAGTCCAGCAAGTCTGTTGGCTTCATTTTTCAACAGCATGTGCTCACTTTGTGTCTCTGTGTCACATTTTGATAGTTCTCTCAACATTTCAAACTATTCATTGTTATAGAATTGTGAGTCTCTGTGATCAGTGATCTCTGATATTCCTATTACATAAAGATTACAACTTGCTGAAGGCTCAGAAAATGGCTAGTATTTTTAAGTAATATAGTATTTTTTAACTAAGGTATGTACTTTTTTTTTTAGACATAATGCTGTTGCTTACTTAATAGACTATAGTGCAGTATGAACATAACTTATATGCACTGGGAAACCAGAAATTTTGCACGACTGCTTTATTGTTATGTTTGCTTTATTGCACTGGTCTGTTACCAGTCTATCTTATATGAGGTATCTCTGTAGATCATTCTAGTATTTATCCATATTTCTTGTTATGAATGAATTTATCAACAATTGTTCTTTAAACATCCATGACACTGCTTAAGCTCCATTTTCTCTGGAGAGGGGTAAATTCTAACAATCATACTATATGTTATTATCTTAGAAATCATTGTCTTTTTTCCCTAGATATTTTTAGCATTCCTAGTTTCTCATGGATCTAGTTTTACAAACTTTTCTGCTCTTTGTATTGCTCTTCATTTCATATTTGCCTTGGCCAGAGAAGCGTCTGCTACTTATCTATTTAGAATCACTACTTCTAATTACCTTAGAGTTAGGCAAAGTCTCATGGAATTTTTTTTTGATGCCTTTTGTATGTTATTTTTATTTTTTCCTCGTTTAATTTTGTGAAATGGCTTGCACTGTGGTTCTGAGATCTTTTTCTCACACTCTGTGGCTGTCTACCTATGCCCTGTGTTCCTGTTCCTCATTCTGAGGGCATCTAGCTACTCTTACATAGTTAATGTTCTTTATTTTAATGCTCTCTTCTTAGAAGCTGATGATCTAATCATATTTAATCATCAGTAAACACAGAAAGCTCTTAGCCTCCTCTGTTTTATAAAAAGCATTCTCTCAGAATATTTCTTTCCAGGAAACTAAAAGCAAAAAGTGAATCAATGCCACTGCTGAGTTACAGAAACCAGAAGTACTGTGGATTATCTAGTAGGCAGAAATATTATTCTGCCTTATTAGGTCCATACTCTGGATGTCAAGTTGATTTTAATCATTCCCATGGAGTGGCTGGATTAATTTAATAATTTTATTTATAACTATGCCACAGATATAATACTGTTATTACAATGTTCAGAGTGTCTTCAGTTAAATTATGTCTTAGTACCGGGGAGGAAGGAGTTAAAACAGCTGACCTAGGATCCATTCACACACATGGTGAAGAAGCAGAAATGAGGTTATAGGGAGGCACCAAGAACAGGTAAATTCAGAAAAAAAGCTGAAAAGTGGACCTCTTGTAAATGAACTAATGTTATTTGCAAGAAAAAGAGTACTTATCTATGGAATGCTGTTAGCAAGGTAGTCCTGGTTTAGGTTTGCTAAATAAACTCAGAATCTCTGGATTTATGAAGCATAAGAAATATGGAAGTTTGCTGACTATCTGGACTATCAAATTTAGATATTTCATATTTTAAATGCCCTACTGCTGTGTGAGACAAGTAAAAGCGATGAAGCATTGCAGGATTGCAGATGGACAATGTAATGGCTAGAGCAGTTATGCAAAGTTGGGAGCAATCAGTTTTACCTTTGCAGAGGGTGTTTAGGCAGGGATCCTGCAGATGTCATCAATACTCCACACAAGGCAGATGCATCAAAGTATCTCAGCCAATTTCATCAGTGTACATTCAGGCTGACAAGTAACTTATGGGAAAAATTCTCTGGAATTAAACCAGACAATTAAGTGATTCTGTTACTTAAAATCACTGGAAAAGACTCAAGACGAGACAATGGGATGGTGTGAATGTTTGAACCAGCAAATATTTGGTTACATTTTCAGGGTTACAACATATGTGGATCCATTTACAACTTAGAGTGGCACAATTGCTTCCAAAGAGCATAGGAGATTTGGGGTTCAAGATCCAGAAATACTGGCATCAAAGAGGAGCAATTATTTCACACTTTTGTTAGCTCAGGTTTACCACTGGTGAAGTTTCTTATCTATACCAGCTGTCTGTGATAGGGAACTCATCCATATAATGTTAATATGATTATCATGGCATTTGACTTGTAGTCTCATAGGTCCCTGGGAAACAACTTATCTATGACCTGACTGCTTCAGTAAGGCTTGTCTGATGGGGATGAGTGCTTAATGGAGATCACGGAAAGCATAGATCATGTGGAAAGTGATGCTGAGGATTGATCATACCACACAAATGGGGTGTGACTAACATTTCAGTGCATGGTAAGGACAGAAATGAAAAATGAGAGCTGATGACTTGACTAGAACAAGGTGCTCTTAGCAGAGTCTTCATTTTTCCTATGGTAGAAGTCGGCACTAGCCTCAGCTTTGAGTAATCTTTCTTTGGCTTCCAACACACACTCTTCTCTGCATTCCCAAAAATACATATATAAAAGTATTTCTAGTATATGATTGTTCCTCATTATCCACAGGGAATTGGGGCCAGATCCCCCGGCAGATACCCAAATCTGTGGATGCCCCCTATAGCATCTGCAGAATTTGGTCAATGGTTGGTTAAATCCAAGGTTGCAGAACCTGTGGATATGGATGATCGACTGCATAAAATGTCTGGGTTTTGAATCAATTTGATTTTTTTTTTTCTCAGAGAATGGCTCTTGGCTTGTTTGAGACGAAGGCCCTACCGAAATGATTCTTCATCTTTAGCTTTCATTTACACACACACACACACACACACACACGCCATCCTTTCCCCAGTTCAGTCACCATTAGATATTTCTAAAACTGAATAATTAGGAAATCCCATCAATGAGAAATCTAGTACTCCAGCCAAAACAATGAGGAAGACGATCTATATTTATGAAGAGATGTGGTACAGAACACTATTTCTCAAAATATGTTCTTAGGCCAACTACATCAGAATCTTCTAGATGATGAAAATGTAGATACTTTGGCATCACCCCAGATTCAGAGTGGGGATCAAGAAATCTATATTTTTAGTAAGTGTTCTGTGTGACTTCTAAGAAGAATGATTAGCAGAAAGAACACTGAATTAAATGTTTCTGGAAGAGTTGTTAGTGTCATATGAAGGCTTTTCCTTTCTATTTAAATAGCCTTGGACAATATTATAAAAAATGTTCTGGACTTTAGTTTCCTCATTTATAAAATAGAACAATTAAATTGGATGGTCATGGAGGCTAGTGCAGGTCTTCTTACTTACGTCTTACTAGATGAGAATTTGTCATCTAGTAGTTGAATTTAAGTGTTTTGAAATGAACTATCCAAACAAGCAATACTCTTTTAGAGAATTCGCCCTGCGAGTCCACTGTTTCTAGTGTGCTCTGGGAAGCCTCCTATAATAGTCTGGACAAGAGGAACAGCGCTTGGGGAAGAAAAAAAAATATGCTTAGTGAGAGGAACGCCAATGGTTACAAATTCCTGGCAACTTATTCAGTTTTCTAAGGAACTGGCAACATGGCTACTACATCTAAAACAATGAGATGTGATCAGTATGGTAATGAACTAAATATTGTTGTGTCTCTTTGAGCTGCCAGTCTATGGACTTTCTTTGAATTTTTTAAAATGTCAGCATTTGCTTTTCTTTCTGTAACATTTCCCCTATAGAAGTTAGGTACATAAAAGCCACAAAGCTGATATAGGTTTTCTTTTTTTATTTATTTAGTTATAAGCTCTATGCCTAAAATATTTCATTTGAAAGTTTGGGCCTATGTTTCAAAAATGACAAAATTAATAGGGAATCTTCAGTAAGAAGCTTAGCAATTATGAGCTGCAAGATAATAGAAAGAAATAGATCGTTGTCAAAAGATAATGGCCACTGACTGTGAGATAAATGTCAAGGCAAAGTCATGACAAAGTCTAGCTATTTATCAAAAATAGACACTGAAGAAAAGTGGGATACATTTATCAAGCAACTGTTCTAGTCCAAAAATTTTATTTTTCTCATCCTAGCTGCTCCGTGATTTAGATGCTGTCATTTTACCTGCCAGGTGTTTGTGCAGCTAAATGACTTGGATCACTGCTGCATTATTTAGGGTTATATAACCTTGATTTTTTGAGTGATGATTTTGTTTTGTCCAAAAAAATCTTATAGTAATAAAATAATTAAGGAAGTTAATTGACTTGGCTTATTTTTAGTTTCTTTTTCTTAGTACTTTTAAATATGCTTTCATCTGTTACTAAAGGTGATTTAGTAAGGTTCAAATTAAAGTGCATACTCAATAGATCAGTAGGCTAGAAATTCAAATAAAAAACTAGAACCTCAGGAGAATTGTACTCAACATTATTTTAATATTGGTGAAATGATTCTAACAAGCATACTGATTGCTTCTTCATCTCTTACTCCTTGACATGTGTGGCCTATTGAACCACTGGTCTAATATTATCACTTGATATTGACAGCTCTGTTGTCATCATAGTTATTTATATCCATCACTACTCTTAAATTACTGTTAAAAGAGGCCACCATTCTCCTAATTTAACATATACTTCTATGTTCTGACCATGATGGTGAATTTGGAATCCATGTAACTTCTTAAAGCAGTGGGACCACCATATGCAGTCTTCCTCAAATGGAGAGCAAACCCCCAGTAATTAGTCAGCTAAGCAAGTATGGGTAAATAATTTTATAACTGATATAAGTATATATAGTTTATTTCCAGAACTACTCGAGAATGGCATTACTTGCAGTATAGACATGGTAAAGATTTTTCTCATTCGGTTCCCTAAATATTCAAGGAACTGTGTATGGTGTACTCCTCACAGAATTTTACCTGATTCCCAAATCATACATACTCATCCTCTTTCATTTGTGAGAGAGGCTGAACCAAATTAATAAATATCATGAACCACAAAAGATAGCTACCTAAAAGCTTTTAATTCCTTCCTCATTCATTGCTTTCTTAATTCATTCATGTTTTCACCAAAATTTTATTGAATAGCTACCATGTATGGGGTATTATATTTTGTTAAGATCAAAAAATATATAGTTGAATAAGACACAACCATAGCCCAATGAATATATATGTATATATGTATCTATTCATTAGGTTGTATATATATGTGCTCACAGTTGTACTGCACTAAACATGCGTATACATATGTGAATGTGGTACATGTATGTCTATATATATGTATGTATATACACATTCATTTACAATGTATAAATATACATGTATTCACACATATATACACATATACACACTCACACATCATACATATATACAAATATATGTTTAAGTAAGGTCAAGTAGTTCAGTATGACTAGGAGCACGTATTAGGAGTAGGGTTGAGGAGCAAGTGGGAAATGTCTAGAAACATAGGCAACTTTAGAATATAAAACACCTTGTGTACTTTGCTGAGGAGTTTGAATTTTGTCCTCTAGAGAACAAACAATCATGGCAAGATTTTAAACATAAGCATGATTGAATCATGCCTGACTATATTAAACACATCACGGAGATAATAAAATATCAAAAATGGTAAGTCTTTGCCACACTTAAGAGTTGATGGTTGCTTGAAAAAACAAAGGGGCAGTAGAGGTGACAAGAAGGACATTGCCTAAGGATATATGAGAGACCAAATTGATAGGCCTTGGTCAATTATTTAGGGATATTAGAAAAAGGAATGACTTAGGGATGTCTCTGATGTTGTCAGCTTGAAGCATAGAACTGTGGTTCAAAAAGGAAGACAATCCCAAACAACAGAGTTTGTAGTGAAATGAGACTATAAAACTATTTTCACCACTTTTAACATATCAGTGTGACCTTGGGCAACTGCTCAGATTCTTTGTTCCTAAATTTTCTTTCTTGAAATTGGTATAATTACTCTTTCTACTTCATAGGCTTATTGGGAGGATTCATGAATTAATAGAAGCAGTCCTCTTAAAATTGTGCCTGCAATGTAGAAGTGTTGAATAAAATGTATCTTGTTGTTATTGTCTGTACTATTATATCACTATTATTGTCATAGAACATCGTTATTATTTGGTATTGACCTGATGCCATTGCCCAAAATAAAGAATTCCAACAAAGAGGATGATTTTGAGTAAAGATAAATCCCATTTTAAACTGACCAACCATTTTTGTCAAACATGTAGGTAGAAGTATCTAGTACATAATTAGGAATACAATTCTAGAAAAAGATGATAGCTAATATATAAAATTGGGAGTCAGTCACATACAGGTCACATTTGAGGCTGTGAAACAGTTTGGATTGCTCAAGAGGAAAATACCAAAATGAAGTTGGGGGGGGATAATGAGAAAAAATCCTCATGGAAATATTAATATTTAAGCAATTGGTAGAAATGAGCCACCATACTAGCCTGAAGATCACTCAGAGATAAAATGGAGAATGTGGAAAGATGGGTGAGATAACCAGAGATAAAACCCAGGAGCTCCTATTGTGGCTTAGTGGTTAATGAACCCGACTAGTATCCATGAGGATGCAGGTTCCATCCCTGGTCTCGCTCAGTGGATTAAGGATTCGGCCTTGCCATAAGCTGTGGTGCAGGTTGCAGATGTGACTAAGATCTGGCATTGCTGTGGCTGTGGCATAGGCCGGCCCCTGTAGCTCCGATTCTACCCCTTGCCTGGGTCCATATGACACAGGTGTACTGCTAAAAAAAAAGAGAGAGAGAAAAGATAGAACCCAGTTATCAAGATGAATAAAACAGCATTGTTAAGTTCTAAAAATATGATATAGCCTAAAGAGTGCTCATTAAATTAACAAATAATTATTGTAAATTAAGTAATTAACAGATGTGGTAATTGGGAAATCACTGGTGACATAGAAAGCTATTTTCATTGGCTCCCTATCACATTGATTAGCATGTGAGTATGCTGAAAATAAATATTAGACTAAAAAATAGTTTAAGCAGTGTTAGGTAGTATGCAGTTCACCTGTCAGAGGATTATATTAATGGAGAAATGAGGAATGCTAGGCTTTGGTAAAAGTGTTATTGTAGACATATTTTTCTTTTCTTTTTCTTTTTAGGGCCGCACTTGTGGCATATGGAAGTTCCTGGGCTAGGGGTCACGTCAGAGCCACATCCACAGCAACACTGCAGCTTGTGGTATCTCCTGGCCCTTAATCCACTGAGTGAGGCCAGGGATCGAACCCACATCCTCTGTTTTGGGTTCTTAACCCAGTGAGCCAGATTAGGAACCCCATGCTTTTCTATTAAAGTGAACTATATTCCATCTGAAGTTCTTCTCATACTATTATTTGCACCATTTTAAGAGCAGATGAGTCTGAAAATTTTGTCCACAGGCTGAGGAAAGGAAATACTTGTAGATGGAAAACCTAAGGAAATTAATTGGAGAAAAAAAAAGAGGTAAAAGTTTTTGAGTCAAACTGTCTAGATACAGGCAAGTCAAAATCCAAAGATTTCCTTTCATAAGAAATAGTTAGAAATTATAGTGGAAAATGACTGTTTACAGGAACATGTGAAATTTCACTGAGGATCACATTAAAAAGAAATAATATTTTGCTTGGGTTAATGGAATGAGTAAACAAATTTTTGAATGGACAGATAGGAAAAAATTACTTTCAGATTTGTTTATATATTTAATTTAATTTCAATCAAAACCCCTATAGCATATTTTTAGGAAATTTAAAAATCAATCCTAAAATTCACATAAACAAGGAACTTTGAGTAAATAGCTAAATTACTAAAGCACATTTTTTAAAACAAAATAATTAAAACAGAAGTCAATTAATGAGAAATTAAAAATCTCTATGGGCATAGTTTATAAATAAATTGTAAAGTATTCATTAATTTAGAAACATAATGGGTCATGAAAAAGAGTATTAAGCTTTATTAATAAGAAAGATATGCAAATAAAAAGCACAATGAGAAATAGTTTACTTTTTTGATTAACTGATTTTTGATTAACATTGTTCCTATTTGACAAAAATAAAATGCTTTTAATGTTTATATTATTTGTCCTAGTGATTATTTTTCTGATACTGTTTTTTTAATTAAAATATAAATAAGGCATTTATTTAAACATACTTATTAAAACATCGTTTATAACAGCAAAATATTGGAAGCAACTTAAATGTCCTACAAAACAAGAAATGTTAATTATGGCAATCCATATTATTTAACATTATGCAGGCATTACAATTATAATTACATAGGAAATCATTTTTATAAAAAGTTTGAGTAAAAAGCTAAATGCAGAAATATATATCTAATTTGATGTAAACCAGAATATTTGTAATATATCCTAGATATTCTCTCAACCATTTTTCTCTTGGGATCTGAATTATATATTGCTTTGCTAAGAATACTGTAATCTAAACAGAAAAATTGAAGTGTATGTAATTAAAGGCTTATCGTTAGCTATTCATCTGCACACTTAAATTCAGCACATATACTTAATATTCCGGCTCAGACTAAAATAAATATGAGCACTTTCTAAAATTAATTGACCAAAAATGATATTAAAACAATGTAGCTAATGCATATAGCAAAAAAGTTTTTGAAATCTAGTTTTGCATTTTACGAGTTAATTAAAAGCAAATACGTTTGAAAAGTAGTAAAGTTTCCAGAATCAGACCAAGTGGTTAACTTCTGACAGCTGATGACTAACTGTAAGTTGGGGATTGTTATGAGGATCAGATACTAGAATAGCATCCTTAAGTAAATATGTATGTGGACCCATTGCCAGGTGCAAATTACCTAAGACAGGATTTTTTTCTACTTACTTGGCAAGAGATATAGTGTTCTGAGAGGTGAGTATTATGAGGAGGATGAGGATGAAAAACATGATGTGGACTAAAGAATTTGAAACAGTTTTCACACTTTTGCCCTAAATATCACGATCATTAGTTGTCTGCCATTTTTCTTCACTCAAGTAAACTATGACAAAGAAAATAATTATGAAAGTAAGAAAGGGTTTCATTTATAGCAATTATGTAGAAAATGAATTTTAATAGTCATTAGTGAAGAATATAAAGAGCACTAGGCTGCAATTCTGGACACCTGGAAACTATGCCAGTTCAACAATTACTACATAAACAAACTTGACCAAGATTCACAGTTATTCTAAACAGTTTCCTCAACTGTAATATAAAGGATTTATTTTAAAATTATTATTAAGGTCCCTTCTGTTCTTAAGGATCTATGACCATAATTCCAGTAACAACCACTCCACAATCACAGCAATAGTAGTTAATTTTATTTATTGTTACTATTTAGCTAAATGTGGTTCAAAACACTTTCTTTGCATTATTCTATTTAATCATTGTAATGATTTTATAAAATAGGTTCTGTTAGCTCCATTTTTAATGAGAAAATTGGAATTTAAAGAGGTTAATTAACTTGCCCAAGGTCACCTAGCTGCAGCTGGCAGAGTAAAGATTCATACTCAACTGACAGCAAATCCCAAACTCAGAACCATTGAAGTATACTTTCTCTCTGTCTCTACCAGCATCTCATTTCTAAGCAACCAGAGTATATTAACAACTTGTTGCAAGCATGTGAGATGTTCATTAAATTCACTTGGCAATGTGGGATGTTGTGACTTGTTGCTGTATTCTCTGCTGTATCTAGTAGATTATCTTACAGATATGTCTTTGTTGAATACACTGAAAGACAGCAATTTTTTTCTCCTTGTATCCCTAGGATAGCACCTTTAAAAAGTAATGGGGGGGGATATGTTGAAAATTATAGTCTGTAATGGTTGATATACACAATTTAGTATAAACTTGGCGCATACTTCAACATGGTATTAGCATAGTTATTTTTATAATGTCTGTGCTACAGTTTTTTATAAAAGGACCATATTTTTTTCTATCCAAATAACAAAGTTCACTAGTCAATTCATTAGCAAAATTCCAGATTCTCTGAAGCTACCATTTTGTACGGTATTTTAATTAAAATATTTGTGTAAGAAATGCACAAATGTAGCTAAGTAAAGTTTATCATTATTCTGATTGGGAATACAGTTGGATAACAGATACTTTTAGTATTTTGAACAGTTCATAATTATACACACACACACAAAGTATTATGTGGATATTGAGGATATTGAGACCAGAGCTATGCAGGCAATGGGATTACAAAGAGGAACCAGGGGCTCGCTCTTTATATCCTTCAGTCTGGTTTAACAGACACTCATGAACAATCAATCAGAAAAGAAGACGAATGCTGTTACTTGTAACATGAGCATAGGGAACAGCACATTATCTCTACCTAGACATTATGGGGATGGAAATTAGAAGATGTTTCACCAAAGATGAGGTTTGTATTATTCCTGGAAAAAGCCTTGAAAGAGGAAAGATGGTATTACTGATAAACTTGCAGGTCAGGTAAAGACCTAAGGGTCTATCTGTGTGTAGTATTCGATGGGGATTAGGACAAGCAGGTCTGAATATCAAGAGTAAGGTTAAGAGTTCCCACTGTGGCACAGTGGGTTAAGGGTCTGTTGCTGCATCTGTGGTGTAGGTCACAGCTGTGGCTTGGCTTCAGTCCTTAGCCTGGGAACTCCCATATGGTACAGGTGAGACAGAAAAAGAAAAAAATGATAAGCTTGGGTTAGATAAATGGGTTGAGCATCATCAATATCTAGCCATCTTTGCACAGTACAAAAAGGCTAGAAGAACTGAGGTTGGAAGGAAAATGGTGACCACAAACATTCAAGCGGAGATGCTGAGGGAAAAAGTGTTAATGAGAGGCCAGATTGTGTTTTCTCAAAATTCCTCTTTTGTATTGGTTCTCTCTCCAGTGCAAACTCTAGTCTGCAACCTTGAATCACCCTCATATGACACTGGCACAACTTTTGTCACCTGTAGAATGAGCGAATGAGACATTCATTAATTCCCAACCTGAGACCCCAAGTTCAGTGACAGAGTTTTTCATAAATTAAAACCCCATATGATTTCCAGTATTACAAAATAATAGTATACACATTGCAGCTTGTCTACTCATTTTAAATCCTTTAAACTCTAGAATCTGCCATTAAGAAAGTAAAAGAATTGTTATTGGTGAAAACACTGAAAACCGTTAAGCACAGATTGTTACTAATGTTCCTTCCAGCTCTGAAAATTTGTTATTCTATAATCTCAGTGAATCCTTGCAATAGTTGGTTTTTCCACATAAAATTTGTACTGCACCAGACAGTATTCACACTGTCCCCAGCTCTGGGAATGTAGTCAGCTTGGCAGTAGCACATGGGCCATTAGCACTACAGTTGATATAAAACACGGTGATATCTGTTTTCTTTGGTTTGTTAAAATACAAAACACAGCATTTAAAATCAGAGTCATTTCTTGAAAGGAAGGCAAATGGCCTAATGAAAGAAAGATTAAATTGGGAACATGAATTTCCTGAAGAAGTTTAGTTTTTTGATATCTAGTTAGGAGTCAGATTTTCACTTTATTATAAGATTCTTGGAAGAAACTAAAACTAGCCTTCTGGCATGTCACTTTTACTTCTCTGTAAAAGGGGTAGGGTCATATAATTGCTCTCACATGGTACTGATATCCTAAAGAACATTCTGGAAATAGCTTCTTTGTTCTTTTGAACATTGGAGGTCAAAAACAAGAGCATTGAAAAATAATGTTGCTTACTTAGCCATATTTTTTAGAAGAAAAATTATTTTCACCACTAAAAATTTTGCTTTTATAATATCAAATATTGTAACTGTGTACCATATAAGCAATAGATTAATTAGGTTTTAGTTTTAGTCAGTACATGTATATATAAATATATGTAGATTTTAGTTTTTAGACATTGCATATATAAATTTATATGCATATGTGTGTATATATATATATATATATATATTTCTGCCTTATTAAGAGGCTCAGCTACTAGCAAAGAGCTACTGCATTACATAAATCAGAAATACAACAAAAAGTTGCTTGTGTTGAGAGCCAAGTTTGAAATTAATGATGGTAAAAATTTTAAATAGTGAGGAAACGCTGGAGGCTTCATGTTCTCTTTGTATACACAGTAATAAAGTTACTGAGCAGGATTTGATGCCAAGAAAACTTGAGAAAGCTTGGAATCCCCATATTTTGACTTTTTATCATTTAATATTTAGGATCTGGAGGAAAATGACAGAAATCCTATGCTCTAGGAATGAATCCTACTTTTCTGTCAAATAAATATATTTTCTTTTCTGTAGAAGTTGGTTTGCAAATATAAAAACTCAAGTCACACGATTTTCATTTTCTTAACTTTTAGTAATTCATTTCATTATATTTTGAAAGGAGAATTAATGGATTAAATATTTTATAGACTAGGATATCCTTGTAATATGAATGTGTTAAGTGAATTTAATGAAAATTAAAACACATTTTAAACCTTTAAACTTTCCAAACTGCCAATCTTATTTAGTGTGTTCACTTCATCAGTTGAATATTATTATCAGCAGCTTCCTTGAGTTTCATTTTATCTTAAGTCTGCTGACTGATTTGACAGTAGTTCAGTGAAAGAGCCCAATAGGATTCTGAATTTTAATATTCACATTAATTTAATTAAGAAAATGATATTGCTTTTCTTCTTTTATGTTATACAGTAGGTGTAAATATTTATAGCCCCAAATAGCCTGTTGCTGGAGCAGATTTTGTTGTTCTAACCTCTTAAAACACACCAAAAAAGATACTTACACAAGCTATGTTATTCACACTGTGTCAGTGGCCTGTTATTTACTATAAATAATGAAATCACTGGGTGAGTGTTTGAAGTGAGCTGTGATTCTGGGTAGTCAGTTTCTTGGTGGATAATACTTCCATGGGAGTCAGAAATAGCCCAGATGTTCAGTACCTTTCATTAGGAGCAGGTACAAAATGAAGAATGCTTGCATTTTCTTCACCAAATGGCATTTTAAAAAACTGATGTTGAAATTTCAGAAAATACAGGAAGATTAATTTGGGGGGAGAAGGCCCAAAGGAGGAAAAGTGATTAAGGATTATTAAAATATCGTTAGAAAATGTCAAGGATGGCAGGTACACGATCTTGATAAACAATCTACTGGTAATCTGGAAACTGAGGGCTTTCAAGTGGCTGCTAGAATTAATTTATCCTAACCTGTGAATATAAATTACATTCTTTTTTCATCCAAGAGGACAAATACTGACATGTTTTTGAGTTTTCACCTAAAATTTTGTTTTTTAGTTAGCCCTATTAGAAGGATTTATTTACCATTGTCACTGCATGGGATAGAACTGGCAAAGTCATCCAGTTTTTTTCATTCGAAAATTGAGATGCTGAGGTGGACATATACAGTTGGCATTATCTTCATAAATTAAAAAAATGACGTTATTGACAATGTAGTATACTGTTTGATATATAAAAACATAAATCCTTAATTCCCAATAAAATCAAAGTTTAGAATAGGCATGTTCTAGCATTGTTTAGTGTTTGTGTGATTATTTCCTGGGGCAGTTGAAGTACATCTAAGAGTAATTCTTTAGTTCTCAAATCTGCCATGTGACATGCTCAGCAGGTAAAATTGTTGATACTGCTTCACAAATTGGAACACTTTTGCAGGTTTATATTCACATAAACAGTAGACCATAATAAGGAAATCTTGATTATTAGTTCACTTACAGCTATTTTCATTCTTTAGCCAAAGTCCTAAACTATTAATATTTCAAACTTTAATCAGTAGTCAGTTTATGTATTATTATTCTCTACTATCTTTTCTTGTGGTATTTTTATGTCCTTGGAGTTAATACTCTTTTCTTTTGCATGCATGATTTTTATATAACTATCCTTAATTTCCCAGTTTATCAGACCTATCAAAACCCTTTAATATAATTCTTAAACAGATAAAATTATAAATTTTAAATATAAAAATTAAAAATCCTCTTATAATTTATCAGTTTCCTTTTTTCCCCCCCTTGCAGTCTTTCCTTCTGGAGCACTCTTCCTTTTCTTTTTCCTCACACTAAATTAATTTGATTAGTTGTGGAGTTCCCTGTTGACAGTCGTTTCCCCTTCCAATTTTAGTGTTCTTGATATGCAGTGTTTTTTGCTGAGAAATCAGAAGTTGTTCCTTTCTACTGTTCCCTTTTATGTGATCTCCCCCCACACTCTTTTGGAATTTTGACTATTTACTCTATCTATGAAATTTGGAAATTTTAAGACAATGCATGTTGGTGTGGATTTATTTATAAAATAATTGTTTTACGTATTCAGTGAGCACCTTGCAACCATGCTTATAGTTTCTTGTGTTTTTTTATGTTGTTGTGCTTTTTTTGCTGATTTGAAAATAATCTTTTAATTATTTCCTATTCTGGCATGCCGTTGCGTTAGATGTTGGACCTTCAGAATTGAGTCTAGTGGTTTTATTTTTTCCATTCAAACTCTTTTCCCTTTCACTCTTATTCTTTATTTTGGAAAATTCCTTCAACTTTGTTTTCCAAACTTTCAACTGGAATTTTAATTTCAGTAATATTTGCAAGAGCTTTTTCTTGTTCTTTGACTACTCTAACTTCACTGCCTTCTGCTTTTGTTCCATAGATACCACATTGTCTATAACTCTGAGATATTCACTATACTTTTTCTCTTATGATCCCTTTTTCAGTATACTTGCTTTGATCTCTTTTTTCATATCAGAGGCTAATCAAGTATCCCCTGATCTTAGTTATGCATTTATATTTGAAGATAAAGATAACCTGAGATAACCGAAGCTCTTAGTATATAGACAGAACTTATTTGATGTGCTTCATTGCTTCATTTACAGTGATTAATCAGCGAGTTTGTCTTTTCACTGGGAGACATCGATATTTAGATTCCTTCTCCCCATACTTGGGCATTCACTTTCTGAAAAGAAGTCTCCCAGTCTCCTTCCCAGGAAGCATACCCCTGTGGCTGGAGGACTGGGATCAAATTTTCCCACCATTATGTTTTCTGATCCTCATTGCCTCCTTCATATAGCCCTGATCCTCATCTCAAAATTCATCTTGGGTATGTCTATTACAACCTAAAAAAATGGCATATACAGATTACAAATCTTATTTCTGGTAAATATGTTCCATTTTTGGAATAACAATGGCAGCATGTTTCCTGTTTTTTTCAAGATAAAAACTTCGAATTCATTTTTTTTTTTTTTTTGGCCATGTCTGTGGCATGCAGAAGTTCCTGGGCCAGGAATTGAACCCATACCATAGCAGTGACAACACCAGATCCTTAACCCCCCTGAGCCAGCAGGGAACTCCTCATTCTTGCTATCACTTTTTAACTCCTTTTGGACATGTAGCCCATTCATAAAGTCTTATCTGCAATAGTATCATACATCAAATCTGTCCATTCTTTCCATTCCCATTGCTAAAATCATAATCAAAGTATAGTCATTATTTTTGTTTTGCTTTAATATCTGTGGAATATTTCATAAAAATATATAAAATGTATATGTAAGGCATAAGAAATATTTTTCAATTAATATCCAACTTAGAAATTGAACAACGTAATACCTTGAATGTCACTGCTGATCAAATTACCCTCCACTTCTCCCAAAGGTAACCTAAATCATATGCTCATGATCTGCTTCTTAAAAAGTTTTCCTTTATATGTATCCTAGTTAATACATTGTTTTGTTTGATCGCTTTTGAACTTCTCATAAATGGAGCTGTATAATATGTATTCTTCTGCAATCTGCTTCTTTCTCTCAGTATCATTTGTGAGATTTGTTTGTGTTACTGTGTGAATCTGTAGTTTGTTCACTTTTTCTGCTTTATACTAGGCAATTATTTTAGTATGTCACTATTTACATATTGATTATAATCTGAGTAAAGATTTGGTTTCCAATTTTTTCTTGAGTTTTATTGTTCTCACCTTGAGTTGAAAACAACGCTGCTGTAAACATTCTTGGAACAAGTCTAGTATGACTATATGTTTGAGTTTCTCCAAAGGACCTGTATAAGATATAAGAACAAAGCCCTGACATTTTCATATGTTCAGGTGCCAAACTATTAAATGTTTGTGCAACTACTGCCAACATAGGTGAGAGTTACTATTGTTCTCAGGGCCCATGGGGTGAGAGTGCAGAACCCTAAACACTATACCACAAGGGCCAGCCATCTTGATCTAAGTCCCTAATCTTTGTCCCTGTGGAGAAAAAATTCAGCAAAGAGAACGAGAATAGTGAGTCAAAGAAAGGTTTCTTAAGGAGGTCCTGCTGTGATACAGCGGGTTAAGGATTGAGTGTTGTCTCTGAGCAGGCAGAGGTTTGTTCCGCAGCCGGGTTCAGTGAATTAAGGATCCAATGTTGCTGCAGCTGTGGGTCGGATTCGATCCCTGGCCCAAGAACTTCCATATGCCATGGGTACGGCCATAAGAAAAGGGGGGGGGAGGGGAGAGAAGATATGTGCAGAGAAATCATGTGCAGGCTTGGGGTAACGGGGAGAGACAGAAAGAGTGGTGGTTTGGAGGTGGTTTAAATCACTTTTATGGGGACAGAGTTTCTGGGTTTCCTCTGAGCATCATTTTGCTTTGTTATGCCGTGAGTACATATTAGGTCTGACCAGCGGCCCTCGCGCGCGTGCGTGTGTGTGTGTGCGTGCACACACGCGCGCAAAATCTTTTAGCCAAAATATATTCTAACACAAGGGTCTCTGGGAAGTTGACAGGATGTACTGTGATCTGGCACCTCCTCCCTTCTCCAACCCTTGAGGAACCTTTCTGCCCATGTGTAGTTTGGAAGGTCTCCTTGAGCTCAAGAATGAGAAATATGTGGTCTCTTTATCTTTTATCCAAGCAGGACACAGCTTCTCCTTGCTCCTGCCATAAACTTTATCTTGAAGTATCTGTCCACAGGGGCAGATTCCAGTTCTCAGCCTACAGGCTATCTCCTGCCACACTATTACTTCACTACCTCACCAATATTAATTGTTACCTCTAATTAAAAAAAAAATTTCCCCTTTGAAAAGTATAAAGATGCAACTTTTGTGATATAAAATTTATATTTTCTTGGTTACCAGTGTGGTTGAGCATCTTTTTGTATATTTATGTCCATTCATTTTGTTTTATATTTTCAACATTGTAATACTGAAATCATTATAATCTTTTTTCTGATATAATGTGATAAATATTTAAGCAGGTCTCATTCTTTTACTAGTTTTATGGTATCCTCAGATAATAAAAATATGTTTTAACTGACTCAGATTTATGAATATTTTCACTTTGAGTTTTGACTTTTTGAGTCGTCTTTAAGAAAACCTTTCCAGACACTGAATCACAAGGATATTCTCCCTAAAGCTTTTAATGTTTTGCTTTTTATATTTAAATATCTAACATTTCTTAAAGCAACGTTTTGTGACTGCCACCTGTAGGAATTTGACTTCATTTTTCATTTTGAACAAATATCTAAGTTCCAGCACAGTTCCTGAAGTAGTCTACTCTTTTCAAGTAACTGGTAGTGTAACAAATCAAGGTTCTGTACATGTGTAGGTCTGTTTTAATTTTTGTGTGTGTGTGGGAGGGTCTTTTTTAGATTATTTTCTTCCATTATTATTATCTTAATTATATAGCTATAACTTTATAATAATATATCTTGATGTTTTGTATAGCAAGTTTCTTCACCTGGTGCTTCTTCTGTAGTGTCTTGTCTATTATTGTCTCTTTATTCTTCTGTTTTAAGTTTTGAATAGTTTCCAATTTACTTTAAAGATCCTTTACATTTTTTTTTCTTTTAATTCAATTGAATGGCTAAGCTAGTTCTGGGAAAACCTCAATCTTTAATATACTCGGCCTTTCCATTAAAAACATGGTATATTTCTCCATTTGTTTAGGATTTTTTTGTGGTTTTTAATAAAGTTTTATAATTTTTAACAGAAGAGTATTTACATATTTCATTTACCTAGTTATTTATTTGTTTGCTTGCCTATTGATACTTTATGTTTTGATTAACTAGGTTTTTTTTCCCTGGTTATCTAGTCTGCCAACAAGCTAGAAATGATATTTTTCAAAATTTCTTATTTGAAATATTGCAATAACTTCTTAACTGGTTTCTCTGATTCCACTTTGGCTGCTTACAATCTAGTCTTTTCATTTAACACATTCTGAAAATTTTGTTTCTTTATTTTCGATGTGTTTGTTACCTGTCTCCTCTCACCAGAACTTAGCACTCTGAAAATAGAAAATTTGTCTTTCCTTATCAACACTGTATCACTAGTGTCTAAAATAAAATGTTCACTTTAAAAAATTGAGTAAGTGAATAGGTGAGTCACATATGTTAACATTTCAGAATGCATAAATCTACAAAAGGGCTTTGCCATTCTCATAAACAAATAGATTGTCATGGCTATTAATTCACCAGGATGGCTCAAAATCATGTAATTGCAAACCAAAAGATAATATTTATGGGTAACAGGTAGTATAAAAGGAACTGATGACCATTTGTTCTCTTCTGTTCTCTGGATGCATTCAATTACAATTTATCTTAGACTAGTACTGTTGATTACAGTCACCTAGTTCTACTTGTTTTCTAGTGTTCCAGGCCCTCTGTTGCATTTTTGTTGAGTGGCCATAAGACTTCCACTTGAACGCCTTCAGTAACAGGCAGCACACTCTCTCCTCAGGTTGCCATTCTGTTTTCAAGTAGCTTTAATTATATTAGAGTTCTTTATGCAAAACTGAATTCTGCTTCTCTTGAATCGTCATCATTTATCTGAGCTCTGACTACCAGATCCTCAAAAAACAAATTTAAGCTCTTTTAGCTTGATAGCTCTTCAAATATTTTAGGTAAGCTATTTGTTATACCGATTTTTCTCTTATAATCCTAAACATCTCTACTTTCATACTTGCATTCTTTCAGTGACTGTTTCTTGAGTATTTGACATGTAGAGGCACAGCAGAGATAAGCAATAGTAATTTGAGAAAACATTTCTTTTCCCATGTGATTATATGATAACGCTCCAAACCAAGTTTTAACCTTTCAGGATGTACTTGTCAACTGAATAAGTATTTAATAGACACCTAGGGCTTCTATTTAATTCTAAAAAAATATGGAACCATTTTTACAAAAAAAATGCATAGTAACTTTAAAAATTTATTAAATGAGAGACAAAAGTGTTTAATCACGTTATAAATCAGGCTATATAGCAGATCACACCTTTCTATTCCTTTTAAAATTCAAATTAATTTTGAGTTGATCCTCCAAAGATTTCTACCAAAAAATCCTATATTTTGAGGGAAGACCATCTGTTATATTTTGTGTTATGTGTTCTTTTTAGAGGTACAGACTTAGCCCACTGACTAAGAAGTGTAGATCTTTGGATAAAGAACTAAAACCAAAATTTTTCTCACATTTTAGTCTTCAGTTTTGCCTCCAATCATCATTGTCAATTGAAAATACTTACCTAAATTTCCCAGAGTTTGTCACTTATCAAAACTTGACCCTAGCCTACGTTTTTGTTTTTTTTTTTTTTAATGGCTACCACTTGCGGCACATGGAAGTTCCCTGGCCAGGGTTTGAATTGGAGCTGTAGCTGAGGCCTACACCACAGCCATGGTAACATTGGATCTGAGCTGCATCTGTGACCTACCCTGAAGCTTTCAGCAACACCAGATCCCCAACCCACTGAGTGAGGCCAGGGACTAAACCCACATCCCCACAGAGACAATTTTGGGTCCTTAACCTGATGTGCCCCAATGGGAACTCCACCCTAGCTGATTTTAAAGTTGAATATTTTTCAGAGTATAAAGTTAATTTGATCACATACCCATTTGGGACTGTCTGCTCTAATGATCAGCTGTTAGCTAAGTAGACTTAATATATGCAAACACATGTCCCATTGAAATTGGACTGAACTGACTAGCAGTATAAGAATCCAAAAACTTATAGTCATGTACCCATTGGAAAAGAATATTAAGCTATAAACCATAACTTGAAGCCCAGGTATTGAGAGTTATGCTACTTATACCTGTCAGTACCCTGTAGTCCCCAGTCTCTCCAAGGTTCTGATCGTTGATGTCCTTTTGTTTCCTCCCACTCCCCATAGACATCCACTCTAATCTTTGATATACACCATATATCCCTGATTTTATACATGTATATTCTTGTGAAATACACAGTTTTATTTATGCCCATTTTTATTAATTTATAGAGAGGATATTATTATGCATAGAATGGTATCTTATTCAGCTTCTTGTTTTACTAAACAATATCTATCTAGGTAGCTGAATGTATGTGAAGATTTCCCTAGTTCAGCTATTTGGAAGGACTTACCAGACCCCACAGAATGTACTTACTTAAGGTTTGTATTTAAATGCAATATATACCATTGCAACTGAAGAAATAGAGTGCAAGTGAGAATCAGAGGTCCAAGAGACATCCCCTGTGCAAGGAGCCATTGTTAGAAAACCCAAAGGAAAATTTCCCGGGGAAGACCTTTTATATTCCTTTGGCCACATAAACAAGCCATGCTTATCAGACCCCAGTAGACTTGTTGCAACCACTGTTAAGAAACTAACCCTGTGAGTCCCCAACAAATTATAAATTCCAACTGCTCTTATCTTGGCTAAGAGTAAAAACTAGACACTTAGGTGCCCCTGAAATAAAGACAGAGTTTCTCAGTACAGCTATAAATCAACTTGACCTCCAGAACATATATTTAGTGTATTGTTTCTAATTGCTTGAGAGTATTTCATGGCTTGCATCTTTTGAGTGTAATTTAATCATTCCCCTGGAGATGGACATCCAGGTTACCTCCAGTTTCTAGCTACCACAAACAACACAGTGATGTACATGTTCATACACATTCTCTTGTGGACTTGTCTGAGTTTCTCTGGGAAACTTGTATGGAATTGTTGGTCATCAGTAGGGCAGTCATTTAACTTCTCATCCATACTAAAATACTTTTGAGAGCGGAAGACAGCATTATTAATAAATAATTATACCTTAACCTCAGCATTAAACAGAACATGGGCAAACCGGAGTATGTAGTCCTCTGAATCACAGGTGCATGCATACACTTAATATAGCAGTCTTTTCTCCAGTTAGGATAGATACCTGCCTTCACCCTTGCCAACACTTATTTTCAAATTTCTAATTTTACAGTTTGACACATTCAGTGTTGCTTTCATCTACATTTATCTCCACATATGTGTTAACTATAGTCTTCCATTTTAAATTCCAATCCACAGCTTTTTCTTCTATTTTAAATACATATTGGGAACCAGATTTAGATTTAGCTATAATTTTCCCTCAGCTTGTCACCTATCCATTAACTTTATCTTTGAACAGACACCTTAATTTTGATATAGTGAATCAACTGGTCTTCTAGCTTTCAGTTGTGCTATATGTAATTTAAGAAGTATTAAATTTTTTATAAGTTTTATTGAAGTATAGTTGATTTACAGTGTTGTGATAATTTCTGCTGTACAACAAAGTGATTCAGTTATACATGTACACACATCTATTCTCTTTCAGATTCTTTGCCCACATAGATTATCACGGAATATTGGGTAGAGTTCTCGTTGCTATATAGCAGGTCCCTGAAGAAATATTTCTTCATCTAAATATTTTTTTCCACTTGCTATATGGTTATGCCTTTCACATTTAAGATGATAATTTACAACAGGCACAAACTAGGAACCAAGTTTTATTTTTTCTCTATATGAAAAGCCCTATTTTGACTACAGAGGTTTTGACTTTGTTTCTAATCCTTACTTTCAACTAAATAATTTTTATCTGCCAAGCACCTTTTATTTCTTCAGTTAATATTTTTCTCGACTTGGCCTCTGTTAGCCCTTACACTGGAAAAACTATCTATACTCAGATATTTAAAGGCACATGGTGGTTGAGGGACCCTGCTGTCACAGAGTGTAGGTTCCCTGCAATTTCACGAGTGTGAGGCCTGCCAATTTTTGGTTAGCACCTGTGCCACCAATATAACTTGTAGAGGGACACATGCCATCTTAACACATGGGTATCAGAAAGGAGCCAAACAATTATTTCACTTGGGTGAAGATCAATTCTTAGCTTTTTAATCTTACTGTAACACCAGTTTTTGAAAATTTAGCTCTCATTCTTAGATGGAGAAAAGTGTTATACTCACAGATCCAGAAAGTAAAGTCAAAGGTTTGCCTTCTTTTGGATTACTTGAATAGTTTTTTCATCTATCTTGGTTTATTAGATAAAATTCCTTGTTACTTTAGAATTTATAGTACACACTTTTAACTTGTCACAGTCTAGCTTCAAGTAATGCCATATCACTTTACATGTCATAGGAAACATTGCAATAATTGACCTCTGTTTCCCCCCTAAACTTTAGGTTATTGTTGTTACATAAATTACTTCTCCTTATGCTTTAAGCACTACAGTCTGTTTTTATTTTTTATTTAAGCAGTAAATATTCCTTTGTAGATGTTAAAATTAATGGAAAATTATTCTTGCTTTACCTATATATTTACCATTTCTGGTGTTCTTCATACTTTGGTATAAATTCAGATTCTTTCTGCTGAAGTATTTCCTTTATCATGTCTCGTAACAAAAATATGCTGGTCTTGAAGTTTTTAGCTTTTCTATGTCTGTAAAAGTCTTTTTGTCTTTCTGTATGAAAAATAATTTTCCTGGGTATAGAATTCTTATTTTAGTATGTTGATGTTTTCCCACTGTTTTTTGGCTTCCATTGTTTCGATAAGAAATTTATGTTCTTTACTTTCAGTAAATGACTATGTCTTTTTCCTTTTATTACATTTAAGATTTTCTTATTTCATTTTTAAGCAATTTCATTGTGATATGGTTTGATATAGTTTCCTTAAGTTTTCTTGTGCTTGCAGGACAAGACTTCATGTTTCTGTATATTTATAGCTTTCATCAAATTTGAAAGCTTTCAACCATATTTCTTCAGATATCTTTTTTATATAACTGTCTTTTGTGCACTTATGTTACCTGTATATTAGGTGATTTGAAATTTTCCAAGAGTTCTCTGATGTCTACTCATTTTGTTTTCTCTTGGGTTCCATATCATATAGTTTCTGTTGTTTTATCTTCAATTTTACTAATCTTTTTTCTGCAGTATCTAATCTGTGGCTGATTCCATTTAGTGTATTTTATTTTCATCTCAGAAATAGTAGTTTTATTTCTAGAAGTTAAATATGAGCCATTTAAAATTATCATCCATATTTCTAACATGCTCAGTTTCTCCCTTACACTCTTAAACATGTGGAACATCTTAATTTTGTCCTTTCTTGCATGCTTGTTTTTTTTACTAGATGCCATGTATTATGAGTTTTTACTTTGTTGAATGCTTAATACTTTCATATATCTATAAATGTTATAGACTCTTAATATGATGCAATGAGAACATTATCTATGTAGTCTTGCCATAAATGTTTAACTTCAATTTAGCTATGAGAAATTCAAATACAGAATTTGAGATATTTTATGAAATAAGTTGTGTTGTCAATTTTGTACTGGATTTTCAATTTTGTGAAAATCCAATACATAAAGAACCCAAAAAATTGGTGATATCATTTTAGATAAATAAGACTAAAGGGTTATAACAGCCAATAACATAAGAGCCAATAGCAAGAACCCTGACTTATCAAAAAAGAAATCAGTTTTGAAAACATTTAGCACAAAATTGAATATATATATATATACATATATATATATATATGATCCATATTATGTGATATGCCATCATTACTGTCTTCTTGAGGTATGCTGTGCGGTCATGCAGTGGAATGCTATTTTTCGTTAAGAAATTTATTCTGAAATATTTAGCTAAGAAGTGTGATATCTGAAATATACTGTCATAATTAAGCAGAGAGAAAGACCGGAAGAGAATGAGACAGAATGAAAGAGAACAAGTAAAAGAGAGAGAGAAAGCAAACTTGACAAAAATGTTAACATTCTTTTTTCTCACATTATTATGCTCCATTATAAGTGACTAGATATAGTTTCCAGTGTTATAATGAACGATCTAGATTTTCATGTGTCTTCATGGAAATGTCTCTGAAAACACAATGTTGAATGCACTAGTAAGTTGCATTTGATACCACAAGTTCGAAATTAAAAAATGAACAAATGTACTATATTATGCTTATGCCTACATGTATTCAAAGTAAAAGTATAAAAACGTAAATGTTGAGAGTATATCTTTGGCTTATGACATTTCAATGGCTTCTCATAACTCCTAAAATGAATACCAAATCTTTACTGTAGACTCTAAGGTTCTACATGACCTGATACCAACCAACATTTCTAGAATCGGCAGATATTACACTTCTCCTAATGTAATACTGTGTGTTCCAACTATGTCTGGGTTCATTTACACACTTAAATGTGTCATACCACCACTCACTAAGGGGTCTTTGCACGTGTCATTTCTTCTTTATGAAATAGTCTGGGCTTCTTCCTTCTCCTATATCATTTTTGTTTATCTCTCAGCTCCCATCTCATTTCTCACTTATTCAGGAGACACAAGGTCAGATTTCTTTATTCTACTCTTATAATATTCTATACTGTTCCTTCTGTCTGGGGCTTTATATCAGTCGTTGCTTCTCATTTACTGATGAGGTTGTACGATTAGTATTTTTCCCCTGCTAGGTTTGTACCTCCCCCATGTAAAATCAGACCATATCTGTTTGCTAACCACTGTATCCCCAGCACCTAGTATAGTTCTTACACATTAAAGATAAGCTTGCCAAGTATTCACTAAATTGGTGAATGAATTGTCAAAGTCCCTTTCTTTCACAGAATTCATTTACTTTATTGTAACACATTTGAAATGTTTTTCTTTCTGTGGATTATTTATGTTCTCATTTATCTTTCCCATGAGACTTAATTCAGTTGGATACAGTTTTGGGTGTGTCTCCCTGGATGAGAGGGGAATGTGGTTGATAATACCATCTAGCACCATGAGGTTGAATGGAAGAGTCCCCAGATAAATGGAAGGGCTATGTCAATCTTGAATATATGTAAATTGCATGGAAGAACTAATACATTAAGCTGTGTTATGAATTAGGATATATAACAGAAAAGATATCTACAACAAAAATTAGCATTAAGGTATACTTTTCCTCATATCTACATCATTATGAACATATAATCATCATTCTTCCTGAGGAAAGAGTAAAAATGGCTTCAAAGATATTAAGTGAAAAAAGATGATCCACAAAAAGTGAATTTTTAAAATATGGTTTCGAATCTGTTTAATGGAGAGTGAATAAAAAGGTAATGGAAGGTTTTTTGAGCATTTCAGTCCTTTCAGTTTGACAACCTATATATCGAGCGTCATGTATGTTTAGGACATGGAACTTGTACTGTGAAGCCCATGATAAATATGTAACAAATTGCTTTCAGAGAGCTTCCTTTGCAGAGGAAGGAGGTTCATTGACATAGCTATAGTGCAAGGCAGAAGCTAATAACTTTGACTTCCATGGATTAAGCCTATTCAGTGTGTACCAGGGACTTTACACATATTATCCTTTTTTTTTTCTTTACTTTTTACCGCCACACCTGCAGCGTATGGAAGTTCCCAGGCTAGGGGTCATCAGATCTGCAGCTGCCAGCCTAGCCACAACCACAGCAATGTGGGACCCAAGCCACATCTGCAGTCTACACCACAGATTGTGGCAATGCTGAATCCTTAACCCACTGAGCAAGGCCAGGGATCGAACCCACATCCTCATGGATACTAGTTGGGTTCATTATTGCTGAGCCACAAAGGGGACTCTCACACATATTATCTTAATCTGTATACTTGTCCTTTAGAGGGAGATATATGTTAGCACTCCAGCATTTGCAGATGGATAAATTAGAGGACGGAGGAGTTAAATTTCCCTATGATTGCAGTGACAGCCAGAATTAAAACCTAGATTTATATGTCTCCTAAGCCCTCCTTTAGTGCACTCAAGACAAGAATACAAAAGTTTTGGGTGCACCCTGTAAGCCTGGAAAACACATCTTTCTTTCTACTATAAGCCAATGTTTTCTCAAATGTGATGCTCTGCTGGGAAAGATCCCAAGGTCAGACTGGCTTGGGAAATGCTGCATGTCACATACTCAAAGAGCTCTGAGAACGTTTTTAGTAAAGAAACAGGTTTTTCATTGCTTAACTCAGCACTTCCTAAAAGGTACTTAAGCAGAAAATTTTTAAAAATGCAACACATCCTGGGAAACTGTTCAAGGCAAGATGGAACTATAGAGTCTTTTGCGGGGTGTTTTTTCTTCTAATGCTGATCTGAGTTTCAGATACTTTTGTAAAGCTTCATGCCCATTCTCATCCCTTGCTTCTGCTCTTTGTCTGAAATATCCATGTCCTTTTTGTGATACGTGATACATTTTCACTTATACCTTAGTTCAAATATTAGATCATCTGTGAAGTCTTCTGTTAACTCTTTACCCACATACATACACATATGTGCAGTACACACACACACACACACACACACAGAATAAGCACCAAAAGTTATAAAGTAATAAAACAATATTAAATACCTCTTTCATTAGCATTTGCTATGTTAAGACTTGGATCAACACATCACAAATTTAATTTAATGCTCACGATTATTTACTATTATTATTATTATTATTATTATTATTATTATTATTATTATTATTAACTATCCATTTCATTTCCCTATATCTCATACATCATTTCTCTGATCCTCTGGCTTTCCTTGTACATCGCTGACAACTCCTTCACAGTCTACTTTGCTGGTTCTTGTCATTTCCACAAAGTCTAAATCTTGGCCTGCCCCAGACTTTTGCAGTCATATCACTGGTAATTTCATCATATTTCACGTTGAGTATGGTAGCTAAGAGCACAGACCTTTGGACTAGACAGTTTGACTTTGAATTGCAGCTCAACTCCTTTGTTAGATGTGTAACCTTGAGCTAATGATCTATCCTTTCTCACTTTAGGTAGCTCATCTATAAGAATCGGATCTTAAGAGAACCTATGCCATAGAACTGTTGAAGCATTAAATGAATTAATATCTGTAAAAGTGCTTAGAATAATGCCTGGCACTATATGTGTTTGCTGAAGCTATTATATATACTCTAATGACTCATAAAATGTAACTAGCCTGGACTTCTGCCATGAATCTGTGAATCGTCTGTCCAACTACCTACACAGCATCTGTACTTGGAAGTCTAATATACATCTCAAATTTCTTATAAATGAAATAGAAAATCTTATCACCCCGAACCCAGGGTGCACTCAGTAATTAGCAGCTCCATACAGTGACAAAGGCTAAAAGACTTTCAGGAATCCTTGAGTTTTCTCCTTTTCTTAGATCATCCATCCATCCATCCATCCATTCACCCACCCATCAAATCTAGCTTACTCTGCTTTAAATTTTTCTGGACTCTACCATTTCTTACTGCACCCATCCTAACCTTTGGTCCAAGGTCCCACAGTCTCTCAAATAGCCACTACAATGCAGGATCCTAGCTGCATTTGCAACCTGTATCACAGCTCATGGCAACGCCGGATTCTTAACCCACTGAGTGAGGCCAGGGATTGAACCTGAGTCCTTGTAAATACTAGTCAGGTTCATTAATCACTGAGCCACGATGGGAACTCTCCTAAATATTTTTAAACCACTGTTTCTTTTAAGAGAATTACTTCTATATAAAAATGGAGAGATGTATAAAATTGTGCATATAGTTTCCAGAGGAGCATAGACCTTCAAAGCACCGTAAGCCTTAGGTTGAAGAGTAAAAATTACTGTGCCAGAATGAGAGAACCCCAGGAGTTAACTTTGTCTAATTGATTTCCTATTTCCAGCAAGTGTCTGGCACGCTAACGTTTAAAAAAAAATCAAGGGAGTTTCCTATATGGCACCGAGGGTTAAGGATCTGGTGTTGCTGCAACGTAGCATAGGTCGCAGCTGTAGCTTGGATTCTGCCCTTGGCCTGGAAATTTCCATATGCCATGGGTGCAGCCAAAAAAGGAAAACAAACAAACAAATAAATAAAAATAATTTAAAAATAAAAGAGAAAATAAAGGAAAAATAAGATGTATTTTGAGTAAATGAGTAGAATGAACAATTGGTTACTTTCGATGTCTATTACTGTCCCTTATATCTATTTTTCAAAACACCTCCCTTTTTGTCAACTATTTATTTATAAAGAATGATTTCCAAAACCTGTAATTTTCAGATCACCCTCTGATAATTATCCACTGTCCACCATTTATAACACCAAGCTCAATATTCTTGATTGGTAATAGAGAGCATCAAGCTATATTGCCTTTTATTCCTTGTGGAATATATAGTTCTTTCACTTCAAGGTTTCATTAACTTTCCAGGTATCTTTATTACCACCCATGATGCACAGTGCTCTTTCATTTAGCTAAAATGCTAGATCTCTTCCTCCTGAAAGACTGTTAAGCTAGGGCACTCCATTTCTTTATTTCCTCAGTAGAATTTTAAACCTAAATCAATGTTCTTACTATTTAATTTCATTGTTAGTTTCAACCCACTGTTCCAGTCTGTGAAATTCTTTGCAAGTTACATAACATAGTAGCTTGAGCTCTTTTAGAGTCGTCCCAAAATTAACTAAGTATGTCTTAAGTAACATCATGCCATCTAACTTTTGATTAAAAATGATATAAAGAAACATCCAATAATGTAAACCGGAAGCCTCCTTCAATTAGACATTGATCCATTAATTAACTAGTCTTGTTTGGTAGGAAAGGTGTATCAGCTAAAGGTTCAACAAACTGTCCAGTAATCTTACCCATATATATTTGTCTTTACCATAAGAGTACTTAGGAATTATTTCAGATACTTTGTTGAAATGTAGGTGATTCGGATGAGGCATCATGTCATCTGTGCAGCTTTTCCCTGAAGTGTACATACCTCCTTTGTGTTCCCACGAAATTGTGTGCATACCTGTCAGAGTGCACCAAGTGTGCCCAAGTTCCTTTTTTAACTGTCTCCCTAAATATTGTGAAGTCTTTGGAGAATGAGTTTGAGCTTCCTCTACAATCTCAGAACCTTGTGCACAATAGTTATTCAGTAAATATCTGTCCAACTGATGAGTAAATAATAGAGAGACTCTCATATGCTACCTTTAGATGTGGAGTCCTGTACCTAGTGTGCAGTTTTCTCTGCCCTTATTCTAGGATGTAAATCACTGAAAATAATTTGCAACAATTCATGGGAATGGACAAGCCAGTTCATCACCTTGTGCCTTACTTAAAACAGTCTTCCTATTTTAAATTCATGCACATATGGAATATGTGACTTGGATTTATTACAAAAAGATAATTTCATCCTTTTAAGCTAAAACTGTCCATGTTATTGTGGTTATTTCTTTTTTCATTCTTTCATATTGTACCCTTTGTATTTTTTTTAAATGTCAGAAACAGTATCTCATTAACACTCCTCAGAGGAAAGTTGCCAATATTTCCATTCATAGACCTAATACTTGGAGTGCCTCCTGCAAAAATCATATGAAAATGATAAAATGCACGAAAATCATAATACTCCTGAATATTTATGCATTCTAGTATATAAAATTTACACTGAACTTTCTGTTCCTTGCCTGATATTAATACATTTATTCGTGTATTTGAAGAATAAAATGCCATTATTTTATGTCTGCCTTTTGATGGCCAGATGCAGATCCATTTTTTTCCAGAGTCAGTTAGTTAGGGACATACTCACTGATGAAATATCCAGTGTTCCTGCACACAGCTGGAGTAATTAATATCTATTATAGACTGAAAAACTCAATGGAAGGAGAACTAAGTGACCTTGTACCTGATGTGCAATCTTTAGTAATTGAACTCTAAGCTAGCCATTGAGATTTGTATGCAATCTGCAGTAGAAAGGTCAACAAAATATCCATAAATACTCTTGTATTTGTTAGTTTATTCCACAAATGTGAGAGCTGGGTGAAAATTAATTCCATTCATTTGCAATCCAATAGTAAAGGGGATAAAGTGATTTTCTTATCACCCATTTACATTTACATAAAATCAGGGAAATGTTTTAATAGTAATGGGTGCATTGGAAGTTGAGCATGTTTTCCATTTTTTTTAACTTTTTTTTGGTCTTTTTAGAGCTGCACACATGGCATATGGAAGTTCCCAGGCTAGGTGTCGAAAAGGAGTTACAGCTGCCAGCCTGCACCACAGCCACAGCAACGCCAGATCTGAGCCACATCTGTGACCTACACCACAGCTCGTGGCCACACCAGATCCTTAACCTACTGAGCAAAGCCAGGGATCAAATCTGCGTCCTCTTGGATGCTAGTCAGATTTGTTTTCGCTGAGCCAAGATGGAACTCCCATTTTTTAGCACCTTATATGTTGGCAAAGAGATTATTATTTTGAATTAGAAATGAATATTTATACTGCACAAAACCTATGTTTAAGTTACTTTTATAGGTTCCAAGAATGTATCACAAATAATTTAGTTAATGCCCTAAAAAATCAGAATCTAATCAGGAAATGGAATATTGAGAACTCACTCATAATACAAGGAAAGTAAGGGAAATACTTTGATAGTGATATGAAATAATGCTGTGGGAGCACAGAGGATTTAATGATGAAGTTTTGTAAAGCAGGAAAGATTGGAGTTGTGAGAGTATTAGCATAGTTTCACAAGTTTTAAGGAAGATTCTAAGCAAAAGTAAAAATATGGGCAAGAGCTCTGGGACTATCTCAAGGTCTAAAATAATTGGGAAATGATGTACAGCCCCATGTGACTGGGATATAGGGAGGAGTGATGATCGATGAGCCTAGGAATGAAAGTGGGGGTTAAAAGTTGAAGATCTTCCTTTCCACTTCAACTTGGTTAGACATTTGCCTCCAGGCAGTAAGGAATTACTGAGCAGTTTTAAGATGTGGAATGGGTTGACTTAAATCTGAGTGTCTATGCTTTTGAAAGTTATCATTGATGACAATACAGAAGGTATGGAAACTGTAATTTCCCTAGTGCAAATGAGGAAGCTCTTGGCTAGGGCAATTGGAATAGGATTAAAAGGAGGGGAAAGATTTATTAAAGTTTATTACAACCTAGAATTAGGACTTGGATGGATGTGGAAGTTAAGGGTGGTAAAAATGACATTAGAGTTTCTACTCAGTATTGCTGATAATTGAACCAAACGTGACTTCTTAAATATAACTAAATATTTCATATCTAATCATTTAATTATCACTTCAGATTTTTAACCTGAGTGTTCTTAATTCTGAAAAGTTCTAAATGTACACATGTAAATATATATAAGCAAATTAATCAATATGTCATTGAATCTTCGTAGTTCATATATATGTGTGTGTCTCGTTTTACTGAAAGATTTTCAAGAATAGTTTTTCAAGGAAAACAGAAGACAAAAAAGTAAAGAACATAAAACATACCTCTATTACATGTCCGATCATTTCACTAAGATGATTGCAGCTTCTCTTCCTGACTTGAGATAAGGAACAGTCTTTATCTTTGCACATTCTCTTTTGCTACTTGGTCATTGTTACCAGAAAAGCATGTATTTTTAGCCTATGATGAATAAAAATGTATATATGTCAAGATATATTTGAGTAATTAACATTTACTTCAGTTCCTTTGATATCATGTGTTTTTGTGTGTACATGTATGTGTGAGTGCCTGTGTGTGAATATGTATATGTAAACTATCAAAAGGTAAATAGTATTTCACTAAAAACACCATGTAATTTCACTGATTTATCATATTAATTATATGCAGATATAGCTTCCTTGTATTACAGCTCTACATAGAAATAGGTAATTGTGTTTTTAAAAAATCATTGTTCTTTGAAAATGATGTATGCTAATGATCAGGGTATTTTCAAAGGATGGCATGTATCATTGCTGTGTTCATTAGAATGACACAGTAAGAGCTATATATCAGAAATTTTACATATAAATAAAACACTAGGAATTCCCACTGTGGTGCAGTGTGTTAAGAATCCAACTACAGGGGCTCAGGTTGCTACAGAGGCACAGGTTTGATCCTTGGCCTGGCTGAGTGGGTTAAAGGCTCCGGCATTGCCATAGCTGCAGTGTAGGTCATAGCTGCAGCCAGGATTCAGTCCCTGGCCTGGGAACATCCATATGCTTCCTCTCTGCCTTCAATTTCTATCTTCCAGGTGAACAGAATTCTGCCTCTTATTATTCATGAACTCATCACTGCAGCATTTCCCCTATTACTCTCCTTACCCAAATCTGAATTAAATCTATGAGGAATGTGTTAGTTTCATAAGGCTGCCATAACAAATTACCATGAACTGAGGGGCTTAAAACAAGAGAAATATACTCCCTCATAATTCTAGAAGTTAGAAATCCATAATCAAAGTGTTGGCAGGGCCAAGTTCCCTCCAAAGGAGCCAGGAAGAATCCACACTGGCCTCTTCTAGCTTCTGCTGGTTTCCAGCAATCCTGATGTTCCTTGGTTTGTGGCTCTCTAACTCTCGTCTCTGTCTCTGGCTTCCCATGGCCTTCTTTCTTATGTGTGCCTGTGTCTCTAAATTTTCTTTCCTTTTAAGAACATCAATCACTGGGTTCATCTTAATCCATAGTGCCTTCATCTTAATTTCATTATATCTGCAAAGACTCAATTTCCAAATAAGTTCCTATTCACAGTAACTGGGAGTTAAGAAACAGATCTTTTGGGGAACACAGTTCAGTGCACCCCAGGGGCCGGGAGGTGGTTGTGGGTGGCTAATCTCAGCTAGGTGGCTACGTGTTTAGAAGGACTACCAGATCCATCAATTAAACCAGTTTATATCAAAGTCAGAATAAATATAGGGTTCATTTGCCTTTTTAAGCAAGAACTTTGTAACACAAGTATTTCTTTCTTTTTTTTAACTTGGAACTTTTATTAAATATTCATTCACCCGTTTGCTAGCACCATCAAGAGCAGGAAAAAAATTATCAAAATGGAATTTAAAAAACAAGTATTTCAATAGTGAATAGACTGGCAGGGATCAGAGCATTCCTGGTAACTGCTTTCTGTCCAGAGCTTCCAACTCCTAACCTTCAGCAAACCCATGGTGGAAGGTTCACCTCCCTACCCTCTTTCCAGAGCGGATTAGCTACAAAATCAAGAGAAAATACTTGGATCTAGATCTGCATATTTCCCATGTATCTTCCATATATGAAGGATATATATATAGAGAGAGAGAGAGAGACAGACAGAGAGACAGAAAGACAGCTTCACGTAAAAATGTTGGCAACAGCAAACTACACACATGGAAATGATTTTTGTAGGCATGGACTTCTTTTCTTCCGAAAGACTTCCTAAGTGTGAGTAAGAAGAATGAATAGAAACAAAGTACAAGTCTTTACCAAATTTGAGCCAGGTAAACTGTACTTCTGTACTTGCTTAGTAAAGTCCACAGTCATGGAGCACCATCCCCAGATGGGATAAGGACAGAAGAAAGTGATGCTTTAATTTTGGCTGTTAAAAATCCTGAAATTCAAGTTTTAAAATGATACAAAAATTGAATATGTTTTAAAATTAACGTTTTTCTTTGTATGCAGTAAGTCAGAGTAGAGCTTTGTGGTAAAATCATCTTACATTCTGAACAATACAATGTATTTTATTTTTAATAACTAAGTTTATTCATAAATCACAAATACCATATGCATCATATCGTTGTACTTAATGTAGTAATTACAGCTAAAATTGGAACAAATTCTTTTTCTTTCCCAGAACATTATTTATTTGTGAATTAGAGCTTAATAAGAAATTTTGATTTTTTTTTAAATCTTTCATCAGTTTAAACTTTAGAAAAGAAGAAATACATTATTTTAAATTGTTATCATGGTAAAAAATACCCATTTACATTTTTGTTAGGATTATATTTTTTTGTTGATTATAAAAACTTGCTGTATTTTATTACTTTGATTATTGATTTCCCAAGAGATTTTAGATTGAGTTAAAAAGCTTCATCTTAAGTTTTATAAAAAAATGTATAGTAAAAAATTTATTTGGCATGCAATTAACTTACACTGAAGAAAAAATTTTAATAGTTACTTAAATAATCATGAGTTTCTATTGTCCTTTTTAACCAACTGTTTTGAATACTCTAGAACTGACCTGGCTGTGATTTTTCACAGCACGAACCCCAAACATCTGCCACAAGTTCCACAGGGGTGTAAAGGGCATGTTTTATATGGAAATTCTGGACCCTATCCCACACCCACTTACCAGCATTTCTGGAAATATAATTCATGATATTGCTCTTGATAAGCCATACAAATGATTCTTATGCTTACTAGTGTTTGAGAATCCAGGATTAAAGGGGAGAGATTACGGAGCTTAACCTTTTCAACACTGGTGATCTTTAGGCTCTCCAGTTCACTGGGAGAACCTGTGCAGTGACTGTCAACTTATTCCAAAGGAAGAAGAGAAAAACCCTAGTCACCTCCTAATGCCCCCAGAATTCTGGAAGTCTGGCCAAAGATAGGCAGCATTTGAGTCATCGACTTCTCTTCCCTTCCTCCCTCTCTCCCTTCCTTCCTTCCTCCTTCTTTCTCTTCCTCCTTTCCTCCCTTCCTTCTTCCCTCCCTTCCCTGCTTCCTTCTTTCTTCTCAATGCCTTCTCCATTACTGTCAGAAAAATAGTGTGTGTGGGTGGGTGTGGTTTCCAGAAGACAGCAACAAAACCCCCTCTCTTATCACATCTACCTGGCTCGATCTCATTGAACACTCTCAAAACAGGTTCTTATAAAGGAAAGTGTTCATTTTTTGTAATTATTGTCATAGACCAAAAAGAAAAGATAGTGTCATCAACCATCTGTCCCTGGCCTGTCTCCCATCTTTGGTCCCAGTGAGACATCAGTCTCCCTCTGTATGAGTGTGACTGAGGATGGATACAAGTATACAATCTTTAGCATGACTTTACTTCCTATCTCCTATTTTCAGACTCCTCTTCCAGGTAGGGTTTTAACAAGTAGGAGCTGAAATTCAAAACACCATCTGAACAAGGCAGAAGTACACTTGCCTCTTGGGAACAGTCACTGGAGCTCAGCCCAATGCTCATCCTGTCCATCAGAAGACCCCGGGCTACTACTTCACCTGCATCTCCGAGATCTGCTATATCACAAGTCAGGACTTATCATTCATTGTATTTATTACCCCAAATCCCTCCCAGAGCTAGAGAAATGAAGAGATGGAGGGTTTAAACTTTATCGATTGAATTTAAAAGACAAATCAAACCACTTTAGACTCATATCTCTGTGAAATTAAAAAGAAAAGATTTATTATGATCTAAATCAGAAGGTAGCAAACTAAGGTCATGGTCCAAATCTGACCTACTGCTAGTTTTTGCAGATAAGAGCTTTACAGGAGCACAGCCACAGCCATTTGTTTATGTATTATTTGCCTGCTTTCACATTACAACAGCAGAATTGAGGAGTTGTGACAGGAACTGTATAATAGATGAGTACCTATAGAACATCCTTGACTTTACCTCTTGGCCTGCGATGCCTAAAATATTTACCATCTGGTACTTTAGTGCACAGTTTTTCAGACCTTGATCTAAACCAAAACATTCATGATTTATTTTCTCCAGCTTCTTGAGGCAAAGTATTCATAAATTGAACTTCATAAAAAATTTCTCATAATCTGAGTAGACTAATTGCTAGTAAAGAGATAAAATCAGTAATCAAAATTCTCCCGATGAAGAAAGACCCAGGATCAGATGGCATCACTAGCGGATTTTACCAAACACCAAAAGAATAACTAACACCAGTTCTTGTCAAACCATCCTCAAAAATTAAAAAGAAGGGAATACTTTCCAAGTCATTTTATGAGGCCAGCATTATCCTAATATCAAAACCAGAGAACTATACTACTAGAAAATGAAATTACAGGCCAATATCCCTGAAGAATATAGATGCAAAAATTTTCAATAAAAGTGTAGCAAACCAAATTCAGCAGCACATTAAAAGGTTCATTCACCACGATCAAATGGGATTTATCCTTAGGTTGCAAGAATGGTTTAACATACACAAATTAATCAGTGTGATACACCACATTAACCAAATGAAAAAAAAAGAAATCATATGATCGTCTCAATAGATGTAGAAAAGGCATTTGACAAAACTAACATCCTACATGAAAAAAGTCTCTTAACAAATTAGGCACAGAAGGGACATAGCTCAACATAATGAAAAACATATGTGAGAAGCCCACAGCTGATATACTCAGTGGTAAAAAGTCGAAAGATATTCTTCTAGGATCAGGAACAAAACTAAAGTGCCACTTTCACCACTTTTATTAGTCATAGAAGCGAAAGTCCTAGCTAGATCAATCTGACAAGAAAAAAGTATAATAAGGGTCAGAATTGGAAAAGATAGAAGTAAAATTGTCTATTTGCAGATAGCATGATTTTATATACAGAAAATCCTAAAGACCACACCAAAAAACTTAAATCTAATCAATGAAGTCAGTCAAGTTGCAGGATGCAAAATTAGCATACAAAAATCAGTAGCATTTCTAGACACTAAAATAGTCTAAAAATATAAGGAAATTGATTCCATTTACAATAACATCAAAACAGTAAACTACTTGAAATTAAATTTAAACAAATATGTGTAATATCTCTACTCTGAAAAGTATAAGACATTAAAGAAAGAAGTCAAAGAAGACACAAATAAATGTACTGTTGGTAAGATTGTAATTTGGTGTAGCCACTATGAAAAACAGTATGGAGGATCCTCAAAATGTTAAACATAGAACTGTCATATGATCCAGCAATTCTGTTTCCAAAGAAAATGAAAACCCCAACTCAGAAAGATGTCTGAACCCCCATATTTATAGCAGTATTATTTACAGTAGCCAAGACATGGAAACAACCTAAGTGTACCTTGATAAGAGTGAATGGAGAAAGGTGTGAGGTATATGTGTGTGTATATATATATGAATATTATTAATCCATAAAAAATTAAGAATTCATACCATTTGCAACAGCATGGATAGATCTTGAAAGCATTGTGCTAAGTAAAATATAGCAGACAGAGAAGGACAAAGACTATATGAGATCACTTATATGTGAAATCTAAAAAAACAAAAACCTAATAGAAAAAGAGATCAGACTGGTGGTTTTCAGAGATGGAGGGTACAAGGAAGGAGAATTGAAGGAACTTGGCTATAAGGTACAAACTTCCAGTTACCAGATAAAATAATACTAGGGATATAATGTACAACATGATGTCAGTAGTTAAACTGCTGGATGATATGTAGGAAAGTTGTCAAGAGGGCAAACCCTAAGAGTTCTCATCACAAGGGAAAATTTTTTCTTTTCTCCTTTCTTTAGTTTTTATTGTATCTATATGAGATGATACATGTTAGCTAAACCTGTTGTATCAATATATTTAAATCAAATCATCATGATGTATGCCTTGAATTTATACGGTGAAGTATATCAATTATTTCTCAAAAAAACTGGGGGAAAATCTTCCTCATATACATGTTAAAATATGTTCTTTTCTCACTAATTAGCATAAGGTAACCATAAATAGGTAAGAATAACTGCTTCAATCCCAATAACCGGAATGGTGTAGGGATTCAATAAATGGTTAAATAAATCAGTCTTTTAAAATGTATGTACATTTGCCATTATGTTTCTGATATATCTCTAGTTTTTTAATAAAAAATTTCCCCAAATCTTTGAATAAAACGGATGCTCTAGAAAGAATGCATAATGAGGTTTCCAGTGCTGCTTCAAGCCCCAGGTGGGAGAAGCTCAGGAGTTTGCCCTGAAGGCTTCTGCAGGTTTTAAGAGAAAAAAGAAATCATTCCTCAAATGGGCATGTTGAGAAGCATTTCTCTAGATAAAATATATGTATAACTAAGGACAAATCAATCTTAAACATCTTCTAGTATAACAATTACTAACCTGTGTTCTAAGCACAAGTACAGTTTCAGTCCTCAAGACACTGATGTTTATTAATGGTCCTAGGTGCTAGTAATTTCCTCTCTCCTACAACAACTCACCAAGTAGAAGAGTCTGCATTCAGCCGGGGCAAGAGTCTCTCTTCATCAGCCCCAGTCCTATTCTTCTCTGCAGTTCACAAGGAGCTGTGTCATATGCCTGTAAGGAACAAGGGTCAGGACAGATCAGCCTAGCCAGCTGCATAACAGGGAAGGGAAGGAGAGGAAAGTCCAACACATGAAAGAGCTCAGACAATGAAAACAACCAAGGAGCTGTATAGAAGCAAGCACAAATCATACACTACTTCCATAGAAATACTTTTATTCCAGCTTTGGCAGAGATATGGACTATGACTTTTAAACCATTTAAACCCAGAACTTGCCCCACACTAAAATGCTTTAAAAACATTCACTATTTACTTGCACCCTTCTTCCCTCATCCCTTGGCCTTATTTATGCTTTTAGTTTCAGGATTCTTAGTTCTATTTCTACCTAATATAAGGAGCAAACCATTTTGTACTGTGATAAAAAAGCATTCATTTTACATGTACGTTATGCAGGAGTCCCTTATAAATGAACCATCCCATGTTGACTGCATGGACAGACCTGTGTAGCCAAGAATGGAGCTCTGAAACCAATCGGCTTGAGTTCCAGTCCAGTTGCACCATTTGCAAACTGGGTGACGCTGGGCAAATTGCTTAACCTCTCTGTGCTTCATTTCCTCTTCTCTAAAACTGGAATACTATCTCGTAGGCTTGTTGGTAAGATTGAAAGAGAACATGTATATAAACCCTTAAGACTGTGCCTATATATAGTGAGCACTTTATTCCTAGGAGGCATTAGTCTTAGTATTAATGAGATTCAAGCTCTCAGCCTGACCAAAGGGCCCTCCAATGGCCTGCCCCCGCTCACCTTTGCCACCTCTTGCCTGTGCTCATCACACTGCCTATCTCCCAGATTACTTTTTAGTCCCTCACTATGAACTATATTATCTCTGTCCTCCTTATCTTTGCTCATACTGCATGCACTGCCTAGTTGTCATTCAGCATTCACTTTGCACAGCCTATTCTGTATTAAGCTTCAGCCAAGTGAAATTGTATGCTGCTACATGTTTGCCCCGAGCCAGATATTTTCTGCAAATTTCTTCGTTCTCTTTCTTCCCTTCCTCTTCTCAACTATGAACCCTTCAAGGGTAGGAAAGTATTTTAGTCACCCTTTTAGCCATAGCACCTAGCAGCTGTTATATAGAATACGTTTAGAAAAATGTATTTGAATTAAAAAAGATTTTAAGACAGTCTAGTAATTCTCAAGTCATAAAATTCTGTTTCAAGTACAGCCACAGGAGTTGACTCCAATGACCTCTTCTGGCAACAAATTTCATTTGTTTCTATAAACAGCATAAAGTAATTGTCTTTATTTGTTCAAAATTCAGTGTCCTTTAATCACATCTGGTGAATTGAATTAAGGAACATTCTTATTAATGGAATTCAGTTTTGAATACAGCTGAGTTGTTTCTAACATCATTCAGAGTCCTTAAAGTATGTTTTCTTTATAAGAAAAGTAATGCTCCATTTGGTTATTTTCCTGTTATTTCATTTACAAGAATCATATAGTGTTTTTCTTCATTTTCATACTACCTTTAATCAGGTAGTTCAATAACAATTTTAAATATTATATAAAATAAATGTCTCCATATTTTTCCTCTTTTGTGAATTTTACCCTAATTGAGTGAAGCACCTCAAATAGCTATGTAATTTTAATTTTTCTAATTCACCCTTTGCTAAAGAAGGAACTGCTCTGTAATAATGGTTCAAAATGTATTTAGGTTTATGAGATGGTGAAATTAATGAATAGGGTTTTATGCTTTATTCAGTTATATATGAAATCCAAATACTTCTCTTCACTGTCACCACCTCCAAATTTACAACCACCGTCGTATCTCGGCTCAACCACTGCAGAGTCCTTTGGGGGCTGATGTTTCTGGACTTGCCTTTCTGCTATTCCCAGAATATTTGTTTCAAAAATTTTAATCAGATCTTGCTAGTCCCCTGGTCAAAACCCTCCTATTTCCACTATATCACAAATGAAGTCTCAACTCCTTACAGTGGTTTATATATATACAGAAGCCCAGTATAACCTGGCCACTATTTGCCTATCGACTGCCCCCCCCAACCCAAGCCTTCCCTTCTAATGGGCACTGGGTCACTACTCTACAGGCACACCTTTGTTCTTTTCCCCTCTGTGAATATGCCATGCTTATTTCTGTCCTGGCCCTTTTGCACCTAGTGTCTCTTTTCTTTAAATTCACACGTGACCTCCTCCATGAGGCCTCTATGGTTGTAAGACATGATTTTTTGTTTGTTTTCTATTGGTTATTTGGCTAAATATAGGATACATCTGGCACATTTAATGAATATATTTTTCCTTCTTTATCCCAACAGGTTTAGAATGTAATGATTCAAGAATTTTATAATACCGTGGAGTAACTTAACAACTGTCTCCGTGCTTCCCATGATATGTTCTCTATATTGTAAGTACATATTTACTTTCCTAAGCTGGCTCAATTGTGAAAGTAATGTGTTGAATAGAACTTATAGGTATCTATCATTTTGTTTCAGAAGATTGTAAGCTAAAATCCATCAAAAGTACGGAATAGTTTTAAAAGTTTATCTTACATGAAGAGATGTTCTGTGAATTTAGATTCAACATTGTATCAGAGTTAACACTTAATATAGTTATCTGTCTTGGTAGGTAGAATAATATACCCATAATGCTTAGTTATAGTTTTATAAATATTGCACTTAATATCCTTAAGATTGCTATACTATTCTTTATTTTTCTAGAAAAAAAACTTTAAATATTGGACCCTGAAATTTTATGCTAAGGTATTACAATTTCTTGAAATGTCTTTTGAAAACTATAATGTGTAATATTTCAAAGTCAGGGCAACTTCTTTCTATTTTAGTTATATTTTTGAAAACTGGTTTTAGTTTTGGCAAGATAATACCTATACCACTAAATCATTCATATATATATGTGTATGCTTGTGTGTGTATATGCACACACATATGTGGGTCTATGTTCATACTTAATTTCATCAATAAGCTAAATAAAAGAAGAAAATTATCTTTGCTCAGTAAGGAAACCTCATACTATTAATTGCTGAAAATGAAAGAGAAAGGAGAAAGTCAAGGGTTCTATGTTTTGATTTTGAGTTAGATACTAAGAAGAAATATTAATTTACAGCAATGGGAAGGAAAGGAAGCAGCCCAATCTCTTTTTCCTCAGAAGCAAGTAAGCCGTGAACTGGAGCTCCTCAGTAATCAGAAATGTTTTCCAAATTTATGGCATGTTTAGGGCCTCAGGAGATGCTATTCCTTGACAGCATCTGATACTGTCAGACCTGCAGTAACCATCTTAAGCTTTACTTTCCATTCTTCCATCCCTGTTCTTGATGGAGTCCCTGTGGAAATAAAGTCCATCAGAAGTGACTTGGAACTTAGTGACTCTTGATCCTTCTCCAGGAAGGCAAGAGAATGAAGCAATCCTGATTATACTGTGGGAGTTGGAGGTAGTGGTGGTCAGGTTATCAGCCTGCCATTTCAGAACCCTGAATGCCTTTCAACATGAAATATAATTTAATACATAATATGTGGTCCTAAAGCAGTGCTGTCTAGAGAAAATATAACATGAGACATATACGCAATTTAATTCTTCTTGTGCCCACACTTAAAAAAGTAAAAAGAAGCTGGTAACATGGGTTTAATAATATATCTTATTTAACCTTATATATTCAAGATACACTCATTTTACCATATGATCCATGTAAAATGTATTAAAGGGGCTTTTTACAGCCTTTTTTCCCTCATGTTAGGTCTTTAAAGTCCAGTGTGTACTTATAGCACATATCAATTTGGATACTAAATTTTTGGTAATACTTGATCTGTATTTAGATTTCATTAAATTTATAGTTGAAAAAGCAGATTCACAGTGCCAAATTGTCATAGATACTTGAAAGTTTTTCAATAACTAAATGATGAGTTTTAAAATTTAGCCAAAATTAAAAGCCATAGCGTCAGTCACACTGGCCACATATTAAGGACTCAACAGTTCCGTGTGGCTAGTAGCCACTGTACTGGACAACTCTTTTCCAGAGAACTATTGATATAATGCTATAATTCTGCTACCTAATGTATTTTGTAGGCTAACCTCAGTACAGCGAAAGAGTATATCAGTTTAAAATTTTAATGAGAAAAAAATGTCAAATCGTACACCTCTGACTTAAAATGAAATTTATTGGAACCACTTATTTATGAGAAATTATGGATAAGAGTATATACAAAGTCTAAACCTTTAAGCTGTGATACATTGGAATTTGTTCATTGTTTGCTTCAGTGTACATGCCCTTCTGTCATTAAATGAATTAGCTAATTCCTACTCCAATCAGTGAATCAAAAGCAAGAAAATAAAGTAAAGGAGTACCTGTTGTGGCTCAATGGGCCAAGAAACCAGCTCCTATCCATGAGGATCCTGGTTCATTCTCTGGCCTCACTCATTAGGTTAAAGACCCAGCATTGCTGCAAGCTGCTGCATAGGTCACAGCTGCGGCTCAGATCCCATGTTGCTGTGGCTGTGGTGTAGGCCAGCAGCTGCAGTTCTGTTTAACCCCTAGCCTGGTAACTTCCATATGTCATAGGAGTGGGCCCTAAAAATAAATAAATAAATAAATAAATAAATAAATAAATAAATAAATAAATAAATGGCTCTGAGAAAAATACTGTTAAAAGAATGAAAATGTAAGCTTCAGATTTGTAAGTCATATCTGATAAAGGATATGTATCCAGAATATATAAAGAATTCTTAAAATTAATTTTTAACAACCCAATTTAAAAATTGGTAAAATATCTGAATTTTACCAAAGAGGATATATGGAAGGGCAATACGTATAAGGGAAATTGTTCAACATTAGAGAAATACACATTAAAACCATGATTAGAAACCACTGGACATTTTTTAAATTGGACTTATTTTTAAAAATTTGACAATACCAAATGCTTGAGCACCACAGAAATTTTAATTTATTGCTGAAGGAAATTCAAAATGGTGCTTCCACTTTGGAAAACTGTCAGTTTCTTTCAAAATTAAACATAACTTTACCATATGTTTCAGCATTTTCACTGTCAGGTATTTACCCATGTCGGTTTGTTTATTTATTTATGTATTTATTTATTTATTATTTTTTAGGGCCGCACTTGTGGCATTTGGAGGTTCCCAGGCTAGGGGTCAAATCGGAGCTGTATCCACTGGCCTACACCACAGCCACAGCAATGCAGGATTCAAGCTGCATCTGTAACCTACACCACAGATCACAGCAATGCTGGATCCTTAACCCACTGAAGGAGGCCAGGGATCAAACCTGCATTCTCATGGATACTAGTCAGTTTCATTTCCCCTGAGCCACGACAGGAACTCCCCAGGTGAATTTAAAACTTACTTTTGCTCAAAAACCCATATGGAAATATTTACATCGGTTTTATCCATAATTATCAAAATGTCAAAATAACTATATCTTTTAACTGGTGATTGAATGGACAAAATGAAGTATATCTATACACCTGAGTACCACAGAGCTATAAATCTACTTCTAAGAAGAGTCCTCTCATATGTAATCTCATCCTTTCTACTCCAGTATATTTTACCTTTTTTTCTATTTATTCTAAGAACCTCTGTTCTTTATTTTCTGTAAAAATAATGTTCATTCATGACTTAAAATTTGAGAATTATAAGAGTTCTTAAACATATTTGCATTTTAAACAATTCATATATTTGAACCATCCAAAACTATGGTTCAGTTTTATTTATTTTTTTTATGGCCACACCCGTGACATGTGGAAGTTCCCAGGCTAAGATCAAATCAGAGCTGTAGCTGCCAGCCTATGCCACAGCCACTGCAATATGGGATCCGAGCTGTATCTGTGACCTACACCACAACTCAGGGCAAAGCCAGATCACCAACCCACTGAGCCAAGGCCATGGATCAAACCCCTGTCCTCATGGATTTTAGTTGCGTTTGTTTCCCCTGAGCCACAACGGGAATTCAGTGATTCAATTTTAATTCTTTTATGGCCATTTGGTTCCATATTCTTGGCATTACAGTCTTGCTGGTCATGTAGGCACTGGTTTTTATTACATAAATTGTTGTGTGTTTAGATACCAGATAAACCAATAAAGGGCTAAAATGCCACTAATGCCTTTTTAAAATTAGGGTAATTAGGACTTGTGTACTTTATCTGACATAATAATAATATTATATCATATGGCCCAAATTCCTTACACTTTCCTAAGAGTTTAAAGGTTTCTTTATTCATATGAGCCTTATAGTAAGCATGTAAAGTAGGAATTCAGATCACATCCTTTCTTTATAAATAAGGAAAGACGTCTCAGAGAGGTTAAGTAATTTGCCTAGAGGCAGACAAGCTTGCCAGGATGGAGCACCTACCTTGCTTAACTTAATACTTTGGCTATTGTACCACTTTATAAAATCCATTCCATATGGAAATATTCTGATTGCTTAGAGTATGTTCTTGTTTGTCTTTAACTTCCAGAGATGACTGAACTCTTTTCCTTGCTTTAAGTGAAATTACAACAAATCTTATTTCAGTTAAAAAATATTAGTCACGTGTAAAGCCAAAAATCTCACCTGAAATATCTTTCTGTTGAACTTTTTGAACCTAGGTTACTATATTGCAAATTGCTGTTTCTAAATTATTTATGTTTTATTAGACACAATTATGCTTCCACTTTAAGGAAATCTAATATATGAGAAGAAAAAAAATTACAAACTACTAAACTAAGTGATTTTTTTTTATTATAAAGTGATGATCTCACAAAAGCACTTGTCCTGTCTTCTCTTAGATAACAATCTTCCCTGGTATAGTTTTGTTAGATTTACACATAGCATTTAAGAAGAGAGAGGTTTAGTTAATAAAGCAGAGCATCCTATCCTTGGACACTGTGATCCTTTTCTAAAGTACTTGCATCGCTATGACTATCTGCTGCAATTTCTTTTAAGAGTAATCTCATAATCCATAGGCAGTTTTAACATGGAGAAAATTTATAGCCTACTTTCTTTTATCAGTGAGTCAAGTTTTCTCCCTAGAGCTTTCCAATCACCATGCAGACTTGTAGGAGAACTTATTTTATTAGGTAATTTGAAAATACTTTATTAGGCTATTTGAAAAGCTTCTTGAATATGAGAGGATAATAAATAATAAAAGAAGATACATCAATAGAAACCATGTTCTGTATCTTCAAATAATAGTATAGTAGATTCAGAAGAAAAATGGAGAATCAATCCAGTTCGTCCTATGTGTAAATCTCATTCATTATCTGTTAAAAAGCATAGTGATGCATTGAAAAGATCTCCGTATCTCCCTTTCTACCATGTTTGAATGCTGAGAGCACTATTTTCTTTCTTCTCATCTAAATCCCTTCTACCATAGTGAAAGACGTATTATTTCATTTTTGGTTTTTTGATGTGGTTGTCATTGTTGTTCAAGAGGTATATTCAGGAGAGTTCCTTTTTTGTAATACATGTCTCTTTTGTGCTAAACCTTCCTGTTGTACTACCTACCAGGTGAATGATGGATACTTAAAATATTTGTAGTACTGAATTCCTAAATAAAATACAATTGAGCACATTTTTCAGTTAAGGAAACTAGGCTCAAGAGGTTAGGTAATCAGGAGTGATTAAGGTAGTATGGCTGGAACCATAAGTGTGAGAGACTCCAGAGTCCTTGTGTTTGCAGTGACCATTCTGTGTTTCTTAGGTCTGTCAAATCCTGGATGAATGAATGGATGGATGGAAAGATAGACAACTTGTTCTTATGTTATAGATTCTTGATATTATCCATGCCATAGAAAATGTTTAACCAAACTTGGAAATATCCTATATATAAAAGAACTGAGGAACACAGTTGGTTATAGAGAATTCCATGGAATTTGGATAATTTGAGAGAAAATTAAGGCTACAAAACTTTTATCCTCTGTGCCAAGAACTTATCACTTTATTTTGGTTATACCCAAAATAGCACTTTATTTTTACCTTGATAGTAGGGTTAAAATCAACACCAATGAAAGACTGTTCCTATGATAATGGCTACTTTGTATTATTCTTTTCTATTTTAGTCCTTTTAATGATATATCTTCATTTTGAACATGCAGATGTAAGCAACTCTCAGTCTGTGTTTCCAATAATATGCTCAGGAGAGTCATTTGACAATGTTATCTGGAATATCTGAATTTATTCTGTTCAAATTGGCTTTATTTTTAGACTATGTTTTCCCATAGTTAATTGTAAAGAGACAAGAAAACACTTCACAGTGAGCCAGATCCTCCAGGAAAAACACTATGATGTGAATATTTATGTTAAGTATTTGGAATAAGTAAATATATCTTAAACTTTTTTTAAGGCCATACATGTTAGTCCTGTGGAATTTCTAGCTAGCCTTATAAAACAAATGATCATTCTATAGAGTTTTGAAGTTTAATTTTAATTATTTTCAACTATTTCTATTCTGTTTTTTCTCTTCATTTTATGATCCTATTAATAATTAATCTCCCCTTTTACTTTACGTCCCACTACTTATTTTTTAAATTGAAGTATAGTTGATTTACAGTATTGTGCTACAGCATACTGATTCAGTATTTTTGCAGTTTGTATACCATTACAGGTTATTACAAGATAATGGGTATAATTCCCAGTATGTAGTTTACCCTTGTTGCTTATCTATTTTATACATAGTAGTTTGTATCTATTATTCTCATTCCCCTCATTTGTACCTCCCCCATACCCTCTCCCCTTTGGTAACCAGAAGTTCATTTTCTATATCTTCTTTTTAAATTTTTTTAATTTTTTAAATTATACTTGATATACAATTTTGTGCCAATTTCTGCTGTACAGCAAATTGACCCAGTCTTATATTATCTTCCATTATGTTCTATCCCAAGAGATTGTGTCTTTTATCTTCTTTTTAATTTACATTATTTTTGTTCTCAAAACACAGTAAAGACTAATCTTCAAAATATATAAACATCTCATGCAGCGCTATATAAAAAGAACAAACATTCCAGTGAAAAAATGAGTGGAAGACCCAGAAAGCTATTTCTCCAAAGAAGACAGATGGCCAAAATGCACATGAACAGATGCTCAGCATCACTAATTATTAGAGAAATTCAAATCAAAACTGTAGTGAGGTATCACCTTACACAGTCAGAATGGCCATCATCAAAAAGTTACAAACATAAATGCTAGAGAGGCTGTGGGGAAAAGGGAACCCTCATATACTGTTGGTAGGAATATAAATTGGTACAACCACTACGGAGAAAAGTTCGGAGGTTCCTTAAAAAACTCAAAATAGAACTACTGTATGATCCACTCCTAGGCATATATCTGGAGAAAACCATAATTTGAAAATATACACGTATCGCAGTGTTCTTGCAGCATTATTTACAATAGCCAAGACATGGAAGCAATCTAAATGTTCACTGACATAGGACTAGACAAAGAAGATGTGGTACATATTTAAAGTGGAATATTACTCAACCATAAAAAGGAATGAAATAATGCCATTTGCAGCAATATGGCTGGACCTAGAATTATACTAAGTGAAGTAAGTCAGACAGAGAAAAAAAAATACCAAATGATATCACTTACATGTGGAATCTAAGAAAAATGATACAAAAGAAGGTTTTTAAAAGCTAGAAATAGATTTAGAAGACAAGTATATGGTTATCAAAGGGGAAACAGGCAGAAGGATAAATTAGGTTGGGATTAACATATACATGCTACTATATATAAAGTAGATAAGCAACAAGGAACTACTGTATAGTATAGGGAAATGTACTCAATATTCTGTAATAATCTATAGGGGAAAAGAATCTGAAAAAGTATGTATGTATGTGTACACACACACACACATACATATATATATTCATATATATATATATATATATATATATATATATATGAATCCCTTTGCTGTACACCTGAAACTAATATAACATCATAAGTTAAATATGTCCAGTAAAATATTAAAAAAATAAAAAATAAAAGACACAATAAGGTGTAATTTAAAATTTGTGGCTTTAAATTAATGTCATTGAAAACCCCCAAAATGAATATAGTGATTTCTCCATTCCTATGTTTGGATTTGCATAATCTGTCTCAAAATAAATCTCTATGTTGTTAAAGGGTGAAATCTGACAAATGACCCTTTGGTTTTATGGATGCACAATATCACATCTTCATTACGCTCAGAGTCAAGGTTGAAGATGGAAAACTGTCTTACACGAAAATATGGGGGAACTGATCCATAAATCTTCAGGGAGTAGAAAACAAGGAATATGCTGGATAGCCAGAAGAATTTTAGGAAAGCAGTAGTCTGTAATCAACATTAACTTGTTTACTTTGCTGTGATAAAACACCTCTCCATCTAAAACTTCAGAAATACCTGCCAACTATGCCTTCTTTGAAAGTCAGGGGAAATTAAGAGACCGAGTTCCATATCCAGGTCAAAGCAATCTGAGGGAAGGGAACATTTATGATAGCGAAGACATGAGTGGACTAGGAAAATGCCCAGTACAGATTCAGAGTACTAAATAATCAGGAGTTCATAATTCTCTAGAATTCCCTAGAATTCTCAAAAATCTTTTGGGACATTGGGATTTTTATAGAGCATGGAATAATTGGCTAGAAACTTCAAATAGAGACTGCTATTTACATTTGTTACTTTTGGTATAACACAAACATTAAAGCAATATTTAAAAACTCATAATAATGTTTTTCACTCAGAATCCAGCCATCCCAGAAATTTACAGCTTTTTGTCTATTTCCTTTCATTTCTAATTCACATGCATACACAATTTTATATAGTATAATTATAAATGTGTTTTGATTTTGTACTCAATACAAAATCATAGACACTTTAACATTATGTTATTTTATGTGTCCTTATAATGACTATTTCCTTAACTCTTTTCTTATCTTAGATATTTGGGTGTTCATACGTTTTTATGTACATTTCATTTAAATACCTGTATTTATCAAACATTTTTATCCTTATCTTGGATCTTTTTCTCTTGAAGAGGAAGTAGAATTCTGCCTCGAGGGTTAGTTTCTAAATATTCAGAGTATACTAGATATGTGGCTATGGAAAAGCTTATAAATTTTCTAAGTCTGGCTCTCATAAAATGAAAAGTGGAGGGAGTTCCCAGCGTGGCACAGTGGGTTAAGAATCTGACTGCAGTGGCTCTAGTCACTGAAGAGATGCGAATTTGATCCCTCGCCTGGGAACTTCCATATGCTGCAGGCATGGCCATAAAATTTTTAAAACATGATATGATTTATATTATAGAATTGTTGAAAGGATTAAATACAAAGATGGATAAGAATATGCAGTGTCTGGGAAAATTCCTAGAAATTAAACTTTCGAGGGAAAGAATATGGCAACACATATTCTTTCCAAAACTGCTGCAGCTGCAGCCAAAAATATGAAAACCAGTCTTTAATACCTTAAACAAAAAATCAAAAAGCTGAATTGATTGCCAACTTAAGGAAGGGAGAGATACATTGGTGAGATTGAGGCTCTCAGAGCAGAGAAGACTGCTATTGTACAGAGGCTGGGAGCAGAGTAGAATTCGGTGACTGGCAGATTTTCAAATAAATGTATACATGTCGTTTGTAGAAACATGGCTCCCCAGGTAGGAATGTCACTGACTAATTGACTTTCAGAAGTGTGCTCTTCAGAGTGAGTCCTTTTCTGATCACTGACTTTCAGAAGTCAGGATTGTTACTAACTGGTTGATTTGCAAATGCATGTTTATGGAAATACATTGCCATTAATTGATAAATTTGCATAAAGTCAGTTTTGATGATTTCTGGAACTGTCATTGATTAAGCAGGTATACAACCAGATCTGGTGACTACTTGCTATCACAACTATAGAAAAGTCAGTCATTTCCTAAGAGTGTAGGAATTTTAGAAGCTCTTTAAAATCTAATCTTTTTTACCCTCTTTACAGGGAATCACTTTAGCATAGCAGTTATCTCTGATTGTGTAACTGAGTTAATAATAGTACCAAACTCGTGTTGATTTGAGAATTATATGAGATGATATATGTTAATACAAGGCCCAAGACCTAACTTATATGAAGTCCTTAATAAATATGAGCTGCTAGTGTTATTTTCTTTCCATGAGTTATTTCCCTTTCATTCAAAAATGTCACGGCAAATTGCTATACTTTGCTCCTTTCCCACTTTAAATTTTATGTTGCTTCAGTTGCCTACCAACCACCTGTATGAAGAGAAATGAAATAAAATTAGAACATACCATGAATGACTGTTTCTCAAAATTCAGCTATCTGGAATTATACAAATACTTGAAAGGGTGTCTTGATTTTCCTCATTTTCAACTTGTTTTTGTTTTCTTTTCCTTCTTCTTCCACATTTATATTTGAAGTGGCTGTTAATACTAACCAGTAAAGGAGTTCCCTTCATGGCTCAGTGGCTAACGAATCCGACTAGGAACCATGAGGTTGCGGGTTCGATCCCTGGCCTTGCTCAGTGGATTAAGGATCCGGCGTTGCCTTGAGCTGTGGTGTAGGTTGCAGACGTGGCTCGGATCCCGCGTTGCTGTGGCTGTGGTGCAGGCCAG
>PVHT020000079.1:7880960-7901956 GCA_004024745.2 Catagonus wagneri
AAAAAAAAAAAAAAGAAGTTATTAATTCAAGGCACATTCTGAGGCACTATAGGGATGGCAACTATGAGACATGACATCTTTCCTCAAAGACTTAGTAGTTTTATTTTCCTTTCATTTATGTGCTAAATTCTTCCTTTCACATATGTTTTATTTGAGAGAGTACAGCAATTTTAAAGTATCCCGTGGTAGTCTCTTTCCTTGACAAACAGACCACTTGTCAAGTGACATTTTTTTTTTGTCAGTTGTATTCCTTAACAAAAACCAATCCAGGTTTCTTTTTATTATCAACATCCAATCAATACCTGTTGATTCAAAATGTAAACAAATTCTAATATTATTCTGTAATAAATGCAGGGAAGTGTTAAAAAAAAAAAAGAACAGAGACCTATCAAAGGTACAAAGAAGCCAACCAAAAGACCTTCCAACGGCCAATTTCGAGTGGTGAAAAATGGTGCAATTTTATCAACAAAATATTGTAGTATCACAGTATAACCCAATGTTGATAATGAATATCTGTGAATGTACACTTATATGAATAAATGATTAATTACATAAATGAGAGGGAAAAAGGCATCTCCTATTCAAAAGAATTCCAGATAATTTCTGTAGATGCTTCACCCTCAAGGAGAGAGTGCACAGCTCCTAGCTCCTTAAGTGTAATGACTTTCAGAACAGTATGGAGGCTGGGGGAAAGCAGTTAACAGTGTTGAAATCTAATAAGTCCTACCTCAGCCAGCTGATAAAGATTAATGCGGTAGAGATAATCAGGTTGATAGCATGTATCCTTGGAATTATGTGATAAAAATGGCACCTTACATTTCTGGTCTTCCTCCCAAAGCCTTATAACCTCAATTTAACCAGAAGAATAATATCCAGCAATCCAAACTGAGGGATGTTCTACAAAATATCTGACCAGTACTCCTCAATACTTTCAAGAGCATTAAAAATAAGGAATGTTTGAGGAAACCGTCATAGCAAAGAATTACCTAAGACGACATGATGATGGAGTGTAATATGGTAATCCTAGATGGGATCTTGGAACAGAAAGGCTAAAAACTAAGGAAACCTGAATAAAGATAGAGTTGAATGGATAATAATGTATCAGTGTTGGTTGAACAGTTGGGACAGATGAACCACAGTAATGTAAGACATTAAAGATGGAGGAAACTGGATTTGGAGTATATAAAAATTCTCTGTACTATCTTTGCCACATTTCTGTAAATGTAAAACCATCCTCAATTTAAAAGATGATTTTGAAAGTTATATACAATGGGGTATCTGAAGCTATAATCAAAGAAGGTCTATGGAACATCCCAGAGACAATTAAAAGAAGAAAAATGTGTCTCTGTGCTTATAACTGTTCATCTGTTGAACTGCTGGCCTATCTCACTTTATTCTCTTAATGGAGATTGTATATACTTGCCTACACTCTTGTGGTCTTTATCAGTAACAAGATACTAAAAGGTAAAGACCTAATCAATTTCGAATTAGTTCAGCCCTTTCTTGATTAAAAAAAAAATAGGGCAGCAATAGTTTCACAATACAGAACTATATCTTTGGGGAAAATGACTTTGTGGAGAAGGAAAGAGATATTTAAAGTCTTTAGATAAAAGAGGCAGGATAATCTTAGCAAAAGTGAAGTTTTGCTTGTTTTTTATTCTTTACTCCTTCTTTTATATACTTCTAATTTTTTTCCTTTATTGCATTATAAAAATAGGTCTGAATGGTGACAGTGAAAAATGACAGTTTCCAAAGAAAGATATGTGGAAGAATATTCTTGGGTAACAGAGTCCAAGCATTTGTGGGTTCTTTTTTAACACTTTAATTTTACGAAAAAAAAAAGTAAAATTTGAAATGGCACTTCTTAATGCAAAGAGAGAGAAAGAGAAAGAGAGCAAAAACTGTTAGCACAGATGGTTATAAACAAGGTCGAGGATGCAATTAACAGACTGAAATTGTATCGAGTATAGTATGTCAGCAACACAGAAGCTCTGGCAAGAGCAGTCAGGACTGAGATGACTTCATTAATAAACTATTTTTTTGCTTCCTTTCTGTACACCTCTTATATCACTTTCCTTTGTAAAATATAGGCCTTTTTAGTTATTTGAAAATGAATTCTGCTAATAAAGAAAGCTGATCCTTTCTGCAGATGCCTTATCTCCTTTAAAGTAGAAGTTTAAAGTTTGTCTTTTGGGAATAGTTATTCTTAGTTTGAAGCACTCAGATAAAATTTCAGAGAAAAATGTCACATAAACTTGACACCATTAAAGCAAAGGTTATCCTGTCAGAAAAATTAATCGGTCAGATATTGATTGCCTTCAGTGAGGAAAATCTAAATCTCAGTTTAACCTCCAGGTTAAAAAAAAAAAATGTCCATTGGCTAGAAATTAACATTGTATGTGCTAGACAACAAGACTGTGGCCTTATGACCTACTTTTGCCACTGAGAATATTCACATTCTTTCATTTTAGTGCTCATATATCTAAGGTATGCCATGCATTACATACCTAAAATCTTAACAAAAATGAAGTTACATTTGAATGATAAGAAATATGTTTTATGTCCCATAAAGAAGAGTTTCTTTAGAATATAGTTTTTTTAGCTAAATCTTGACAAGCATAGGTTTATTTTTATATTATTATAATTAAAGAGATCCTTCAAATTATCCTGAAGTTATTATGTTTGTGACAGGTTATCTATGACACAATATAGAAGCAGTACTTTAATGATAAGTTTCCTCTGAAATATGTTTTATTCTTATTTGTTTTCACGTTATAACAATTGATCCTGATGATAAAATCTAGACAAAATCATTTTTGTGGATCATTTTACCAAATACTGTAAAACTACTAGTTTTAAGAGCTTTTACTTTCATTTTAAGGGGAAAAAAAAGTGTTCCATGATCAAACAAGTTTGAGAAACGTTGCCTAGTAGAGCCTTCTCTAATTTTTTCCCCATTAGCGTATGAAAGTTCCTTGTAAGTTCCATAGAAAGAATGTCTGCCAAAAATATTATGAAAGCAAGAGTAAGACTGCAGAAACAAAGAGCAATCAAATTATGAAGGATTTTTTTATGCCTCTGAAAAGTTTGGAACTTTTTAGAATGACCATGTTGGTAGCAACATGAAGGATGGACTAGAGACCTATTCAGAGACGTTTTCAGTAATCAAAGGAAAAAAAAATGAAGCAAAAGCAGTTACACTCATCCTGAAAAAATGTAGAAAAATTAAAAGTACATGAGGGAGGAATGATAGGACCTGAATGTTAGGGATTAAAATTCAAGAGTGAATCAAGTGTATGGTGTCAGTGCTTAGTAGATATTGGAGCCACTTACTAAGATCAGGCATGTTAAAAGGAAGCATCAGAAACCTTTCCACAGAAAAAATCATGGACATGGAGAACAAACTTGTGGTTGTCAAGGGGGAGGGGGAGGGAGTGGAATGGACTGGGAATTTGGTTAATAGATGCAAACTATTGCCTTTGGAATGGATAAGCAATGAGATCCTGCTGTATAGCACTGAGAACTATGTCTAGTCACTTATGTTGGAGTATAATAATGTGAGAAAAAAGAATGTATACATATATGTGTGACTGGGTCACCCTGCTGTACAGTAGAAAATCGACAGAACACTCTAAACCAGCTATAATGGAAAAAATAAAAATCATTATAAAATAAAAAAAGAGACAGAATAAAAGGAAATCTGTTTTCATATGTGTTGAGTTTGAGTTTTCCACAGAAAATCAAGAAAAATGTTCCTAGTGTATAGTTGGATATAGAGCCATGGAATTCCAGAAAAGATCTACACTACAGATGTGTACCTGTAAGCAGATGGTAAAGTCATCAGAATGGATGAAGACACTCAGAGACAACAACACTCAGAATGTGAAATGTAGAGAGCACAACAGCAACAAATTTATATTAGATAACTAAATAGACACTTCAAGTTGAAAGACATAGTGAGGGTCATAAACCTAAGTGTAGGGAGAGTATCAAGGAAAAGGGAGTAATTATCAATAAGACAGAAAGGTTAAGTATAATATACATGAAACTATGTGTGTTGACTTTAGTAATGAATCACTTATTAATGATCGTGTCCAGCACAATTTCAGTGAAACAGCAAGGCAAAAACCAGATAAAAGATTAGGTGAGAGATGTGGAAGTGGACATAGCAAATGTCAGCAATTACTCAACTAGGAAGGCCAGTGACAAGACAGTAAGTAACAAAGACAAAAGTAGAGAATAATATTTTGTTCCTCCTTTATTTTATATTTAAGGTGGTAGTGATCTTTGATTAACTTAAATCCAAGAAGAAGCAGAAAGGGATAATAGCTAGAAGGATTTGTCTTTCACGATGACTGAAGAGAAAAATGGTAATGATAAATACACATGTGGATAACATGGAAGGCAGTTTCTTCTGCTAAGAATGAAAAGAATTTTAAGTCACGGAGGCTTTAGGAAAGTTCTGAGGATTATCTAGTAGCGATTCTAAGGAATGGATAAGTGACTAGGGACATTTTTCAGGCTACTGAGGACCCAGTTGAGTTAGGAACAATGGATTTATATTGACATTACACTATTTGATTGCATAATTTTCTCTAAGTGATCAGTGGGCTCCTGGATGAAGGAAATGAGAAAATAGTTGGATTGACCCAGAATTAAGGTTGCAAGGAATTGACAGGTTTGGTGAGATAATATCTAAATAAGGGAATGAAATAAAGATAGAAAAAGGATGGCAAAGAAATTAGGAGGTTTATAGTTCAAGAAATTTCAATAGCAAGTACAGTGGAAGCTGGAGAAGTGAGACAGGTGGGAGTCTAAGAAGTTATAAGCTATTTGAAAGTTAAGATTTCAGAAGTCAATCCACAGGACATGGTGACTGGCCATAAGGAGGGTGAAGGAGCTTGCAGATGGAGGTCCTTGTCGGTGGCATGGTTAGACGACCAGTTAACCATCATGTTATTGTATGTATACTGTGGTTGCCCTCAATTAAAGTAGGATTACTTAAAAAAAAAAAAAGCTGATGCTTATCTATTTTGTGTATTGTAGTTTGAATTTGTTAATCCTATCTCCTAATTTATTCCGTCCCCCCTTTCCTTTCCCCTTTGGTCACTGTAAGTTTGTTTTCCATGTCTGTGAGTTAGCTTCTGTTTTATAAATAGATTCATTTGTATTATTTTTTAGCTTCCACATATAAGTGATATCACATATTTATCCCTGTCTGAATTACATCAGTTAATATAATATTCTTTAGGTCCATCCATGTTACTGCAAATGGTAATATTTCTTTTTATGGCTGAGTAATATTCCATTGCATGTGCACGTGCACACATGCACATATGCACACACAGACATATCTTCTTAAACCAATCATCTATTGGTGGACACGGGTTGTTTCCATGTCTTTGCTATTGTAAATAGTGCTGTATAGCACAGGGAACTATATTCAATGTCTTGTAATAACTTATAATGAAAAATAATCTGGGAAAAATATATATGTAAAACTTATTTTGCTGTACACCTGAAACTAGCAAAACATTGTAAATCAACTATATTTCATTTACAAGTTAACTAATTAATTAAAGTTTAGAGTCATATGCCAAAGAATATAGAGGTTTTTGGGAAAAAAATAGGAAACAAGAAAGTAGGTAGTAAAAGATTAAAAAATAGAATGTAACCTACCTGGATAGCCAGAGCATCATGTACATAACGTTTTCCCCAAAGGTAGAAGAAGAAAAGTAGAGGGGCATTGAGGAGAAAGGGTTCCAAGGCTGGTGGGGTGGAGGAGATTGAGAGACCTCATGTGGGCATTGTTTGGGAACCAGAGGGCAAGAGGAGAAGCAGGGGGTTGGGTCAAAAGAGAGGAAGGCCAAGTAGCAGAGCAGTATAGGGAGGAAAGAACAGGAGAGGAGAGGAGAGGGGAGGGGAGGAGATACATTATCACAGGGGTTTGCATTTTATGTGGCCCTCCAGGATGAGAGGGATAGGAAGCATGGTGAATTAGTATAGGGAGGAAAGAACAGGAGAGGAGAGGAGAGGGGAGGGGAGGGGAGGATACATTATCACAGGAGTTTGCATTTTATGTGGCCCTCCAGGATGACAGGGATAGGAAGCATGGTGAATTAACTGGTTCCACGTTTTCAGAGGAAGCTCTAGACTCGTTACAAGGTGAGAACACAGGCAATTTGGGGAATGTGACCGTGGTAGACCAGTCCTTGCTGGGACCCAGTTCATGGCTTACTGTTATTTCTCCAGATTCTCGTGTTTTCTCTAAGATTGAGCTCGTCTGCTTTTCAGTATTACAATTCATAACCTTCCTCTCCCTGTCTGCTAGACTCCCCTCTCTCCCAGTTCTAATCTTATCCCTCCTGCTCTTTGAATACCAGCTCTTCTGTAGGGATTAATTGGTCTAAACACATCTAAACAATGCATGTATATCTGTGAAGGATATTCTAATGGCAGTGTTGGGGGTAAGGTCAGCAGCTTATCCACATGGGTTATTCTGCTCATAAACTTGCCCATGAAGCTGGAAGGTTCCTTTAAGAACTAGAAATTTCAGAGATGAAACCAGGTATAGGAAGATATCAAAGAAAATCAATTCCATTAGAATTTTCTAGTCCTAGGGCAAGCTTCTAGTTCCTAAGTTCATCTGTACCGCTTCTTCTTGTATTAACAAGTGATATCAAGGGCAAGATTAATCTGTGCTTTTAGAATTAATCATATTATCTTCTTTCAGATCATAAATAATAGGGAAAAACATAATTAAGTTGTAAATACAGTTAACCAGAAAAGGGCTGAGCTATGTCAGTGTCCAATCTAAAGTCAGAATCTGAAAGAAAAAGCTGCCGACACTTTGCCAACAATGAACAAAAGTCAAAATTCCAGAAGATCTGCATGGGCAGAAAATGATCAGAATCAAAACAGACTTGGATTAGGAGCTATTTAGAGGTGCATCATTAATGAGCATAGTACAACAAAATGAACGTGATCCGAAATCAGAAGCCGTTTGTCTTTTTACTCTTTGCGTTTGTCCCACCCCGACATGAGCAGTGCATTTTCTCTGTATCTGGGTCTTTTATGTGATAAATATTACAAGTTATTCAGAAAATTTTATAGAAAGGACTAGCTTCTGGAAGGATCATGATTATTTGGAATATTTTTATGCATCCTCAAAAATCTCATTAAAATATACATACAGTGGGGACCTGCTGTATAGCACAGAGAACTCTGCCCAGTGTTCTATAATAATTTATGTGGCAAAAGAATCTGAACGAGGAAAAAATAATATATAAAGGTATTTACTTATTGGCTCTATACCATTGAATATAGTGCTAATATGGGTTTCTTGTTATATTATTTTCTTCTTAATTTTATTGTTATCCAAGAAAGAGCATAGCTATGGGGGAGATATATAGGATCACTGAATTTTTATCATAATAATAAAATTATAAAACATGATTAAAAATAATTTCAGTTAGATTTTATCATGTGACTCATAAAATTCCTGTGATTTTGACAAAGCAGTTATTTTGTCTGTATTTCAGAGAGAGGGAAATGGAATCTTAGCGAAGTTTAGAGTTTTTCTCTGGGTGATATAAGAAGTCAGTGCCACAGCTAGTAATGATGCCAAGACCATTTCGTTCCCAAAGAATGTGTTTTCACCCACTACATTGTCTCCTAATTTCATGCATTGTTTATAGCTGCAGGACCTTGGACAAGTTCCTTAAACTCTTTAAACCTACCTGGTTCCCTACCTGGAATTCAGGTCCTAAATGACATTCACTTGTAAGTTTGCTATGAGCGTAAAATGACATACTGAATTTAACTGCTAGGTTCAGCAGCAAGGAGCAGAGAGCCCTCTCAAATGCTACCTGTTCTATTAGTTCACCTATAAAATAGGAGAAAAAATTAGAGATGTTGATTCCATCACAGACATTAATTTGATAAGCATTCATTGGGTGAATATTATATGCCAGGCACTGTGCTAGGTACTGGGAAAATAAAGCAGAAAGATATAGCCTCAGGAATTTCCATATCCATGAGGATGCCGGTTCAATGCCTGGCCTCGCTGAGTGGGCTAAGGATCTGGCATTGCCATGAGCTGTGGTGTAGGCTGCAGATGCGGCATGAATCTGGCGTTGCCGTGGTTGTGGCGTAGGTCAGCAGCTGCAGCTCCAATTCAAGCCCTAGCCTGGGAAACTTCCATGTGCTCCAAGTGTAGCCCTAAAAGCAAAAATAAATAAATAAATAAATAAATAAACAAACAAACAAACAAACCAAAACCAAAAACAACAACAACAAAACACAGAAAGAAAGTAGCCTCTTCCGCAAGTGGGTTCAAGGAAGGAAAGAACACAAGAATAATTGCCAAACTTATTTCAGTCATTAAGCTAGAAATGGTACAGAGGAGATGTTATAGGCATAATGATAATAGCAGTGGGCAGGAAAGGGAAAGGTCTGGAGATTTAGGGAATGTTTCCTAGATGTTTCCTGGCATTCCAGACAGAGAGGAAAATGAGCTGGGGTAATGGAATAGGAACTGCTTCAGTGTGCTTGGAAAGTGGCAAGCATTTCAGTTTAGCTACAGTGTAAGGACGATAAGGGCCACAATATGTTGGAAATTAATGGTGAGACGAGATAATTTCTTAAAAGCAGGTAAGTCATACAGTGCCTTCTTTTCTTCCTCCCTCTCCCCTTTCTTAATTCCTTCTTTTCATTCATCTCCTCTTCCCTCTCCCTCTATCCTTTTCTCCCTTTTTCCCACCCTTCCTTCCTATGTTCTTTCTTGCTCTTAGCACACCCTTTTCTCCCACAACCCTCAACTTTCAGTCCTCGAGCACATCATATCTTAGTATTTGTCACTGCTGGGCACAGAACCATTAGTAGCTCTTGTACCACCAATATTTTTTTAACAAGATTGTTTTAAAATATAAAAATACAAACCTGGTGGGTGGATCAAAATTTTAGACAGGATAGCCAAGTCATGGGTATTTTGATCAAAGAAGCTAAGTGGGAACCTTACTGCCCTGTTAGAAGCCAGGAGGGGCCTTATGAGTAGAATGAAAAGACATCATTTAAACAGTTTAGGCAGATTCCACTTCCCCGCCACCCAAGCTCATCTGCTTTGCTCTTTGCCACTTGGAGGTAGCAACTCTGGTTGTGCACCTGTCTCAGAAAGCCTTGATTTAGCCAATGACGAGGAGAGGCTTTCCAGATAAATGGTGAAATATGCCTCTTAGTTACTGTGCTCTCCCCGCCAACTTGGGTCTCCTGCTTACCCGTTTCTCCTTCTATACTCTCACCTGGATATGTTTTCACAACATAAGACCTTTAGCCACACATGCACATGCACATGTGCCTACTTACACACAGAGAGTAATGAGAACGTTTATTACATCATCCGTGACTTTTGCTTTTGTGGGAAGTTAGTTTCTAATTCTCTTTCTTCCTTAGTGATTGTTTTTCCAATTAGTTGAACGAATGATGATATTTGTTTGCCTCTTCCAGTGTTGCCTATAAAGAACACCAGTTACTCATTTAGGGAAATTGCTTGATCAATGCTATGCAGGGCTATTATAACTTTTTTCTGCTGAGGGGAGAAAGGAATGATATGCCAGATTGAAACAACTGGAAAAACAGATTGCTGAATTAGAAGTGAAGATATAATTAGATGCACCCTCCAATAATTGGTTAGAATTGGAAGCATTTAGGTTCGTACATAATCAAATATTGCCTGGAAATGTTACAGCATCCTTATTTTATGCTAAATAGATTTTTATGGAAGGGCGATAAAGGAGGAAATCTGCTTGCTAATTTGATTAAAAACACGATGGATCGCTATTATTTCAGCTGCTAAGACTCCAAATAGGAGGAGGCTGATTAGGAAGGAAAAGAAGAAATTAATTTCATATTTAAGATCTATTATCAAACATTGCTTATTTTTAAAGTGGAATTATTCATAACAATTGAAGTTGCATTTTCATAATTACTCAGAAAAGAATGAATATATTCTTAGCTTCTCTTTAAAATGAAAAAAGATCTAAAGAAATAATAGCACTCAGCCATCAGTATTTATAGAAGGCAGTTTATTAACCACATAAGCCCATTTCCCAGAAAATACAACAGAAATTAAAAGAATTCCATTGAAGGCCATCCCCAAACACAGATCTGTACAGTCCCATAACTTAAGGACTAAATCCATTCTCTGCTTAGGCATTCATAGTGTCTTTCATTACGTCACAGCTGTTAACGAACACATCTATATTAAACAGGTATTTATGGAACGCCTACTGTGTGGCAGGCAATTTCAGGCACTGAGGACACAATAGAGGATGTGAAAGCAAAATGTCCATAAAGTATCTTGCGATCTATTTGAAAAAAGACAATGTAAAAATTAAATCGTACAATATAATAGTGTGCTGTGTTAATAAAGGCTAGGGAAGGTAAATACATACAAAAATGTGAAGAGTGGAGATGGATTTTCATTTTAAAGGTGGTGGTCAAAGAAGACCTCACTGAGAGAGTTTTGAGTGAAGATCTGAATGAAGTGATGGAGCTGCCCTTGTGGCTTCTGAAAAAAGCCTTTAGTCAGATGTGCAAAGGCTCTGAGGCAGGCATGCGCCTGGCTAGTGGCGGCGACAATGAGAAAGCTTGTGTTGAAAGAGCACATCAGAGAAATAGCAAGGATGGGATGAGGAGGCGGGGAATGCCTATTCTGTTAAGCCTTGTAGATCTCAAGGTCACAGTAAGGATTTGATTCCTAATCAGAGTAAAATGAACTGGCTGATTTTGAGCAAAAGAGAAATGATCTGCCTGTCTCCTTAGATGTAAGCTTCTAAATGGCAGGGGCAATTGTGGACCATGCAGCTTGTACCTTTCTCTAAGGGGCCTAACATGGTACGTTTTACATGGGATTCAGATATATATTTTAAGGAGATCATGGTTCCAAAGACAATTCCAATTTCCTTTTTCACTTGTATCCTGTCACCCTACTAGTCTGTAGACAACTGAAGAACCTTTTAATCTACTTTATGATTTAGTGTGCAGTTAACAATGGAAAGGATTTATTATCTTTGGTTACACAACAAATCTAAAACGTGGCTCTAATTTAAACATGAATTTGGAAACTGCAAAGGCAAGTATGAGTGGTCATATCTTTATAATCCAGTTTAAATGCCTACACTTCTTTTTTTTTTTTTGTCTTTTTGGCTTATCTAGGGCCGCACCCGCGGCGTATGGAGGTTCCCAGGCTAGGGGTCTAACAGGAGCTGTAGCCGCCAGCCTTCGCCACAGCCACAGCAACGCACAGCCACAGCAATGTGGGATCCAAGCCGCGTCTGCAACCTACACCACAGCTCACAGCAACGCCGGATCCTTAACCCACTGAGCAAGGCCAGGGATCAAACCCGCAACCTCATGGTTCCTAGTCGGATTCGTTAACCACTGAGCCAGGACGGGAACTCCTAAATGCCTACACTTCTTAAGGGCTAATCTGATGATAGTAAAAAAGATTCTCTTGATACAGCATGCATATGGTAAGTATTCTTTACTTTTTCTTCCTTGGAACTACTCTAAAGAGGAAGAAATTACTTTTGGAGCCACTTTGTTGAAGAAGGAAGCTGAGAGAGTATCTCTAAATGTCTTTTTTTATATATTTCCTCATTTTTTTCCATGTTACAATAACAGCATTACTATTTGTGAAAGTTTTATTATAAAATGATAAAATGAATTTTAAATTATTTCAAAGGATACATCCAGGAGCTAGCTAAATATGCTCATGGGTCTGCCCCAGGCATGGTTTTATTGCTGTTAATTGACAAGCCCTATTGTACAACACTAAATTTGAAACTGAAAATACTCTATCGTTGGATAGCTGTAATTTAATCAAGCTTTCTTTAGCTCTTTTATTATTTCATAATGAAATATAAAATATCTTACAAACAAATGCCTCTCTTCCAGAAATTAAATAGGAAACAATTCACAGGCCAAAGAGTAGCAATCAGTACAAACCCAATTACCTTCACACATAGGAGATAAAGCAAATCTCCCTTTTTTTTTCTTATCCAATATCAGAGTAGCACAGTCTTTTCTCCCAACTTGTACTAGTATCTCTTCTCATCTTTATACTAAAGCAAAACAACAGGATAAGAACTGCAGGATATAGAAATACTAAAGATATTGATGTCTTTTCTGAGAAAAACTAAGTTTCAGGAGTCATATAATGATAAATCTTAAACCTAAAGACAGAAGTCTTCTCATATCTGAAAGCAATATGAACAGTTACCGCTAACAGCACCCCAAGTGAAAATGTCTCCTCTCTCCAACCTTTTTATACTAATTGAAGAGATGAAGACACCAGGGGGTTGGTCAAACAGTCATTTCATATAAAATGCTAAAGCATTACTTGAAGATGGGTAGCTATGATGGATCCAGGCTTGCCTAACTAATCTGCAGGAATGCTTTGAAGATATCACAGCCATGTTAGATAAAAGATATTCTGTGGCTGAGATATAGTTAATATTTTAGGGGGAAAAGAGAACATTTGGTATGATTTTACATCAGAGATAAAGGTAAAAGAACCATTGAATACGGGATAAAGAGCACTGAAGGTAAAATTAGTTTTAGAGACAACTATAAAGAGAAGCCTTAAAAGGAAACGTTTATGTTGGAAAAATAAGTGTTGCAGCTGGACAGCCCATGTGAAATTAGCTGAATGAAGGCCAGTCCTTCATTAACAACCCTTTTTAACCTACCACACACATATCAGAAAGCTGTAATAACTAGAATTCTTTTATCTGCTTCTTATAGTAGACTAATCAGTCAATAAGCTGGAAATGTGGAAATGTAAGCTCTAGTCATAGTAAATTACAAAAATGACCTTGAGCAATTAACCACTCTAGGTTTCAGAATCTTACCTGGAGAATGAAGAATTTGAGCTAGATAGATCACCAAGCCCCTCCTACATCCAAAATTATTTGATTCTAATAGCTCCATAGAACTCTGGTAAGTTTGGGGGATGGAAGCTAATAAATAACCCTCACCAAAAACCAAATAATCAAAACATGAACAAGCAGTCATCAAACAAGTCCCATCATTGATGTGGCTAAGGTATGAGTGCTCTGTAGTGAATCAGAAGCAGATTTAGGGAGTTTCCTTTTGGACACAGCAGAAACAAATTTGACCAGTATCCATGAGGATGCGGGTTCAATCCCTGGCCTCACTCAGTGGGTCAGGGATCCAGTGTTGCCATGACCTGTGGTGTAGATCACAGACATGGCTCAGATCCTGTATTGCAGTGGCTCTGGAATAGGCTAGCTCTGATTCAACCCCTAGCCTGGGAACTTCCATATGCCACGGGTGTGGCCCTTAAAAAAAAAAAAAAGGCAGATTCAGAATGCTGCCTTTTTAAAATTTTACAGTATTGCTTTTGGTAAAAAATGCATAGCATGGTCAGTCGAGCTATTGAAATACCTGAAGGCTATTTGTTTCTGGTTTCTTGATACCTTCATTGACCCTATGAAGACAGCACAATCTTTCAAAGCCCAGAGTAGCCTTGTGGAAGCTCACATTGTAACAATTTTGTATTGCCCAATATATATACTGCTCCTGGTATATATTTTGCAATAAGGTTGAAAAGACATTAAAATAAGAAAAAATCAAATAACTACTCCTATGGTGGTATAAATAAATGAAAATCTAAACAAATGTAATGTCTTCATTCTGGCTCAGTACATGCCCACAAATCCTGATGAAATGTTCTCCAACTGCTTTTGTGTGACTGGCTTAAAGCTCTTCGATTTTGAAATACTTGAACGAGTAGATTGTTTTCATTATGTAATTCCCTAACATCATCTTACACAGTCAGTACTCCGTGCATTTTTGCTAAATTGAATTTAATTCTTCTACCACCACCAGAGTGCATTTGTTTTAATGAGCAACATGATTACTAATTTAGATGACATGCAACTGAATTTGAGACAGACAAAAAAAAAGACTATCCAAAACCACAGTGGAACATTTTCAGAATAAAATGGTGTCCTAAATCCAAAATGGGAAGATTTTTTTAATGCCTAAAACAAATATCTTCTCAATATGACCCTCCTTGAAAAAGGGCTCTACTTTTACTAAGTAGCAGAAATTTGATTGCCTCAAATCAGGTCTATGTTATCAATATCAAGCAAAACTCAGTTATTCATAATCCTCAGCAGAGCCAGTCTAGCAAATATGGACATTGCTAGAAAATACAGCTGTGAGTTTCATGAAAAGCAAACCTTTTTTTTTTTTTTTTTTAATAAAACAGAAAACTGGGGTCAGGGTAGTCCCAGCTCTGAGCATTGAATTCGCTGACTCTGGTGAGTTGACCAAAACAGGCTCCTGTGGGCGCAGGTGGAGGCCAAAAGCAAACCTTTCTTTGCTTAAATTTTTAAGCAAAATCTCTACCCACTTGGACCTGGGTTCTTTTAGGAGGAATAAGACATCTAGTAATGACTGAACTATAGGAGAAGATGGCGTAAATTAGAGACTTTCAGATGAAGTACCATGAGAATTCAAAAGAAGTGATCAGGGATCAAGAAGTCATTGTAAACAACTTTCTAAGTCAACTAAATTGACTACAATAAAATTTATTAAAAAAAGAATAAAGCTATAAAAAAGTCATTGTAAAGAAAGAGGCATTTTTGATAGGCCTGGACTATCAAAGTATAGGAATTAGGGGCAGGGGGTGGATCCATCCCTACAAGTGGAGAGCAATGTGAGGAAAAGCCAGGGTGAGGCCGGTGTGAGGCACATACAGAAGAGAGTGCTTCTTTCACGCAGGCCTCGGTAGTGTGTTGAAGAGAACTTTGGGCCATGAGGCACCAGATGGTGGAGCTCTTTGGATACGCGAGAGCCTGTAATCACCAGACTTGGACAGGCATGGAGAGTCTCGAGAAGGTGAATGGCAGAACAAGAGCTGTGCTTTGGAGATTTTTTCTGATAGTCCTATGTAGGCTGGGTTGAAGGAGGTGGTGCCAGCTCAACAGCTCAGCAGTAGCTCCTCATCTATGTGCCACTGAAAATCAACCTGCATTCCACGTGCAGCACACAACAGAAAGACCACCTACCTCTTTCCAGAATACTCCAGATGCAGGAACAGTTAAAACATTTTCATACTTGAGCTGTTGTAATTGCTTAGGATTGGGGAAAAAGGCAAGCTAACATTCAACTCTCATTTTATTTCTGTTTTAGATTCTGAAGTTTTATAATAGTAAGGTACTTAATTCTTATCTTGAGATTTGAGCTGTGCCACTGATAGCAGCTTTCTAATGATCTTATCAACTGGCAACAGAAAGGAAACGTTTGATTCCATAATTTAGCACATGAGATACTGATTGATATTTTGGAATATAATTTTCAAAGTCAGCAGACTTGGTAACAGCAAGAAAATGTTTTAACCTCAAGTTATCCGAAGGCTAAAGGAGATGTTCAATTTAGACTCTAAAGGAAAGTGAGAAGAGCCCTGCTTCCTTGAGGCTTAACTGCTTTGAATAAAGTTGATAGCAAGTTATCCTTGGAGTAAGTTCTACTTCAGATGAGCCTCATTCCATGCGTCAGGTCTACTATATATAGAGAATATATATAATAGAGATTTGGGGCTTTTTTCCTTCAAATATATTACGCTATCTGAAGGAGATAAGAGAAGAGAAAATCTATCAAAGAGAATGGGAGAAATATACTTTCCTTTCTTGTCCTTGCTGCCTAAGATGAAGTGAAATACTTTGCCTTTTATCAGATCAAATGCAGACATACTTTAAGGAGAGGAGTCTTCCTGAAAGATTTTATCAGGTAAAGTCATCAGTCTTGCCTTCGTATTTGCTTCAGGGCACTGTAAATGGCCTCAGAGAATATCCATATGCTAGTTCTCTTAACAAAGTTATGCAGAACAAAATTCCCCTAAATTCTCAAGAGACCTGTTACACAAAGCAATGAACAGAGTTTTGTTATATATAGATTCACTCTCCTCATCAATCATGAGCTTTGATTTCCAAGTAGGATGTTTTGGACCTAAGGAGTAATTTATCCTTTTTCTTTCTCCAAGAAGCAACCATCTAATATAAAAAGAGTTATATAATTGAGACATAACTGTGAGCTTTGAAACTATTTCAAATCACCAGAACCTGTTTCTTATCAAAAAAAATAATTGGATCTCTCAAGCTTCATAATTGGAGACAGAAAACAATGGCAATCTTGAAGAAATATAAGTAATGAATTAGAGAGATGAAGCTGAGAAGCATTCAAAAAAGTATCAGAGGGCACTCTTATTCACAGGTCCACTTGATGCCAGAGTCTGTTGAAGTTGAAATGTTATTAGATATATTTGGTGCTGTCGAAACAGTTTCCATCTTTACTTAGGGTAAGGTCAGTATAAAGTTTTGAGAAACCGTAGGGAAGAAGCCAGTATTTTAAAGTCTGCTGCTACCCAGGATTCTCTCTTTGGATATTGGCCCTTCAAAGGGTCATCCTCTTCCTTGGTCATGGTTTTAACTCTGACACCCTGTACATATGGTGACACCCAAGTCTATACATCCAGCTCAGATCTGATCCCTGAAGTGATTCAGATAGACACATGGATGCCCTTGTCTTCCACAGCCCTCTGTCTCCTCTCCTGGTACTCCTTACACTAATTTCTAAGTGCTTATTTCACTGCCCACCTCTCTCACTGGACCGGAGCCCTGGGAGGGCTAAAGCTACATCTATTTTGTTTATCTTTAAATGTCCTGAAACATCCGCTCTCTAGCCACTGCCATGTAAGACGAAGGGGCTGCATTAGGACTTCTCTATGCACCTGTCTACTTAATGTCACAGCACCATATGGTCTTCTTAGACTGATTTGCTGTGACTTTACCTGTGAATATTATGCCAGCTACAAATAATTTAATATTACCTCTCTCAGTTGATAGAGTTGTAAATGGAGAATATTTGCCTTTCAGAAGAATGTTGCTAAAGATGCATTCAAAGCCGTACCTGAAGAGCAGAGTATGAAAAGTCTTTTTACTCCCATGTGCATGGTTCAGTGAAAGCTGAGCTTTGCCCCACAGATGACAGGCAGAGTGCATATGGATACCTTCTAAAAAAACTGCAGAAATTTGATTAAGAACATTAAATGAACCCAGAAATCTTCAGTATAATAGAGTGGTCATTAGTTCTTCTCATTTATAAAGAAAGTAGAGTGCCTTACACAAGCCCATCATTTTCCCCCATATATTATGTGGGTATCAAATGGGGGTATTCACAAAAGTATTTAACTTTGTATTATATATTTGAAAGTTACTAAAAGAGTAGATATTAAAAATTCTCACTATACAAAAAATATAACTGTGTGAGGTGATGGATGTGTTAACCTTATTTGGTAATCATTCTGTAATATACACACATATATATATCAAATCATTATATTGTACACTCTAAATGTACACAGTGTTATATGTCAATTAAATATCAGTAAAGCTGGGGGGAAAGTATTTAATTGTGGCAGGTAATTGGTAGGCTACATTTTCAAGAATTGGAATTCTGTAAAGAAATACATGTAAATGGTTTTTGAAGAGCATCAAATTAGATTATCTGAGACTCGATTTCTGTCAGCTCATCCGGGATGTCCTTCATGCCCTCGCAGCCTGCTGCTTCATTTCTCCCTGCCCTCGCCCTAAAATCACAAACGGACATTAGCATTGACTGATGCCTTGTGTTCTTCTCATCTAGGGGGCTACTAGAAAAACTTGTGTAGGATTATTTTTTATAAGTGTGTAGAATCCCTCTAAGTTATCCCTCCCATTATCCCTCCAAGATAATGAGAGAGAGAGATGAGTACTTTTCAGATATCTTCCTAAGTATAAACTTGAGCAGTAGCTGAAAGGTCACAGAAGTCAGACTGAATTAAGCTAAGAGAACACAAAATCATGTGATTTTCACTAGAAAGTTGTCTGCATCCTGATAATGACCAGCACATTGCAGAGCTCAACATAGCTCTTCACTCAGACAAGACAGAGATAGTAACTTGTTAAGTGAGAATATGGGCAATGCTGCCTGTCTCCTGAGGGCTCTCACTTATTGCCATGTCTTGAATTTCATTTTTCCGGAGTTTCTTTATAGTTTCAATTACAAATGCTAGGATTGCTGCTGTCATTTAAAAATATGTATATAAAAAATGTCTTCATTTCTGTGTTCCATAGAATTTATTTCCTCCCTTTTTAGAAACCCTTCTTTTACAAGTAATGGCCAGGAGTCATTCTCAATCTGGAAAAGGAATGATTGAATTCTTAATTTTCCTCGAGGGGGAGTTATTATGTTTATCTTTCATTTCTGGATTTGATTATCAGACTCTATATTTCTACTTCATTAACCTATTTTAGGAGTTGTTTTCAATGTGCATAGTGAGAGAAAATGGAATTGAAGCTTTCAATCTAATGGCTACCCTTGTTTGACATATTTATATCCATGTAATAATGTTGTACTTTATATTGTTCTCTAAATCATAATTATAAATAGCTTAAAATACTTTTAGGTAGCACTTTAATAATATTCATCATGCTCTTGGAGTTGGATATCAGCAAAAATTAAATACAAAGGCACACGGTACTGAAATTATTTTCTAAAATGACGATCCACTGTTAAGTCTGAGTTTTTAGTTCTGGCTCTCTTAATGGTGTATATAGCCACAATTATCTAGCCAAGTTTTATTTTTAAAAGTTATATTTTTTATTGGATTGCAACAGGAATGAAAAAGAAAGCAAACAACACTCATATTGTTAGTAGGAAATTATAAGGTATATTAGTAAAAATGGGTTTCGTTGCAAGTCATAGAATGCATGTCGTAAGCACTCTTAAACAGTAATAAGAATGTATTCCTTTATACAATTTAACAGCCAAGAGGTGGGGGGCTTTGTGTACAGTCTGATGAAGTTTAACTCACCTTTTTTTTTTTTTTTTTACAATTCTGTCATCTCTTTTTTTTTCTTCCACTATAAGCTTCACTCTTAGACTTACTTTTCTCATGGTTGCAAAATAGCTACTGTAGTTGCAAGCATTACTTCCACCTCCCATTTTGTTTAGAAGGAACAAGAATGTCTCTTTTCCCAGCAGCCAGAAATTCTAGGTTTCACCTTGCTTGGACCAAATTAGTTCATTTATCCATTTCTTAATCACTATAACTGCACAAGTCCTGTATATACAGATTGGAAAACAGGACTTAGCCCTGGATTAGACCTCATAGAGGTTCTCCCATGGAGTGGGGTCAGTCCTCCAGAATGGCTTTGAAATTTAGAAAGTTACTAATTGGGAGTTGAGAGGAAAAAAATCATAGGGTCAAATGATTGACTGTAAAACGTTTCTCTTGTCTTTGGGGGGAGAAGGTGTTACTGGCTGAACTCTGTCCACACAGATTCATATGTTGAAGTCCCAATCCCCAGTACCTCATATAACACCTCATTTAGAAATAAAGTCTTTAAGGAGGTATTAAGTTAAAATGAGATCATTAGGGTGGGCCCCAATCCAATGTGATTAGTGTCCTTATTATAAGAAGAGGAAGAGACATCAGGGGCATCCACAAATGAAAAAACATGCAAAGAGGCAGCAGATGGTGGCCAGGTGGCCACCCACAGCACAAGCAGAGGAGCCTCAGAAGAACCCAACCCTTCTAGCACCTTGATCTTGGACTTTTAGCCTCTAGAACTGTGAAGTAATTAATTTCTTTTGGGTAAGCCACCAAGTCTATGGTACTTTGTTGTGGCAACCCTAGAAAACTAACATAGAAGGGTTGTTTGTGTTCTCCACTATTACATATCTGATTGTTAAAGCAATAAATTTCCAGTTTCATTGCTTAACATGACTTTGTTAGGCACATTCTAACCATTTCTGGTTCAGGACTTTCTCCTATAGCTGGCTATACTCTCTTTTATATGACCAGAGACTATAAAACCAAACTGCCTCTTCCCTCCTGTTAATTCAGTGCTTTGTGGTTGTAGGGAGGGGTGCTAATTCCACAGGAGGAAGTAATTACTTTGCTGCTATTCAAGGGATACTTCTTATCTTCCAGGAGGCTGATATATTTCTTTTCACCAGTGGAATATATAACGCTACTAGAAAGTTTTTAGCTTTTGACCCTGGCCCTGGACTGGTAATTTTCCTTCTAATCTGAAAATACTTTGAGGACCAGCTTTATGGGTTAGGATCTCAGTGATCTCTTTCTATTCTGTTGTTGTTATTAACTCATCTTTTCCCCATGGAGCCTTGGGCCTTGGGAACATTCTTGGTTTTTGGTGTTTTTTTAAGTACTATATCTTTTCATTTCATCTCACCAAAGCTCAGTCTTATAAAATACAAATGAAATATCTCTGTTTTACTGTGCAATCTAATTTGGATCTTAAGTCATAACTATCTATAGCTGAAGAACTGAAGTATGTTACTGTTAAATAAAATTATGGGTAGGAAATGCTAGTTTTAAATGTTCTTTTTCCCCTTCAGTTCCCATTCAGTTAGGTTGGCTTGTTGTTAAAGAAAAGAGAAAAAAAATCAAAGGCAAAGCTTCTGCCTAGAACCTTGTCCCGCAAAGACCTGATTTAACTCTACGGACTTAACTGATTTACCTAGCCCTAGATAAAGCATGACTACCTAAGAAGACGAAACAAGATCTGGTTACTTCTTATTTGTTCTCTGATTCTATATAATATTATCAAAACCTTTGCCTTCATTTCCTCATGGAATCGTGAACTGTGTGTGACAATTCTTCTGTCTATAATAACAGAAAATAGCACTTGAGCTCCTCAAAATTTGTTAAATAGATGATGAATAAGGTAAAATGGGGCTTTTTATAATTTTTCTATTATTCTGATTAATTTATTTTTGTGTTATTTTTTCTGAAAAGGATTGCCTAATAGCTACTTGGGGAATGTGCCCTGAATCAGACTGAACAGACTCTTAGATTTGGGTGTGTTTATGTTGGTTGCAAAAAAAAAATCTAGTTTAGA
>PVHT020000079.1:7902056-8035732 GCA_004024745.2 Catagonus wagneri
GTCTAATCGGAGCTGTGGCCACTGGCCTGCGCCGCAGCCACAGCAACGCAGGATCCGAGCCGCGTCTGCAACCTACACCACAGCTCACGGCAACGCCGGATCGTTAACCCACTGAGCAAGGGCAGGGATCGAACCCGCAACCTCATGGTTCCTAGTCGGATTCGTTAACCACTGCGCCACGACGGGAACTCCATATACTTATTTTCAAAAACAGGAAATGAGTCCATTTCTTAGTGAGAACTACTCAGTTTTTCAATTATAATTTGAATCAATACCATATTAATATAGAATAACCTTGCCTCGCATTTTTCCGCTTTTGATAATCCAAAGATCACTTGTCTTCAAATTTACTACTGTCTTCTCTTTAGAGACAAGCTCATTAAAGTAATACAGAGATTTTTCCATAATTATATGATGAGGATGAAAGGAATATATTTATAGCAAATATGATTTCCACTGTTTTTTTCTCTCTAAATCTGAAATTTCCTTTATATCAATTACATTATCCAGTCTTTAAGTATCACTCGAAGAATATATATTCTTAGAAAAGATAATTAGACATGGCCTAATTAATGATGACTCAAACAGTACTTTAGTAATCTGTTATTCAGAAGAAAATATAGCATTTACCATAACTTTCACAATGCTACTTGCCTTAAGTTTATATTTCATGTCACATTTCTAAATAAATAAACGGCACACTCTTGCAGGCTCCATTTCTAATATATATGTTCAAAACAGAGTGAAAGCTTAATGGCTGTAAATCATCCCCAATTCATAATGTACATGCTGTAGAGAAGACTTCTCTCAACTGTGTATGTTGTGTGATAGTGAACCAGTACACCCTGTACAATATAATTTAATCTTTCTATGTTATAGATATCAAATATGAATCTATTCAAAAGAGATTGCTCTCAAACTCCTTCACGACCCCTTCTGTGACTCTAAGGACCAGACACTCATTAAGCAGCCTCAAACGAGGAACTTACTCTGGTCTTTTGATGATCAAATATTTGGGGAGATTTAAAGTATCTAAAACCCATATCTGCTGTTTCTATAACATTAGATTTGCTAGTTCATCACCCAACATGTCCCTGACTTTATCCCCTCCTTTTTCCTACATAGGCTTGAATCATCTTAATGTTGGCATCATTTGTTATATTTATTTGTAAGCACTTTTTCATAGAATATCTGTTGCATCCATGGCTTTGCTCTCTGACTGATGGTGCACTAACCATTAAGTTGAGCCAAAAGGAAAAAAAAATAATTAAAAGCAACTCTTCTCTAGAATCTCTTCCAAAAAGCATAGAATGGAATAGGGAAATTAGAGTATAAGTTATTAAGAAGGGTTCTATAAGACCAAATGCTTGGTAGAACTATTTAGTCTGTAAAATGTTTTATATATGTAATTTGTAGAAATGTCTCCCCAAACAAGCTTTCATATCCAGGCTAAATACACTGACTACATCTTTTTGACTTATTCTCTTTCACTCATATTACACATATAATAAAGTCTTCTCATGACATTTCAAATTACTTTTTGTGCTTTAAAGTGTCTTCCACTGGAGCCGAATCCAAGTTCCAGTCATCTTTCTGTCATCTCACTCCCTAGCATATTACTTTAATTTAGGGCATAATAGGAGGCTAATATCTGTTGAATGAATGACTGGGTGAATCAAGCATTACAGTTTCATAAGTCAGTCTTGCATCAACCAGATTCCAAATGCATTTATCATTGGCTTTAGAAGTAATGGATAGTCTTGGTGAATTGTATCACTAACTCATGCTTTCTTAGTGATAACATTAAGCATGTCCATATATTTTTGTTACTGCCTTAGCTACTTTTTGCTGTCCTACTTTATATTCACTGATAATTCCTTGGACATATTTTTTCCACTGGTTTAAATTTATATTGTGTTTAAAAAGACAGAATTGAATAAGGCTGAAAATCATATAAAATTAGAGAAGGGTAGAAGAACCATAGGGACGCTTCTTAGAAAATATCTGTTTGCTTTTTGTTTTTTTTTTCCATACAGGTTTTCTGACTTTTCTTTTAAAAATAATGGCATATTGTGTTTTCAGCTTAAAAGATAGTTCAAGCTTAAAGCAAAGCAATGTGGCCGGCAATAATTTAGTTTTTGGCACAGTGTATTAAAACTGCGAATTCTGAAATTTGTGTCAATGACAAGATTGTGTCTGTATGAAGAGTTGGGGTAGGAGTGGGAGGGAACTTTGAATAAGATTCTTCATTGCCCAGTCCTTGCAGCAACTAATTGTTTGTCTAATGAAAGATACACAGTTATGTTGTCCGGGTTCACAGAATAAATAGCTCTAATTTCTATCACCAACTGTGTTTCTAATTGAATAACAAAAGCTTTGTTTACTGATTTGGGCAATAGTCACTGGATTAACTCAGTGAAATAATTGGTCACTGTAGTTGGAATCATGTATATTAAGCTTTCAAAATGTAAAAAGTGCTATAAACTTTTAAGGCACTCTTTATTAGATTATTCATGTAAATGATAAAAATTTGTCCAAGTTGATTCATTTAATTGTCCCAAATCAGTCAAAAATGTGGAAAAGACAACCTAATAATGCATATTGATGATTTTTAATAATTTTGCCATAATAGATAGTTCTAAATTATTTACAGAAATGGGCTCTTGTGGTAGCATGGGAAAATGAAAATGCAGATCCATTTATAAATACATTATATTTACAAATATTTTTCCTATGACAAAGATTACTACATTTGGATTCTTCTCCAGTATTGCTTATTATTTGCTTAATGTGGTAGAAATAATAAGGATAATGTGATCGTGATCATGAGTGTGTGAATGTGTGTATGTATGCCTGTAGGTCTGCGTGTGTGTGAGAGAGAGGGAAGGGAGAAAGGAAGAGATAGAGGAAGGAAGGAAGGAATAAGACAGATGAAAGAAAGAAGGAAGAAGGGAAGGAAGGAAAGGGAAAGAAAGAAAGAGGAAGGAAAAGGAAGGAAGAAAGAAAAGAAAAACTGAATATTAATGTTTCTAAATTACATTTGTGGAAAGGCACATCATAATCACGGGATTACATCCATCGACTTTAACAGGGTAAAGTAAAAGGGATGTATATTCCTCCCATAAAGGAAAATCTGGATTAGTTTAATTTTGTGACACCAGAATAGAAACCACAATTGGCACATGAAAGATCAAGCTCAAGGAAGAAGAGGTTTTAGAGCTATAGCTATATAGGTATAGACAGATAGGGATATGAATATGCAGATAAAGATACAGAGGTGGACAGATTGGATTTAATTTATTGGAAAGAATAGTAAATAATTTCAGTTCTGGAGGTGACTTCAGTTCTGAGTACTTGTGGACCACACAAATATTTAGAGGATCTAGAGACAACTTCACAAACTTAGCTATACCATGAATTCACCTTTTTTGCTAAATAAAAACCACATTGTATAGACAAAAGAGAGCAGTACCTATAATGTCTGTATTACTAATACAGTGAATGCCAAGTATCTCTAAGAAAGTGCCCCCATTCCTCGATGCCATTTATCATGGATATGATAGAGAGGTGCTCACCCTTCCAAGAATTTGTGCTAGCTGATTTTTTGAGGTCCAGACACAGTGTAGCCTTCCTTAAACATATCAAATGAGTTTTTAATTTCAGACAGTATGTTTTCAGTTCTAAAATGTTCATTTGGTTCTTTTGTATACATTCCAAATGTTGAGATTCTGCATCTTTTAATTGAGTTTGCCCATTTAAAAAAAATTTTTTTGGATGCATTCCCAGCATGTGGAATTTCCTAGGCCAGAGATCCAACCTGCCTGACAGCAGTGACAACTCTGGATCCTTAACCTGCTGTGCCATGAGGAACTCCTAGTTTATCCATTTTTAATCATAAAAATGACCACCCTTTTGACACCCAAGAAGATCACAAGATACTCCAAGCCTTTTCTTAACACTTGACTTTAAACAGAATCCCAGGGTCAAGCGATACTTAAAGAGTGTGATTTTAATGTTCTAAATTTGTAGATGGTGTTACATTTTTCATTGTTTCTTTTGAAATAAAATTGTATGTTTTCAGTAACATCCAGATCCACAGGCTGAACAATACAACCATATAGTGCGATATCACAAAGTACTAGCACTCTTTCCTCAGAGCAAGCTTCTCAGTTAACTTAGCAAAAGAGTGTACTTGCAAAATTGAAATAGTAAGAGCATTCTACTGACAGAGTCTTTTATTTGGAACAGAAATAACTGCCAATATCAATTAGAAGACATTGTTTTTAATCTTTCAAAGCATTTGCTTGTAGCCACTACACCTCAGGTAAAATATGCCAAAAATTCAGGATGATGAAATGTTTTCAATCAATAAATGTTCTTTTGAAGGCAAACAAAAATATTAGTATGTTCAAGAAATCAACCAAGTCCCTCTTATACTCAAACTCACAACAATCATTTATTAATCTTTTCTAGTTAGAATGTTTACAGATTTTATTTTTTCCAGTATGGACTACCTGGCGTTATACATTCAGGGACACTGTTATTTAGAAATGAGTTCTAATAAAAGAAGCCCTAATATCATAATGTAGCATCATGATCTGCTGATGGTTTTTTAGCAAGCATACCCAACAATCTACAGGAAGTCTTGGGGTTAGTAGATGCAATCTATTGCATTTGGAGTGGTTAAGCAATGAGTTTCTACTTCATAGCACAGAGAACTATATACAGTCACTTGTTATGGAACATGATGGAGGATAATCTGAGAAAAAGAACGTGTGTGTGTGTGTGTGGCCGGGTCACTTTGCTGTACCGTAGAAATTGACAGAATACTGTAAACCAACTATAATGGAAATAAAAATCATTTTAAAAATTTAAAAAAAAAATAAAGGCAGTGTTCATGAAAAATATAAAAGCCATCAAGACCCAGCAGAACAGGTTTACAGTTACTTGGTTATTAAAATTTTTGGCAAAAATTGTAATAGTACACAAAGATTAGGGTACCTTTTGATCTACTCAATGGGAAAAATAGACTGGAAACCTTTGGCATCTCTGTAAGTTTGGCTGGGCTTTGCTGCCGGTGTAGGCTGTTGGGTGGCAGGGGAATAATATTGCTGGGTGCTTGATAAATTGCAGTGCCTGGCAATCAGTCACGGGAGCTGCCTGTAGCAAGGCTTTCTGAAAGCAGTGATGTTCTCTGAGGCAAGTCAAGAAATATGAAAAGAGTGTTTTCAGGGTTATGAAAAATATGTTGAAAACTTGTATCTAGTTAAGGAAAGGAAGAGTGTCGAAGAAGGAATAAAGGAAGGTAAAGTAAAATCATTACCTTTTCTTATTCTTAAGCTAAAAGATAACTGTTTAAAGTAAAAGTACTAACAATTTATTGTCTGAGAAAGTCTTTATTTTTCCATCCCTTTAAGAAATAATTTCTCAGGGTTAAGAATTCTGGAATGGAGACTTGTTTTTTTTCCCCCATACTAAACGATGCACTCTCTTTATGCTTATGGCTTTTGGGTAAAAGCCCACAATAATTACTATCCTTGTTTGTTTTTCTTTTTTGTCTTTTTTAAAAAAATTTTCTTGGAGTATGGTTGATTTACAATGTTGTATTAGTATCAGGTGTAGAACAAAGTGAATCATCAAAGTGATACATATATCCATTCTTTTTTCCCATATAGATTATTACAGAACATTGAGTAGACCTCCTTGTGCGGGATGGGTAGTACATACACTCTACTATTTATAAAATAGATAGCTAACAGGGACCTGCTGTATTCCCATTTCCTTATAGGTAAAATTTTTTATGCTCTCTGGCTTTTTTCAAGATTTTTATCTGTTTGTTTTTTTTGCAATTTGAAAATGATATGCCAGGTGTAAATTTTTTGCTGTTTATCCTTAGTGTTCTCTGAACTTCCAAGATCTGTGGCCTGGTTTCTCTCATTAATTTTGGAAAATTTGTGACCATTAATATTTCAATTCATTATTCTGCTCAATTTTCTCTTGCCTCATCATCTGATATTCTAATTAGGTGCATTTCCCTGCTTTAGAGATTGTCCTATGGTACTTGGATGGTCTGCCTGGTTTTCGTTTTTTGTTTCATTATTTTTTGTTTGTATTTCATTTTGAGAAGTTTCTATTGATGAATCTTCATACTCATTGATTCTTTCCTTGGCTATGCTTAGTCTAAATTATTTCTAATTATTTATTATAATTTCATCTCAAATGCTGAAACTAACCATCTATGTTTGCAAGTAAGTTACTATTTTTTTATAGAGCCCTTAACCTATTAATTATTGTCATTTTAAATTCTGTGTCTAATAATTCCAAAATCAGCACTATATCTGAATCTGGTTCTAATGATGTTTTTTCCCTCTTCAGGATGTGTCTTTGCCTTTTAACATACATTGTAGTTTTTCGTTGAACACTAGAAAGTGTTTATTAATAGCTAGGAACTGAGGTAAATAGAGCTGTAGCATGAGATTCTTTAACAATCTTAGACTTAGGCTGTTAAATGACTGCTACAGCTATGGATTCCAGAGAGTTTATATTCTGCAAGCATCTTTGTTCTGCCTCCACTCTTGTCTTTCTGCCATTTTATCCTGGATGTTTCCTCTTAGAATTCCCTTAGAACTCTTACTGGATGGATGCTGCATTCTGCAGCTCTTTCAGCTGCAATCCACTGCTTTCATACCTCAGTCCCATCGGCGTGATAGTAAGCTGTAGTTCTGGGGCTAGGAGGCTGGCCCTTCAAAGAAGTCCTGCATTGGTGAGGGGTCAGACCTTTGTACTCTTGCCTTGATAAGACATTTGGTCTAGGAACAAACTTGGGAGAAGCACTCAGCTGTGGAGGGATTCAGCAGCAAGCTGCTAGTTCCAGCAGCAAGTGGAAAAATGAATGAATGCCAAGGTCCCAGAGGAGGGAGCTTAGTGGTGCCCCACAGTGTTTCCTACAGTGACCCGCCAACTAGTGACTAAAGATATTTTAAACTACTGTATTATGCTAATGAATAACTGATCTGCTGATGGGCAATTTGGTGTTATTGCCCATGGAAATTCTGACAAATTGTAGCAAGTATAATCACAAGGATTTTAATTTCAAATTAAGCTGTGCTGATGGTTTCAGTTGGCATTTTAAATTCACCCCAGTTACTTGTAATAAAATAACACCATTATCTTGGAGGATAGCATTCTTTGAGGATTCACTGAAATAGTATAAATAAAATACTTAGCATAGTATAGCCATATAGTAAGTACTTGATAAATGCAAGCTTAGTTAAATGACTGGAGCAAAATTATAGCTCTTAGAAAGCTGGAGTTTCTTTTTTATTATTGATAAGAGTGTGTGTGTGTGTGAAAGAGAGATTCAGCTTTGTGGTTGTTTATATTTTGTTTTGTTTTGTTGTTTTCTATTCAAGATTAGAATTAGACTTTTATCTCTCAAGAAGTTCTATTTATTGAAATGCAGAATCATTTTAAATTTAGACATTTTATTTCTCTTTAGAGATTTTAATGAACTATTATTCTAAAATGAATAGGCATTATAAATAAAACTTTTTTCTCTCATGTTCAAATTTCTTTTTAGTACTGTCTGTTTACTATATTTTTCTCTTTTGCTCTTTAAAACTATTTAAGATTTTGACTCATTTGAGGAAATGCATATGAAAGTTTTTTATTATGTTGTGAAAGGGAAATTGATTTCTTATGGTAAAGGTGAACAAGAGATTACTTTCTTTCTGCCAGCCACATAAATTTGGAATAAATTTGAGTGAGTGATTTTTTTTCATTAGACTGTGAAAAGGCTATTTATTTCCATATGTAATTATAAAACAAGTAATTGTGCCTTAATGAAATAAAACCAACCCTGAAGACAAATAGGCCTCATTTATAGTTCCAACTAAATTGGATACTGAAAAATGTTTTCATTCTGATGTGTTTTGAAAAGTCTAATGAAATTACAAATAAAATATTTCAAAGAATGTATGTCTATAGAAAGTATCCTAAGAAGCTCAAATTCACTTTGCCATTTTAAGATTTCTCTTATAAGTCAATGACATGGAGTAATGCAGGAAAGTTGAGTTGTTACCCAAATCTTATGGAGGTGCTAAGTTTCATGGGGATCAAGTATAAGCAGTTGACAGTGTGCACAGTAGGTTGATTTGATGCTGTGATCTGTGAGCATTAAATGCTTTATTTGATATATGCAGAAACCTAATATTGCCTCTTGCAGAAGTTTAAAATGGGTTATAAATAAGATTTAATGTTAATAGCAGGGTGTTTTACAAACCATAAACTAAAAACAACTCATATTAATATATTAGGGCCATGAACTATATTATGGCAAAATCAAACTTTCCTTTTTTTCTTTAAAAGGAATAACCAATGAACTAGTTAAAACCAGTTAAAATGAAACAAAATCTTTCTCTTATACAACACACACACACACACACACACACACACACACACATACATACATATATACTGTTGGTTAGGAATAAAATAAGAAATTAGTATTACTGTCATTTAGAATCATTACCTTATAGGTTGAAGATAGTGGTTTTTCCTGTGGTTTCCGTTGCATATTCATAAAATCTATAAAATATGTAATAATGACAAAGAGTTTTGGGATTAGAAGGAAATGTATTTTCTTAGCTCTCCATCCAGACAATGCATTTGAAGTCCTAGAGAAAGGAGCACTTGGGGTCAATTCTGAGTCAATTAGAAATTCAGACAAAATGTCAGCTCCCTTAAAGCCCTCTCACTTTCTCTAAGTTACTCCTAGCCTTGATTTAGGACATAAATCAATTGTCTGTCTACTGTTTCAGGGACAATGCATGTCTTATTCCTGTTCTTTCTCTTGTTTTTCCTTCCTTAGCCCCACTGTTCTAAGTTTATGTCTATCTGAAAGAGCCAGAGACAAAGTCTTGATTGCCAGTAATTTTGAGGAGCATCTGATCCTAAGGAGAAGCACAGAATAGGACAAGTGAAAGAGGAAAGATGCAAGAGCTAATTTCAGGATGTATAATCAAGTTGGCCACCAAACAGGTGACTGGCCCTCAAGTCTATGACACTTTGTGAGAAGCCTTATGAATTGCGTCAGAGCTGTTTGCTTAAGGGATGAAAAACAAAAGCATATATCTGTCAGTTCCCATCCCCATGTGCACAGCCTGTCTTCTTGGATGTAAAGTGCCCCGAACTTCTGAATGCTTTGCAGGATCCTAAGAATGTCCCACACTCAAGGTGTCAGAGAAGTCTCCAGGCAGTAGCTGTAGTTACGTGACCCAAGGAAAGGCATTTTTGGGTTGCATCTGCACATGGGCTGTGTGGAGACGGTCATTTCACCTGGCAGGGGTTGGAGTGCCAGGTGGCGCTTGGAGCATGATGAAGTGTGGCACAAGAGTTGTCTGTAACACACATCTTCCCTATGCAATCTAGAGTCTTTTAGCTCCACACTGAGGGCTCCTAAACACTTGGTTCTTGTCATCCTCTGTATCTCATTGTGATTTTATCTCAGATGCATGACACATTTTTCTGGAACTAGATAAAAACAAAATAAAGATATTTTAACATTAATTACTTCAAAAATCTATATAGCAGCTTTAAAGAGGACCCATGCAGCAAAATTCTGTATCTCTCTACGTTATTCAAGGGCTCCCATCAGCTCAATGAATCTCCATTCTTGGTGTTCCCCCAATTATCTCAACCCCTGAATTAAGCAAGTAACCTGAAACACTATCCTAAGATCTTGTCTTAAAATACCTAGCAGAGTAATTTCTTTTAATATTTAAGGTGATTTTTGCTTGACTATCATTTGACAATTCTAAAAGTAAAAAAAAAAAAAATCTCAAATCATTAGTATGAACTAATTGGAATGAAATATTTCCTTTAATGTTTTTCCTGGGGACACAGTTATTTATCACCATATACATTGGTATATACACATTATTCCTTTCCTGATGCTTGTACATGATTGTGTGTGGGTCTGAATACAGTTTCAAGTACTTGTTTAGTCTCTGTATTTGGAAAACAACACTGTATCACTGAGACATGTTCAGTTTATTAACGACAAAACCTTTATAATTTTTGCCCCCTTTCTTAAAGATTAAAGTCTTCACAGTGTAACTTTCTGCATAATACTACCAATGTTTAGAGATTGCTGCCAAAAACCAAGACAATAAAGAAAGGAAGTTGTTATTGAAAATCACTGGAAAATCATTGAAAATTTAAGGCTGAGAACTGACAACTAGCAGCTAAGAAACAACTTTAAATCCTTAAACCAAGGATTAAGTCTCTAGGATACACTTGTGAATGTGCCTAATCTGAGCAGCTTCAACTCCTTTACTCTTATTTAACATACTTTTGTCTCTATTGTGCAAGGTACTTTGGTTATTATCCTCAGAGACTTTCCTCTTTTCTTTTTATAAAAACGTTTTTAGAGGTAGAAAATCTAATGAATAAGAATTTCAGGGTTAAATGGTAGTCCTGGTAGATAGTCAACAAGCCTCCAGATTTTTATTTTGTTAGTATCATATGTCCATACGGATTATCACTATGGAGGACAAAATATATAAAGACACACAATTATCATTCTTGAAGAGACAATTTTATACTCTGAGGACATAGAGCTCAGCAGAAATATTTACCTAATATGTAAATAGGTGTGAAGTTTCCCAATACCATTAATATATATTTAAAAAAAAAAGCAAGGTAAAACATTTTAATGGGCTAGAAGCAAAATAGATGGTTTTATGAATGTGGGGAAGGATTTGTAGAAAATGGGAGGTTTGAATTTGGACTGGTAAAGAGCAGGAAATGTATTCCTTTTGCAGAATAAAACAGCTTCACAAGGCACATGGCATTCTATCCAGTCACAATGGCATTTTTCTATTTCCTTTGGTTCTTCTCTGCTGCTTTTTCTTCAGATTGTTCAAGGGCTAGTTCCTACTTTTCATTTAAGTAGCCCTTTAAGTATTCCTCTATCATTTTATTTATGTAGGCACCAATCACTCTCTAGTGGTATATATTATTTTCTCCAAATAACTTGCCTTAACTGATACTGTCTTATTTACTTGTCCTTATTGTGTTGCCTGCTGTTCCATACTAAAGTGTTAGCAGCATGAGAGAAGAGAACTTGTTTATCTTATTTACCTGCTTCATCAACAGCAACTTGAATAGTGATCAACATGAACTTGGTAATAAACATATGTATTGAATTAATTGAATCTACCACATATAACCACATGACCTTACCTCTTTCTTGGTGGGAGGTGGGACTTAAGTGTGTCCTTTTCTCAAGGTCTTTGTGTTCACTCAAGGTTTTCTTGACTATGTTCTTGCTTCATTTAAAGTCTATTCATTTAAAACAAAGCAAAAATTGGTGAATAATTTATGAGATAAAAATATTTTTGCATCTGTCTCACAAAGGTATGCTTTGGCAAGATGGAACACCTGGTCTTTTATGTTTACAATGATAATTTAACATGTATTATGGACATTTAAAAGAAAAATCCTACAGATTTTTTTTCTATTGCTGTCTATTTCGTGTAATCTTTCATTTTATAGCATTGCTAAGAGCTTTACGTTTTTAAATAAATATGATTGCCACATTGTCTTTAAAATTTTAATCCACTTTCATAACCAAGTAGTTAATAATTTGTGTTGATCATTTTTTAGTTTTTCTAAAGAGAAATGTGGAATTTTATTCTGTATATCAAGACTAAGAGAAATACAAGAAGTATTTAAGAGGACCTCTAAAATGAGGAATTTCTGGTTGAAACAGGAAATATGGAATCTAAAAGCCTAACAAGTCTTTCATGTTCTTTTGAAGTCATAGAATAATATTTGTCCCACTTTCAACACATTAACTATTGAAGTACGAAAGATATGATTGGATAGATGTAAATTTTTCACTGCTATATGAAACATGAAAAATCACCCAACATGAGAGATGTGAGTTCAGTTTTATTTGAGGTTTACCGGGGACTGTAGCCCAGGAGACAGCCTGTCAGCTCTGAAGAACTGCTCTGAAGAGGTAGGGGAAGAGTTAGTATATATATGATTTTGGTGAAGGGGGTATGTGCAATCAAGCGCACAGCTTGATGGAAGGTTGTTGTCAGTCACAAGGAGCAGATGTTTCTATTAATGATTTTAGTGCTTTTCCTAGGGATGAGAAGATGCAAGAAATTGGTCATAAAATTTTCTTCTGAAAATAGCTAACTCCCTGAAAGCCTATTCTGCCAGTTTTTCCCAGAGCACAAAGTATCTCATTCCTGATCACCACCTTGAACTCCTTTCAGGGTGTGTTGGAGGTCAGCCACTGCTAGTGGTTAGTGGCCTAATTCTTGTAGAACCAGATGGCAAGTGACATTCTTTGGTTGGCAGAAGCCCATGATGGTCATAAGTTCAAGCAAGGTTTGGGAGGCATTTCGTGACTGATTTGTGCCACTTGCTAGGGATGATCATTCCCAGGTGAAGGGAGGATTTCACTCAACGTGTTATTACTGGACTATCCCTGTTAACAGTAGTCAAAAGTCTCTGGACCACATATCTTACTAGTCTGTTATGGGGTTGTGTAGGGGGGAACCGTATCCTCTCCCTATCTCTAGAGTGTGATCTTATATAGAAATATACATTGTCTCAAGCTGCCTTAGTTATCATTTTATCAGAGGCTCAATCATTTGGTAACTCAAGAAACAACAACAATAGGCAGAATACAAGTATTCAAACTATCAGCTTTAGTAGTTATAACTAAATATTTAAGCCAGGAATTTCCATTAGGTGCAGTCCAGTATCCCCACGTTGTCTGACTTAGTCTGTTCTGTACCATTCCTTGTCTTTAATGGAAATTGGCATTGTTCATAAAGCACCCAGCCCAATTTCCTAGTGTTATTAGGCTGATTATCCTTAGTATGGTTTAATTGTCCCAACGTAAGAGGGGGAACATAAAATTAAGTGACTATAACCTGGTGTTAGCCATATAAATCCCCCCAGCATCTGAGGGAGGTTATATTCTTTGGCCAAAATTTAGTCCTTTATTAATTGAACTTGAGAAACTTTAGAGAAAATTCATGTTTCAGGCCACTGGTCAGATCAAGTACATTTGATTGGCCAAGTGAGAGAGTCCCATCTAATAATATCAATAGTGGCCCAAACAGAGCCTATAACATCTTTCTTTTACAATAAATTTCCTAAGGGCCATCAAATTAGAGATTTGGAGTGGAGAAATTCACCAAAGTAACCCAGAAGTACTGGATATAGGTAATTGACCATAAACCCAACAATTGGATAATTACTTTAAAATTATGCACATAGTAGAAAAAAACATTTCATTCATATGCAAAAGTCCATGAAATTAAGAACCTCTATAACTGTAAACTAGTTATAATGGAAAAAAAACATAAAAAAAAGAAACCCTATAAATAATCATATGGGTCAAGGTGGCATCTTGGGATAGCTATCTACTTTGATGTCATCTTTTTCTTATCCTGGTGTAGGTATAGTTAATGCTCTGTTTGAGTGTTGTTTTAATGTAAATTTGAGGGTCCTCTATAGGACAGTCCAGTGCAGGAGCCCTTTCTAAGTGGGAAATATTAATCCAAGAGTCAATTCCCTTCAGTTTCACTAAGTTAGGAGTACCTGATCAGGGTCCTTTGATCTAGGTTAGAGATAGTTCTTTAAATTATTTTTTTTCCAGTATGCATAATCTCCTTATTGTAGGTCATAGAGTATCTGATCTGATTAGATAGATTACTGAGATAAGCTTCAGAAACAAACATAGGATGTCCTTTTAATAATTCAGTTAAACTTTACAGTAATATAACAACAACAAAGAGCTATCTGGGAAGTAGAGTCTTGGTAAACACAGACTTCAATTAACAAAATTAGCATTTAATATCCACTGAAACATAATCTTTTTCTCTCTAAAATTACTCTAATTTCTACCAAATAAAGCCAACTTAAGACTAATTTGCTTGCAAAATAAGCCTGCTTTGAATAAACATGGCCTGTTTATTTACATAAGAATAATTAATCATACAGACTTTTTTAAAATTGGCTTTGATGGAACATTTTAATGAGAAATCTCAGATTGAATTTTTATTTATTTATTTATTTTTTCCATTATACACAACTGCACAGCATGGTGACACAGTTATACATACATATATGGATTCATCAAAAGCGGTTAGACATAGTTCCCAGTGCTATACAGTAGGATCTCCTTGCTTTTCCAGCCCAGAGGCAACAGTCTACAACTATTAACCCCAGACCCCCCTACCATCCCACTCCCTCCCCCACCCTTTTGGCAAACACAAGTGTGTTCTCCAAGTCCTTGATTTTTTTTTCTGCGTAAAGGTTCATTTGTGCAGTATATTAGATTCCAGATATTAGTGATATCATACTCCTTCTGACTTACTTCACTCAGTATGAGGGTCTCTAATTGCATTCATGTTGCTGCAAATGACATTATTTTATTCTTTTTTATGGCTGAGTAGTATTCCATTGTGTATATATACCACATCTTCCTAATCCAGTCATCTGTCGATGGACATTTGGGTTGTTTCCATGTCTTGGCTATTGTGAATAGTGCTGCAATGAACATGCGTGTGCAGGTGTCTTTTTCAAGGAAATTTTTGTCTGGATATATACCCAAGAGTGGGATTGCAGAGTCATTTGGTAGTTCTATGTATAGTTTTCTAAAGTACCTCCATACTGTTTTCCATAGTGGTTGTACCAGCTTTCATTCCCACCAACAGTGCAGGAGGGTTCCCTTTTCTCCACACCCCCTCCAGCAATTGTTGTTTGTGGACTTGTTAATGATGGCTATTCTGACTTGTGTGAGGTGGTATCTCGTAGTAGTTTTGATTTGCATTTCTCTAATCATCAGTGATGTTGAGCATTTTTTCATGTGCTTGTTGGCCATCTGCATCTCTTCTTTGGAGAACTGTCTGTTTAGGTCCTTTGCTCATTTTTCAATGGGGTTGTTGGATTTTTGCTGTTGAGCTGCATAAGTTGTTTATATATTTTAGAGATTAAACCCTTGTCAGTTGCATCATTTGACACTATTTTCTCCCAGTCTGTAATTTGTCTTTTCATTTTCTTTTTGGTTTCCTTTGCTATGCAAAAGCTTGTCAGCTAGATTAGGTCCCATTGGTTTATCTTTGCTTTTATTTCTGTTGCTTTGGGAGACTGACCTGAGAAAACATTTATAAGGCTGATGTCAGAGAATGTTTTACCAATTTTTTCTTCCGGAATTTTAATGGTGTCTTCTCTTACATTTAAGTCTTTAAGCCATTTAGAGTTTATTATTGTGCATAGTGTGAGAGTGTGTTCTAGTTTCATTGATTTGCATGCAGCTGTCCATGTTTCCGAGCAATGCTTACTGAAAAGACTCTTTTTCCCATTTTATGTTCTTGCCTCCTTTGTCAAAACTCAATTGACCGTAGGCATCTGGGTTTATTTCTGGGTTCTCTATTCTGTTCCATTGGTCTGTATGTCTGTTTCGGAACCAGTACCACACTGTCTTGATTACTGTGGCCCTGTAATATTGCCTGAAGTCTGGGAGAGTTATGCCTCCTGCTTGGTTTTTGTTCTTTAGAATTGCTTTGGCAATTCTGGGACTCAATCCCAAAATTACTTGAACTCATAGACAAATTCAGCAAAGTAGCAGAATATAAGGTTAACCTTCAGAAATGAATCGCATTTCTGTTTACTAACAATGAAATATTAGAAAAAGAATACCAACATACTTTACCTTTTAAAATAGCACCCCCTGGGGCTCCCATAATGGCTCAGTGGTTAATGAATCCAACTAGGAACCATGAGGTTGTGGGTTCAATCCCTGGCCTTGCTCAGTGGGTTAAGGATCCGGCGTTGCCATTAGCTGTGGTATAGGTTGCAGACACGGCTCAGATCCCGCGTTGCTGTGGTTGTGGTGAAGGCCAGCAGCTACAGGTCCTGTTAGACCCCTAGCCTGGGAACTTCCGTATGCCACGGGTGTGGCCCTTGATAAGGCAAAAAGACAAAATAAAATAAAATAGCACCCCAAAAAATCAAATACCTGGGAATAAACCTGACCAAGGTGGTGAAAGACTTATATGCAGAAAACTACAAAACATTAATCAAGGAGATCAAAGAAGATACAAACAAATGGAAAGATATTGCATGCTCGTGGGCCGGAAAAATAGATATTGTAAAAATGGCTATACTATCCAAAGCAATCTACAGATTCAATGCAATCCCTATCAAATTACCCAAGACATTCTTCACAGAACTAGAACAAACAATCCAAAAATTTATATGGAACCACAAAAGACTCAGATTGAATTTTTAAAAGGCCTCTCAAGCCCAGGAAAGCTATGCAAAGGGCTAACCATCATATTCCATCTGCAATATCTATAGATTTGGGTGAATTCCTTTCTTTTCAGGATTCCCAAAATCTCTTGAGATTCCTACACCTGTCAGGTAGTGGCCTTCTCTAGTCCCTTGATAAGGCTGCTGGAAACCAGAGAGTTTCCAGTCTCTGGAGGGATCAGGTAGAGAGAAAAGATAACTATTTCAATTCTGCTTACAAAGGTACTACTTGTTGTAAGTCATAATTACCTTGAGGGGAAGGAGATCCTTATACCTGGAAAGCAGAGATTAAAAACCAGTAATGTTTCAGACAGAAACCATAAAAATTATAACCATATTCACCAGTTCACTCAGCTTATGTAACTAATCCTTTTTTTTTAACAGTTTTATGAGGCCATCTGGTTTCTCATTACAATCCTTTAATCTCTTACCCAGTTCAGTGGTACAACTTAAAAGTTCTCAGAAACCTGTATTTGTCAAAAAAAAGTCCTTGCTATGAATCTCCTTAAAGAGGAAGAATTTTTGCAAAAGAATCAGAGGGAAGCAATAGCTGTCCATGAACAACAAAAGACTTAAGAACGCACAGTTAAGAAAGACCTGATTACATGCAATTGCCAGATAAACTTGATCACTGCTGTTACTGACAATATTTTAAGATAATAACTAGAATTATGATTCATAACATTTTTCTAGGACATACCAGATTTTCAGAAATTCCATGTAACTTCTAGAATATCTAGGATAATAACATTTACCCACACAATATAATCTAAGAAGGTGTATTACTCATTTAACAATGTTTCCCATGTTATTGAATGTGTCAAATAACCTGTATTAGTTTAATATCTCTTTGGGGGCCCTTTGAAGTATCCTGAAATTAGCTAGAGGTCAAAGGAATGTCATAAGACTTTTATTTGGGGAAGTTTGTGAAAAAATATATAAATGGTTTAAAACACTAGTCAAATGAGTTTGTGGGTCACTGCGAAACAATACTTATCTATGTAACTAAAGTGATCAAGAAAAGATTTCAAAGGCAAATACAGAAAGTTATAACAGATTACTAGTTAAAGAAACTTCATAATCTGTTATCAAAAGTAGATCAGTATTTTAAGAAAACTTTGTCCTCTTAACAGAGAGAGAAACCACATTCAGGTTTCTACCACTTTACCTTTGATATTAAAACTCAGTTACATCTATTTTCAGTTCCGACCACACATAGAATACCATGATAAAGACTTTTTTTCCTCTCACAAACCTACATTCTATATCCATATTATTCTGCCCCTTATTTTCTTTCCTATTTAGAAATAACCACCTTTAAGACAAATTACTTTCTTTTCCCTTAACAAAATGCTTTTTCATTCCTCATACTTAACTGAAAAAACTCATCCTGCTTTCCTTGTATATAGAAATGTTTCCCTTGTTATTTCTAATAGCTTTAACTATATATTTAAATTAGAATCTTCAACTTTTAAAAACCTTAGTTTCTAGTGAACACTAAGATGCAGGCAATTATGAACTGTCTTTTACATTAGCATCCTGTATATTAGCAAATTTATAAATATCAGTTTCTAAACAAATATACTTTTTATAGATAATATCTCAGTGTGGAACAAATATATTTATTAATAATCCTAAATATCTTTGATTTCTCTGTAAAAGGAAGACAATGTCAATGATTATGTTTCACTATCTTATTTTGAGAATAACCTAGATATTCAATAAATATCCCTCATTTAACCTAATTCAGCAAAACTCAAGTTTCAAATTATCAAATATCAGGAAAGACTATTTTTAAGTAGACATTCATAAAACAATTATTTCTAAGGAGCTTACCTAAAAGCTCTTTTCTCACTAACATTTAATATACTGATAAAAAGTTTTCATCATATCAAGTTATTTTCTTGCTGACACATTTGCAGCAGATAATAAGATAATATTTGACTTCTAGTAAACCTAGATACAATAAGAGTAAAGATAAGGAGTTCCCTTGTGGTGTAGTAGGTTAAGGATCTGGCAATGTTCCTGCTGTGGCTTGGGTCACTGCTATGGGGCAAATTCGACCCCTGGCCTGGGAACATCTGCATGTAGAGAACATGGCCAAACAGGAAAAAAAATGGTAAATACATTTAGTGATGATGACTCTAAAGATATGCCTGTATTAATTAAACCAACAAACTTAAATTCAATACCAAATTTTTTTTGCTAAAGTATAGTTGATTTATAATATCGTGCCAATTGCTGCTGTACAGCAACGTGACCCAGTCATACATATATGTGCCTTCCCTTTCTTATATTATCTTCCACCATGGTCTATCCCAACAGACTAGATATGGTTACCTGTGCTATACAGTAGGATCTTATTGTTTATTCATTCTACAAGTAATAGTTTGCATCTACTAACCCCAAACTCCCAGACCATCTCACTCCCCGCCTCCAATACCAAATATTAATTTAACGCTGAGTATTTCCCAGTTCACTCAAAACTGAAATTCATTTGGGTTAGCTTCTTTTATAGTTCTGAGAATTTATATAAGTGCTTAATTTCCTTTAAGGCAACTAAACAGCACTCATTTACAAATTTGGGTAATACAGTCTGGAGGTAAAGACATATATTTACAGTGCACACACAGACATATAGACAGATACAACCAGAGATATTATAGCTTCATTTTTTAAACTTAGTCATGAATCAGGTATTATAATACAAAACTCACTAGCTTATAATAGCAGTTGGAATAAGCCAAGTTTTAAAAGGCCTCTTTTCTGTTTTCTTGTTTGTTTGTTTTTTCTGGAATTAGAGTTGGTAGATAACATATGTATTCATGGGAGCCCTTGTAGAACGTTTGTATATCAAGACACAGGGAGAGACACACAAGGTTCTCCTAGAAGGACTTGTTCCCACAGGGTCAGAATTCCTAAAAAATATTTTATCAAGCCAGCTTAACTGCATACACAATAAGAGAGCCCTATGTCAGCCATTTTCAATGCAAGATTTTCCTTTAATTCCCAATTAAGTATTTATAAGTTTAGTAAATACATAAACCTGGCTAGGGTTTTAGTTGGAGGCTAGCTTTCCGATAGTCCTCACTTAGGAAAAATGTTAGGCCAGCCTCTCACCCAGTCCGGACTATTTAGTGTCTCTCAAAATAGCAAAGTAGCAAACACTTTTTCCTAGTGTTTTTCAAGTGGGCTACCCCAGTAACTTTCGGCTGAATGGGGACCCTCTAGCATCTTTCAACTTAGGGGCCAGGTACCTGTTAATACATGGCCAAATGAAACTCAGAGTCATCAACCAACAGTCAGGAGATCAGAGAACCAGGTAAAACTTATGTGGAGTTCCTAGTGTGGCTCAGCGGGTTAAGAACCCAACATGGTCTCTGTGAGGATGCAGGTTCCCATCCTGAACCTTGCTCAGTGGGTTAAGGATCTGACTTTGCCACCCCTGAGGAATAGGTCACAGCTACAGCTCAGATCTGGTATCGTGTGGCTGTGGTGTAGGACTGCAGCTGCAATTCTGATTCGAGCCTTAGCCCAGGAGCTCCCATATGCTGCAGGTACAGCCATAAAAAGAAAGAAAAGAAATTGACTTACTCAAATTCTTCTAGGCCCTCTGAGGAGGTCGATGGGCACAAGAGGCCTCTGCTGGTACCAGCGCTCAGATCCTCATAGAGTTCAAGTGAAGGAGAGAGGTCCTCTCTTGTTCCCTTTGTGATTGCCAGAAACTTTAGGAGAAAACAACAACAAAAACAAAAAACGCACAATATGAGAGCTGCAAATTCAGTTTTATTTGGGGTTTACGGAGGACTATAGTCTGGGAGACAGCCTCTCAGATAGCTCTGAGGAACTGCTCCGAGGAGGTAGCAGGCAAGGTTTGTATATATAATTTTGGCAAAGTGGATAAGTGCAGTCAAGTGCACATCTTGGTAGAAGGTGCTATAGTCACAAGGAGCAGATGTCTCCATTAGGAGTCTATTGAAGTAGAACAGTTACCTTTCACTAGATAAGCTTTTTGAAAGGTGGACAATTTCTAGACAGAACTCAGCAAATTGATTGTTGGGTTTCCATTACTAACAGGTCACTTTCTGTGAGTTCTTCTTATCTTCCCCATATAATTCCATCTTCTTCAACCTCTCTAACTTAGTCACACTTCCTATGTTCACTTTATCATTTTTCCCCTGGTTCCAAATAAAAGCATAATGATGAAAGAAGAAAAATAAGATGATATTGTGTATATCTTGTTAGTGTGGCAGCAGTCAGTCTTTTATTTGGTGACCCTTATGCCTAATTCTAGCTAGGAGAAAAATTCTGGCAAATACCATGTTGTTTAATTTCTGACTCCAAGTAATTCTATTGTTATCTAGTGAAAGGTAACTAACTGTTCTACTTCAATAGACTTCCAACAGTGGAGAAGTATTTTTTTAGGTATAATCTACATCTTTCTTATTGTAATTTAAAACCATTTAATTGATTCTTTACATAAGATGGAAAAGATTTGGCCAACCTTTTTACAGAGTTTTTTATATTCTTGAAAATAGTTATTAATAACCTTCAGCTTTCCTTACTTTAATAGTAATGTAAGTTTCTTTAACAGCTCTTCATAGTGCTTAGCTGCTCTTTAAATACAAAGCTATGATTGTTAGGACATGAATCTGAGTTTTTTGCCAAGTAAAAAATGTCACTTGCCATCTGGTTCTACAAGAATTAAGTCACTAGCCACTGCGGTGGCTGACCTTTAACACACCCTGAAAGGAGTTCAGAATGGTGATCAGGAATGAGGTACTCTGTGCTCTGGGAAAAACTGGCAGAACAGGCTTTCAGGTAGTTAGATATTTTCAGAAGAAAATTTTATGAACACAATTTCTTGCATCTTCTTATCCCTAGAAAAAGCTCTTTGAAATGGAATGTAAGCCGTTTCAGACACATGGGGTTTTTTTTCTTCCTTTTTTTGTTTTTCTTGTCTTTTTGCCTTATCTAGGGCCGCACCCGCGGCATATGGAGGTTCCCAGGCTAGGGGTCTAATTGGAGCTGTAGCTGCCGACCTACGCCACAACCACAGCAACACAGGATCCAAGCTGCGTCTGCAACCTACACCACAGCTCACGGCAGTGCCAGATCCTTAACACACTGAGCAAGGCCAGGGATCGAACCCGCAACCTCATGGTTCCTAGTCGGATTCGTTAACCACTGAGCCAGGATGGGAACTCCTTTCCTTCCTTTTTTACAATAAAGGTGTAAAGCTTTCATTTATCCAAAGGAGTTTTTGATTCCAAAATATTCCAGGACAAGATAGTGAATATTTCAGGCTTGGTGGATCATAGTTTCCCTGTTGCAACTATTTAACCCTCACACTGTAGCATAAAAGTGGCCACAGACAGTACATACATGGATGAGTGTGGCTGTTTCCAGCAAAACTTTACTTACAAAACAGGCAATGGCTAGGTTCAGCCATCAGGCACATAGTTGGCTGCCCCTTCATTGAAACAATTCATTTTAATCTTAAAATTTTTTATTCTCTCAGATATTCCTTCCTTTCCCCTGCTCTTCTCAAAACCTCAGATAAGACTTCCTTGCAAGAGAATATGGGGAAGCATCTTTCTGTCTGATACCTTCCAACCTCAAGGTTGTGCTTCTTGTCTACCTGCTTCTAGCATTCCCCACTATTTAAGATTTTGGGTAGTCTTAACTCTGACCCGAGACTTCCCTTTGTGGACAAAAAGTTAATCAATAGTGATCTAAGAAAGAGATGGAAATTTTACTTGAGCCAGTTTGTGAATTATAACCCAGGAGGCAATCGTTCAGAGAGCTCTGAGAATTGTTCCATAGAGGTGAAGGCAGAGGCCAGCATATGTGTGATTTTGACAAAGAGGTACATGCAATTGAGCACACATCTTAGTAGAAGGTTACTGTTATTCATGAGAACAGATATCTCGGTCAATGGTTTCCATGCTTTTCTAAGTATAAGAAAACACAAGAAGCTGGGTTCTTAAATTTTTCTCCTGAAAACATCTGACTATCTGAGGGCCAATTCTGCCAGTTTTCCTAGAACAAAAAGTGCCTCTTTCATCTTCATCTTCATCCTGAGTCCCTTTTAGGATATACCGTAGATCAGTGACTGCAGTGGCTAATGACTTGATCCTTATAGAATTGGAGGGTGGGCTACATTCATTATTTTACAGTCCTTTCCCTTTCGGTCTAAATTTTAACAAAGGTTTGGGAGGCATTTCCTGTCGGACAGTTTTAGGAATGATCATCCCCAAGTTGGGCTAGGATTCCCTTGATAGGTTACTCAATGTGTTAGTACTTGACTAGCTCTGTTGACAGTAGCCAAAAAGTCTGGACCACCTGTCTTACTAGTCTGTTATGGTCCAGATAGATTCCCTCATGTTGCTTCTTCTTACCTCTAGAGGTACACTATTTCAGTCATCGATGTGATGACTTTAGTCTTATACAGCTGTATATTTAGTCAATTGTTTTAAGTCATCTAATTTTATCAGCAGCTCAGTCACACATTTGCTAATGCAAAAACAAAAAAAGAAACCAATCTTTTACAATAATCTTGTAAAAATAGAATATGATATAGTTAGAAATATTAATGAAGTCATAAGTAGGTATTTAAGCTAAGAACTTCCATTAGGTGCAGCCCAGTGCCTGCTCATATCCTCTGACCAGTCTGTTCTGAACCAATGACTACCTTTAAGGGAAATGATGTATCATATCTGTCTTGTACAAAAAGTTCACCAAAGATGTCTACAGGTACAAGGTGAGTGATGGGTCATCATGACCCCTTACAGGCTTGAGAAAGAAATCTTGTCTTCTAAAGAGTTACATGGATGGCACCAGAAGGAGAAACATTGATCTTTAGGTTTGAGCAGGTATTTCTGTCATTGGAGAGGTCTTGTGAATGCATAGTACAGATGTACAGTGCACACTAGAAGGGAGGGAGGAGGCCTAAACCAGCAGCAAAAAAAAAAAAAGTTTAATTTTTTCTTGTCTTGCCTAAAAAATATGAATTTTTATTTCATCACCAGTAATGACACAGCAGAGTGGCCTTGTTGCTGTGGGTTCCCCTCAGCTTCTTTGGTGCTAAGACCGGGGGTCTAGCTGCTTCTGCTCTGGCTTTCTACTGGTCTGCTCCCTGCTGGTCTCATTGTCTCAATCCAGGTGGTCAGCTCTGTAGACCTGTAAGGTCACCTCACCACATCATGGTATTTCCCCCCCACCCACACACCTCCCATCAAACTTGCCAGTCGCATCTCATCCAACCACACCATATGTGAACCAAGAATGCTTGGGGAAACTGTTCCTCAGGATCTCAGTTGTCTGAGTTGCCAAGCTGACTTAGACTCTTCCTGTAGTTTTTAAGAGCCCCCCCCCACTTTCCTCTGTTTTAATAATATCACCCTCAGTTATATGATGCCCTCTCCTCCCTGCACTGAGGCCAAAGCCCAGAGAGCTTCCTTCAGTCTTAGACCTAGATATGTTAAAAAGGGAATAAATGCATTTGAAAAAATCTCTTCTCAAATTAGTAACTGAGCTTCATCTGGTATTACATATCAGAAGCTGAAAATTACATTCTCCTTTCTCTTTTTATTTCTTCTGGAATAAATCCTACCTTACCCGAAGAATCTGCCACATAGTAAATGCTTGATAATAGTCGTTATCAATACTCGTTTTTAATTATACTCCCATTAGTATCATACCCACCAAGAACATTTATACGGACATCTGTTTCCCCAGAGCCAGGAGCAAGATTTGATAGGCAGATTTTGTTTGCTCGCACTTCAAAAAGGACTGAAGGAGTGTCAGACTTGAGAAAAAAATTGACTCCATGGCCATTCTGTTTGGCTCCTATTGATTCCCAAACTCCCTATGTTCGGGGGCCTGGACACAATGGCAGTGTCCTGAAGGAGGACGTAAACAAAGGATGTGGACCAGGATGGCTAAGATAAGATGCTCGGTCGATTCAATATCCAGGCAAGACTACTCTTTTCAATTACTTTTCTGAATTATCTTAATCCTAATTCACTTAATGAGTTGAATTTGAATTTTGAATTCTTAGTAACACAACTATATTGCCCATTTCATGAAGAGAAGAGACATGAATGGAAAGTATTGAACCACAAGCCAAAATATGTGATTTGAAGTACCTATGGTGTCACTAAATATGTCATATTAGTAATTAATAAACTTTGTCATATCTATTCTATAATTCTATCAAGCTATAAAATGAGATTAGATTATCACAAAGATATTTCCCAGATAAAATTTATTTCTTAATTATTTTCTATTGCCGTCAATACAGATGCTCGCAGATCTTTTCATCTTTAGCTGATGTAAGAATTGCAAATATTTTCAGTGTCAACCACTTGACAGTCATTAATTAAGGAAGCTCTAAGTCTGTGCTTTGAATAAAGCTATCATTTTTAGAAATTTCTATTTATAAATATCAGTTCTTCATTTGTTTATTACTTCACTGAAATATAAAGGAAGGAATATGAACTATAATATTTAGGGTCTCCAACCTCTAAAAGTATGCTAATTGTTTAATATAATAAGCAGTCAAAAAATATCAATCTATCTTCTCACTGTTGCATGTGATTGGCTTTTGATCTGTGTTTGCTTCACATCAACATCTATTGCTAGCGATTCCTGGAATCACATGGTGAAAATCAATAAAATTATTTTGCTTTAAAGATCTCAGTTATATTTGGATTTCCCAGAGTTGCCATCTAACCAAAAACAAATAAAAGAACAACAATAACAAAACACTTTTGCAATTTCTCTAGCTTTGGGATTTCTGAAAGTTCTGAGTCTTCTTTCATACCACAAGTTGATAACACCCCATTCTTACTTAAAGCATCAAAATTTTTATGGTTGGAAATTTGGATATTTGGATATCGGATATTGAGAGCTTGGATTCCTCATCCCATATTGCACATGGCAATAGAATATTTGTCCTCTCCATTCCAAACAAAGCAAGGGGAAGCAATAAGGTCAGAATGTTTGCTTGACTTTTGATTCATGCATTTATTTATTTAGTACTCATTTAGAAAATATTTATGCTTCCCATGTACCAGAAACTGTGATAGGTAGCTAGAAGAGAAAGTCAAAATAAATTTTATTCATGCCTCCATGGAGTTTAAGGTCTAAGAAGGAGGAATAAAGGTAAATCAACTTTAATCTCATTATAATAATAGTACCATGTTTAGAGAGATGCAGAGTGCAGTGAGGGCTCAGAGGAGGAAAGGCTTTCTCATTAAGATACAGTCTTTTAAAGTATATACTATTCAATGGGATTTGTATCTTACTCTACCACTTTTTTTTTTTTTTGGCTCAGAGTTCTCTAAGGCAGCTTTCTTATAGTCATTGTATCACCCATTTAAAATACTGTGTCACATAAACAAAGAAACTTTTAAAAATAATTAACGAGCATTTTCTTATATGCAAAACTTGGGGTCAGTTTGTTTGCTACCTATAAAGAAAAAAAAAAAAGGAATGTCAGTACAGAAAAACAATGACAATTAGAAAATGAAAATGAGCGAATAACATTTTTAAAGAAAGCACCTGAAAAATGTGTTTTCAGAAACTGAAGGTCAAAGAGGGGCAAAGCACATAAAAGAAAATGAGTTTCTTAATCTCATGGAACCAGAATTGCCTATTGAGCATACAGCTTATGACAAAATAATTGTCCAGTAATTACTCTAAAAGATGGAACAAAATCAAATTAAAATGGAGCAAATTGCCTTTTGCATTGTGGCCAATGGCAAGTAGTGACACTTTCATGCTGCAAAATACTTTCTTTTTTGTGAGGGGTGACTGACTGATCAGCAGTTAAGTGATCAGTTGGGTTACCTCATGTAAAATCTTCTGTAACCCCATCTTTCAAAGGAAGTGCAAAGTTTATTATTGCTACTGCTATATGTGGCAAGTTCATGTTCGGTATTGAAAAAGCATATGGCTTAGGCCATACACATGTTTATGTGGCCAGTATTACAGTTCATAATTTCTGAGTGCTTGCTATGGGCCAGGGACCGTTCCAGGTAACTTACATGTATCAATTCATTTTATAGGCATGAATCTGGCAGCTAGGGAGCCTTTTAATTTTTTTAGATAAATAACTGAGGTATGGAAAGGTTGAGGATGTTGCTGGAAAGTGTCACAGAGAGCCAGAAGTAGACCCAGGATTGGAAACCAGGCATACCGTGTGAAGAACAGGTGTTCTCAGTCAAAAAATAAAGTGCCATGTGCCCTTCATAGTCTAAAAGCCAGTGGATGGTCTTCCTTTTCATATTTTTTAAAAGATGCTATCTAACTTATTTCACTTATCATAAAAGTAAAAATCAAGTCTGAATCATGGAGGAACACATCATGAGTGAATCACTTGTTACATTTGTACCTCCTACAGTTAGACTATTACTTTTAAAGTTAGGGAGAAATAGATGGAGTTGAAGAAAACGTCCTGGTACTCAGGCACCAAAGCGAAAACACTCAGGATTTGTTTCTCTCCTTTCCAGGCTTAGAAAAAGAAAGATTTTGTCAGATCACATTAACATATACACAAAGGAGGGAGTTCCCATGGTGGCTCAGCAGTAATGAACCCAACTAGTATCCATGAGGATGCAGGTTCCATCCCTGGCCTTGCTCAGTGGGTTAAGGATCCTGCGTTGCCTTGAGCTGTGGTGTCAGTCACAGAAGTGGCTCAGATCTGGGGTTGCTGTGGCTGTGGCCAGCAGCTGTAGCTCCATCGACCCTGGCCTGGGAATTTCCATATGCCCTGGGTGCAGCCCTTGAAAAAAAAAAAAAAAGCCATATACACGCAGATAACTGAATCATGACCTTATTCATTCAAAAGGAGGGAATATAACTTTTTGTTGATTTCATTCAGATAAGAGGTATTGATTAAGCAATAAAATAAAGTAAGTCTTGTGACAAATATCTGTGATAAAAAGAGTCTCAAAATATAAGTCTTCATAAGGAAATGCTTTAGTTTGAAGGGCTGCCATCATAAAATAGCAGAGACTGGGAAAGTTAAACACAGAAACTTATTTTCTCACAGTTCTGGAGGTTAGAATTGCAGAATCAAGGTATCAACAGGGTTGGTGTCCTGTGAGAGTTCTCCCCTTAGGTTACAGATGCCCACCTTCTAGCTGTGTGCTCACAGGACCTCCTCTTTGTGGGTCTGCAAGGGTGGGGAGGAGAGCAAGAGCTCTCTGGCGTTTCTTTTCATAAGGACACTAATCCTTTCAGCTCAGGGTTGCACCCTTACAACTTCATGTAATTGTAATTACTTCCTGAAAGACCACATCCCCAAATACAGCCACATAGGGAATTAAGGCTTAAATACATAAATTTTAGGAGGACATAAACATTCAGTCATAATAGGCAATACTAAGTCTTATTTCTTTAAGGATGAATAAATAAAATTAGACACAGGGGAACTGACATAAAGACAAAATCAGAGTAGGTTATTGTTGTTTCTCTGCTAATGTTATTTTTAAAAAGTACTACATGCAGTGAGATGTGAATATATTTAAAAATCCTTATACCGTGGACAGTTCTGGGAAAATGCAAGTGATTGAAATTAACTCAAGTAATAGAAAAAAATTAAATATATAAGGACAAGAAATTGGAAGAGTTATCATATAACTAAAAAAAAAGAGGGGGAATTCCCGTCGTGGCTTAGCGGAAATGAATCTGACTAGCATCCATGTGGACACAGGTTTGATCCCTGCTCAGTGGGTTAATGATGCGGTGTTGCCATGAGTTGTGGTGTAGGTGGCAGATGTAGCTCAGATCCCACATTGCTGTGGCTGTGGTGTAGGCCACTGGCAGCTGCAGCTTCGATTCAACCCCTAGCCTGGGAACATCCATATGCCACTTGTGTGGCCCTAAAAAGACGAAAAGTAAATAAATAAATAAGTAAATAAAAAGGGATCAGGACCAGCTGCCTTCAAATTCTCAAGGAAAGATAATCTTCATGCTACAAAAGCTCCTCAGTAATACTGCCTGAGGCCTAAAATAAATATTGACAACAATCAGCATTCATTTTGTGTTTAGAATGTGTTAGGAGTAGTACAATGCTTATATTATCTTATCTAATCCTTCATGTAGATAGTCTAGCCTTAATATCAAAACTTAATTAAGAGGGCCCTGTAACAAAAAAATACGTATTCACTTCTGGATGTGTTTGCAAAAATACATAAATAAATATCAGCACTACTTTGTACAGACAAATTGTGTTATGCCAATAATTTAAGGAAATTTTAAATAAGAAAATATATTAATATCATAACCCATCAAAGCCCTAATAAGAAAAATAGCAGGATACTTTTAGTAGAAGAAAAGGCACAATTAAAATAAACAAATGAAAAAATAGCATTGATAATTGATTTAAAGTTGGGATAGAAAGCAACTTCCATAACATGAGAACAGTATCTCAATCTTATACAACGGCCAGAAGTGACACAGTCCTTACAAAATAGAACTGTGCCAAAAAAGCCAACCATCATTTTTATTGTTTAATATCATTCCAGAAATTTTAAGCCATGAACAATGCATTTTACCTATTGAAATTGTAAGGAAAATATTGCTATTTACAAAGGCTATGCAAATATATCTTAAAAGCTCAATAAAACCAACAACAAAATTCTTAAAATTAATAGGAGTTCTGTAAAGTGTTTCAATAAAATAAAAAATGCAAAAAAAATCATTAGTTTTTCTCTATTTCAAAAATAATCAGGATATGTGAAGGAGTAAAAAAAAAGATATTCTATATAACAGTGACAAGGACAACAAAAAGATGAAATGCCTTAGAAAAATAAATATTTTATAGATAAGACACCACCAGTCTTTCCTCAGGATATAAACAACTTTAAAGAATGATATAGCATGTTTTCATTGAGAAGAACAATTCCTCCTTTTAGTAAGTCATTGTCTTCAAATAATTTAAATGGACACAATGAAATGTTTCTTCAGAATATTAATGAGATTTTTTTTCAAGGATAGACTTGAAAAAATTCTAATGTCATCTGGAGGAATGAACAGGTTATATACAATTGAAGAAAATATTTTGAGGAAAGAATTTATATAAACATTTTAAAATGTAATCCACAGATGTATCACTGAAATAGAATTAGATAACCTTGAAATAATCTCAGGCATATACCTGAAAGTATTTGATAAATAAAGCATCATAAAACAATGTGCAAAGGAAAAATAATGCAGTAAATATTGTTGGGAAGAACTGATTAGGCATTTGAAAAAATATATTAAGTTGTTCCAAAAAAATATATATATATATTTTTTGTCTTTTTGCCTTTATGTAGATCCGCACCTGCGGCATATGGAAGTTCCCAGGCTAGGGGTCTAACAGGAGCTGTAGCTGCCGGCCTTCACCACAGCCACAGCAACGCCTTCACCACAGCCACAGCAACGCGGGATCCGAGCCGCGTCTGCAACCTTCACCACAGCTCACGGCAACGCCGGATCCTTAACCCACTGAGCAAGGCCAGGGATTGAACCCGGAACCTCATGGTTCCTAGTCGGATTTGTTAACCACTGGGAACTCCCCAAAAATATATTAATGTGTATAAAGTATGAAAATAATTCCAAAGAATTAGAAAGTCTAATATAAAACCAATTACAATGAAAACCTGGCATATTGACCTGCCTGAGCTTCAGTTATAAAATACTCTCTAAGTATAAACACAATAAAAAAATGGGGGCAAAGAGATAATATATAATTGACTATATAAAATTTAATAACTTTTGTATACCTAAAATGCCAAAACAAAATCAGAGGACAATTTACTAAAAACCTTGAAACAAACATAAAATTGAAGGTATAGTATTGAGAAGTATAACTGATAAAATTGTCAATCACTGCAGCAGGTTAAACAGTAAAAGCAATTTGGGAAATAGTCAACTGGGCAATCCATTTATAAATAAACATGAATATCCAACAAGCTTACTGCTTATCAAAGAAAAGTGAATTAAACAAAAAATAAATCACATATTTTTAATCAAATGCAAAATAAGGACACATAAGTTAAAAGATAATACTCAGGTTGTCTAGAGTCTGATAAGAGTTCTCTGTTTTTTTAAGAAAAAATATGAGTGCTTATATATTTTCAAGGCTATATATCCATGAAATTGCTCATACTCTTTATCTAGTTTTCCCCTTTCTCTACATCAATCCTAAGGAGATAATTTAGAAATTTAGCTCTAGGTTCATTGTATAAGTTGCATATTGTGATGAATGTGAATGGTGAATAAATACAGTACATTCATACTGTGAAAGATCATCTCACCACTAAAAATCTAGTTTTTTTCTTGATAACCTAAACAAATGCTCATAAGGTAATGTTACATTTAAAAAGGCAAGAGAAAAAAATGATCTATATCTGTTGTTCAAAAGAAGTAGCATACAATGTTGGTACTTGAAACTAAGTAGGTGAATAGTTAACTAAATCTATACAGTAAAGGCTAGAAAGAAAATATTGTTATTTCTGTGTATTACATTATAGACTGCTTTTCTTATGGTTGTGTATTTTTAAAATAGTACATATTGAACATTAGCTAATACAAAGAAATCGGATTGTCATAGGAGACTCACTTCAATCACAGAGTATGCCCAGTGTCAATCTTTGTCAATATTTTAAGGATGCAGTCAAGAGTCAGGGAGAAGGCTTAAATAACCCACTACCCTCCACAGGCTCTCCTTTTCATGTTACACAAAATTTCTGGTCAAGAATAATAGCCCAATGTCACCTCACACAATGGGGAGCATTTCAGTTATAAAACACCTCTATCTTATATGTAAGGTGTTCCATAGCTTATGCAATATTCTCCAAGGAGCCAAGCCTTATAAATCCATACAAGGGTACATTTGTTTACAGCAAGCAATTCTACACCAAGAACACCTTCCTCAAGGTATTTCATGGATTAGAATTCTACCTTACAGCAAATATTATTAGTCTGCTGGCCTAGAGGTCAAGTTTTCATGTTTTCAAAGACATTAGAACTGGTCATCTGCCTTCTTCTCTCCCACTCCCCAGGAATATTCTCACTGGTAATAGGAGGCATCTCAGGCCAACTACTTTAACTCCTCATTTCCCAACATAATTTTTATAATAAAACTTTTTTGAAAGAGAATGAAATGAAGAAAATAAAAAAGGGAACACTCAAGTCACTGTGCCTACTAGGAACTGAAGGAAAGCAAGACCAGTACCAGTGATGACACAGAGTAGTTCATTACAGCGATCTAGGAAATAAGAAATGTAGACAAACAACAAAGTGGCAAAAGGATGAAAAAGGAAGTGAGATTTAATAAATGCTTCATCATTTCAACTGACCAGTTGTAGTAACTGACTAGATGTCAGCTTAAGGGATGGAAGGAATAAATAAAGGATTTCCAGTTAGAGACTTAGAAAGATGTACGGATGATGTGACTATTTGCAAAGATAAAGACAACAAAGGAGCAGTGCTAGGGATGGTGACAGTTCTTTAATAGAAGAGAAGAGAACTGTGATTATATTTAAATTCTAGTGGAAAACAACAATTAGAGGTATTGAAATTGGAAATGTAGGAAAAATCAGGGATAGTAAATGGAATGAGGTGGCTGTACTCATTTAGATTCCAAAACTAAGAGGAGGGATCAGCCTTAGATGTGAGGACACTGTCTTGTCCACTGTGGTGGGAAGGGAGGAAACAAGAATTCTCTCTGGATGTGTTCTCTTTGATGGCCTCCTTTTTCTCCACTCTGTTTACCAAATATGACACTTTCTTCTGAGTATTCAATTGCTTAATAAACTAAATATTCAAAAGATTATGTATTAGGAATGAAATCAGAATAAGAAAGTTAGGATACCCTTGAGGATGTTTCATTCAAGTTACAGAGAAAGAAGCCAGTGGGGCCAGTTCACCTACCATGATGTACTAGAAGGTCCTCACCTCTAAGGACTGTAGTAACTTGTAAATCTAAGATTAAAAGTTTCTCAGAGTTCCCGTTGTGGCTCAGTGGTAGCAAACACGACTAGTATCCCTAAGGACTCCACCGTTAACACACAGGACTAGGATCCATGACGATGCGGGCTCCATCCCTGGCCTTGCTCAGTGGGTTGAGGATCCAGCATTGTCGTGAGCTGTGGTGGCTCAGGTGTGACTCAGATCTGGTGTTTCTGTGGCCGTGGTGTAGGCTGGCAGCTGCAGCTCCAGTTCAACCCCTAGCCTAGGAGCTTCCATATGCCGTGGGTAGTATGGCTCTGAAAAACAAAAAAAACAAAAATAAAAAAAAAAGAGAGTATTTCTCAAAGTTTCTGCTGTGGTGCTGTGGGTTACAGACCTGGCATTGCTGCGGCTGTGGCATAGGTCACGTCTGTGGCATAGGTCACAGCTGCAGCTTGGATTCAGTCCCTGGCCCGGGAAGTTCCAAATGCTGCTGCTGTGGAAAAAAAAAAGAAAGAAAAGAAAAAATTTCTCTCTCTCTTGGAATTTCTACTCCTAAATTCTTCCTTTACATCTTTCTTCTGATACTATTGTCTTCTGTTGATTATGTGAATCAATCAGTTAATTTTCAGATTACTCAGTTGCAAGTTGATTAAACTTTTCTTTCTACAATCTTCTTTACCACACTTTCAACATATTATCTCTTAGGTCGTTGACTTCTTGTGGCTCATCCTTTCTATTTTAGTTTTTGCTGGCTAGTTCTCTTATTAGAAATTTAACCTGATGTTTCAGAAGCTCCTTATTAACTACTGTGATCTGTTTTTATTTAATCCCAGTAAAGCTGGTGCTAATTAGTTTCACATGAGTTCAAAAGATGATCAGCCTGCAAAATCTGGTCTGATGTAGAAACTGTTGTCATGGCAATGCCCCATCTCATACAATGTTTCTCTGTATAGGTAGATACTCTCATTCTGGCAGCCTCCTTCTTAGGATCTGTTAGTATCCTTTAAGATACATGATGGTGTTTTGTCTTTTGTCTTCATTTTTGTTTTCATAGCTGGAAGAGCAAGAATTTAATGTTGGGGATAAGGTTATAGGAAAAAGCCAAAGAAGATAAAGCAGTTTATTTCCTGTGGATTCACTCACTTGCCCTGTAAATTGGAATAGAACCTTTACTATTAGGAGATAGAGGACAAGAAATGAAGGGAAACGTACTGGGAGAGATGCTGTGCGTGGCTCGATACATTCAAAGATGCTGGTATCAGCGACAAAATTTGATTCAGGAAGCTGGTTTTCCAGCTGCAGTGTGAACTCAGAAACTCTGGAACCCAGGGTAGAGGTCAGGGAAGAACTGCATTTCGGTTTCCAGGTCCACGCGTTCAGTGGTTAGGAGCAGTAAGACTGTGTCAAGTGGATGGATTTGCCGACTAGTGGAGCCACACATGTGGAAGGACAAACTGAGTGAATGGCATCTGCTGCTTCTAGACTGATTGGGGTCTGTATGAAACTCCTGTGGTCTTTCACTAAAATAACTGAGAGACACTTTGAAGAAGAGTGGTTCCTGGTGGTAAGACCAATGGAGAGAAAACTATCATACTGTGGTGATTCTAACCATATGGCCTTATATAGGAGTCTGACGAAATCCAGGGAATTAAGAATATAAAAATGTATAGAAAAGGAAGTTATATTTTTAAGAAATGTTTAAAATAAAACTTGTAAGGTTCTTAAAATATTAACCAACAACATTATGTGGACAGACTCTGGGATATAACTGAACATTTCATTTAAGTGATTTCTTTTCTCTGCCTTTATTGTTCTTAGGGAACCTAGCTGTTTGAGATTAGTTGATTTTCAAAGATGACTCAACAAAGCAGTGCACGAGGTGTTCATCTGAAAGAGAATGTGGCTAGCAGGAATACAACTATCAGGGAGGCCCTGGGTTAACAAATACAAATATGCGGATAATCCTTGATATTCCTGGAATTGCTTTATAGACACTCAAATAGTTAAAAAAAAAAACTAGACTCATTCTGTTCTGATTACTTCTCTATACAAGAGATGATACACATTTTAACCCATGGAAATGGGGAGAAGTCAGCTAATCTAAGGAATATTGAGGAGGCAAAATTGGCAGGTGTGGTGCTGGCTTGGGTGTGGATTTGAAAGTAAGGGGAATGTCAAGAAGAATCCAGTGGGTTAATTGCTATACTTTGTTTTTGGAAGGGAAGAAACTCTCATTTTCAGAGTCAGAAACACATAGTAATACATTAGCCCAAAATGACGGGTATTTTTCACTTTTAGGGGTTTGTTTTTGTTATTGTTTTTTAAAGCCTTCCTTGACCTTCGCTGGCTGGCTGCTCTTGTCTAAAACTTCATAATCATAGGAATCCCTGGTGCTGACAGCCATATTATGAAAGACTGCCTAAGAGGAAGCCAGAAAGTGTGTACTGGGAAAATTGCCAGAGTCACACCCAGTCCTGTCTATGGGGTTCCCTATGGTTAGGTGGCACATGGGCCAAGTTATACTTGGGCTCAGTTTCAGATCTGATTGCTCTAGCTGCAGCCAGAGCCAAGAAATAGAGCCTCCAAAGTGAATCAAGCCAGTGACTAAGAACTAGTGATTATCGGTAGAGAGAAGACAGCAGATAAAAGATCCAACTAAAAAAGTTTAATCCCTGAATTGAAAACAAAACTTCAAAGAGACTGAATATAGAAACTGCCCAAGATAAAGAAGAGTGCAGTGCAGGAGAAGTGGCAGTTGGCACACCAAAGGAAACAAATGGCTGAGTCAAAAATTAAAGCAGAAAAAAATTTTGAGAGAGCGTAACATTTTTGAGCATTTAGAGTCCCTATCCCGATGAAATCACTGCAGAAATAAGTCAAGGAATTGCTAGTTATGTCAGAGTGTATTCTGAGGAATATTCAGGAAAGGCATTGATGACCAAAGTTGGCATCTTTTGGCAGCAGCTTCCCAGGTGTTTGGAGGAAGCAAAACAGAGGGCTGTGCCTGGAAATACAGAGATTATATCCAAAGGTCTTTGAGAAAAGTTCACAAACACAAACTTTATATCATTCAAGAAATCAACTAGTGTCTTCTTGCCAAAAAGTAAATGACATTTTTTCCAAAGTCAGGAGTATTTGGCTCAGGAGAACGGTGGGAACTCAGAGCAGGAATGCAAAGGAGAAAGGTTTAGTGTAATGTGAGGTGTCAAGGGAATCTTTGAAAGTGAAGTGATGAATATATAAAGTTTTGCAATACTTCAAGGCAGAATATAATCTGGTGTATAGTATAGAAAGTAGAAGGTTTATATTCTATTGTGATAAAGGATCTTAGCATAAAAATTGTAGGGAGCAGTAGAAGTAAAACAAAACATTACCAATAACAAACAAGCCCAAAAAACTTTTTAAAGGGCAATTTAAATTATGAATCCCCAGTGTAGTATTCAGAAGATTTTTTGCAGAATTCCAGCTGCTTAATGACACTAAACACCAAAATGATAATATGGGGAATAATTGTTCTGCGAGCCTGCCTAAACAGATCACTAATGGTTAAGTCAGACATTGCCTTCCACCAAATATTTAAACTCTGGATGGAGGCTACAGCTTAATGTAAAGTGAGTAAATTTCTGTTTGCTGTTTTGAGAACGTCTATGTATTTTTTTAACTTGAAATTTATTTATTGAGGAACAGGTGATTTACAATGTGTCAGGTATATAGCAAAATGATTCAGTCATACGTATATATGTATATATTCTTTTTAAGATTCTTTTCCACCAGAAGTTATTATAAGACTTGAATATATAGAGAGTTTTAAAATCCAGATAATTATAGATATATTTTGAAAGGGTCAAGTTATGTACCTCATCTAAGGCAGGAATTAAAAAAAGGAGGAAGAGATAATCAATTGGGATTTGTCTTTTCCTTGGCGGAAATTTTTTGGCTTTTTTAGGGTTTGTTTTGTTTTTAATTTGAATTTCTCTTTGTTTGAAGCAGTAAAATCAATAAGTTATGTAAACAAAAAAGAAATTATTGCAGGTTTATGGGGTAGCCCTTGGAACTGAAGGGAATATATGAAGCTAAGTCAGGTGGGGTTCTGAATAGCTCTTTGAACCCAGGTAGCAGTTTATGTAATTGTCTTCTCAGGGAACCCTGCTGTGATTAATCAGCTCCAGCATTTTCCCGTCTTAGTCCTTACACTAAGGTTTTAAAGCCCCAGAGAGAATGATCTGGTCCCCCTGTTCAACACTGGTTGAGGAAAAGGGAGATATCATTCTCTGTGGTCCCAAAGATTGCACACACGAGAGGAGAGGTAATGTCCAGATAGGAAATTGGGGCTCTATTATCAGAAGAAAGGAGTGATTGCCAGCAGTAAAACTCAGCAGATAATCTGCTGCAGAATCCTAAGTACAATATGCTTATAGAGCAACCTTGTGTAAAAAGGCTGATACCATGACATATTGTAAGACCCTGGTTATATTCATTATAATTTGTTTTCCTATGTATTTTGTCCAGACATTATTAATAGTGTTCTGTTTTGTACTTAGAGGAGATTGTGTGTGTGTGGTTAGAAATGGTAATAATTTGCATCAAGATCAGGAGGAATCTTATTCCCTCCGATAGTTTCAGCTAAGATGAGAGTTCTTATTCTTGACTATTCAACAGGGGATAGCAACACTTTAAAAAATTATAATTTTGGTGTTCCCTTCGTAGCTCAGTGGTTAACGAATCCGACTAAGAACCACGAGGTTGCGGGTTCGATCCCTGGCCTTGCTCAGTGGGTTAAGGATCCGGCGTTGCCGTGAGCTGTGGTGAAGGTTGCAGATGCGGCTCAGATCCCGCGTTGCTGTGGCTGTGGCGAAGGCCGGCAGCTACAGCTCCTGTTAGACCCCTAGCCTGGGAACCTCCATATGCCACGGGTGCGGCTCTACGTAAAGGCAAAAAGACAAACAAACAAATAAACAAATAAATAAATAAATAATTATAATTTTAATCCACCCCTCAATATGTCAGTGATTCATTTATGGTCTTTAGTGCTGATCTAAGTTGCTCTCAAGATCCCCAAGTAGGGAGTTCCCATCGTGGCACAGTGGAAATGAATCTGACTAGAAACCATGAGGTTGTGGGTTCTACCCCTGGCCTCGCTCAGTGAGTTAAGGATTCGGCATTGCCATGACCTGTGGTGTAGGCTGCAGATGCAGCTCGGATCCCGAGTGGCTGTGGCTGTGGCGTAGGCTGGCAGGTGTGGCTCCGATTAGACCCCTAGCCTGGGAACCTCCATATGCCGCAGGCACAGCCCTAAAAAAAAAAAAAAAAAGAAAGAAAAGAAAAAAAAATGGATCCAAAATTCTATTGAAATGGTTTATGATTTTTGTGCAATTTTACTGAGGGTTAAAAAGTCTTGCCTTATCAGGAATGTTTGTGCATGTGCACAACATATAGGGAGTAAGTGTACCACACAGTGATTGTCAAACATGTTGACCCTATGGAGTTTCCCTTGTGACTCAGCAGTAATGAACCTGACTAGTATCCAAGAGGATGCAGGTTCGATCCCTGGCCTCACTCGGTGTGTTAAGGAACCGGTGTTGCCATGAGCTGTGGTGTAGGTCACAGACATGGCTTGGATCTGGCATTGCTGTGGCTGTGGCATAGGCCGGCGGCTACAGCTCCAATTTGAGCCCTAGCCTGGGAACCTCCATATGCTGCAGGTGCTCCTGTGAACATTGGGGTGCATGTATCTTTTTGATGTAGAATTTCTGTCTTTTCCAGATATATGCCTGTTTGTTTAAATTTAAAATAAGGATTCAACACATACACACAAACACACACGCACACCTCCCCCCAGCCCCAACGAAGTAGAATTAGCACACCTTGAAGAAGGCTCCTGTTCTTCTTGGTTTCACGTTTCTCTCTCCAATACCTTAGAGTATATTTATAGTTTGAAAATCATAACCTAAACCTTTTCAGGTCCCAGGCTCCTCCATTCTTTAACATTCAGTAGAGCATTCTTACAGTATGTCTGAAGGTTTCTTAATGGAAAACACATCTATACTCATGTCACTTCTTACCAAGTAGTACCATTACTAAGGATTCTATTTTTAATGCTGAAGTCTTTAAGTTATATTCTTTCATATTACTTAAAATTTAAAAATAATTGAAAAGCTTTAATTATCCTATTGTTACAATTTGTTTTATGCTATAAATTTATTGCTATCTCTGGTGAGAGCTATAGTAACACAGCTGCAAGTGCCTTAGCAAATATGTTGTATGAACAATTTAAAACATGTTGTGTATCCCACTGAAATTTAGTAATGAGGAATAGGGGAAAAGTTCTTGTCAGGAGGATGTCAATTTGACACCAAAAGGCAAACTTTTCTGACAGTGTCTGTACAAAGCAAGGGTTACTGAGTAACTACTTCTGTTGTTTAGTAATGACCCTGACGGCAGTGAAGAGTTGAGGGGCGAGGGTGTGCAGAAAGTTAACAGAACCTCAAGAAATTCAAATGTCCAAGAAGCAGGAAAACTGAAAGGCACACAGTAAAAGGAACAGTGTACTGCCTAGTGACTAATTGTTTCAGTTAGGCCACAAAAAAAGTGTTTTAGAACTAAAATGTACTGTATGCCAATTTTGAAATGTGACAAAGAGAGGTAAAACTGTGAGATTTTGCTCATATACTAGTAAGAATACCTGTATGTCAAGTTTAATGGTAGCTATTATGCAGAGAGATATATATTAAATACACCAAGAAAGCAACTAAGTATAATTTCATCCTTTCATACGTGGCTCATCCTTGTTTATCATTTTTGCTTATTTAGCATTTTATCTTGGGCATAGTCGGTACTTAGCAATCCTCCCATTCATTCCTGCAACATACACAGCAGCTAAGCACCTACTATGTCCTGATGATGAGGATGCAGCAGTGAAGAAACAAAGCTTCTCGTGGACCTTGTATTTTGGTATCATCAAGATGATTGTATTCTTCAGCTGCAACCCAGGGAATCAGTGATTATAAAATGTAGTTGTCAGGTGCCAGACTCTAGAGCCAGAAGCCTGGATTTAACAGTGTATTCTCTACTAAATGTATGACCTTGGGCAAGATACCTAACCATTTGGGATCTCAATTTCTTCAAAACTAAATAGGAATATAATGAGTTAATAATATGCTTATGCAGACACACACACATATGTTATTTTTGTTGTCTTTTTTTGTCTTTTTGCCTTTTCTAGGGCCGCACCCATGGCATATGGAGGTTCCCAGGCTAGGGGTCAAATTGGAGCTGTAGCCGCCGGCCTACGCCACAGCCACAGCAATGCGGTATCCGAGCCTTATCTGCGACTTACACCACAGCTCACGGCAACGCCAGATCCTTAACCCACTGAGCAAGGCCGGGGATCGAACCCTCAACCTCCTCGTTCTTAGTCGGATTCGTTAACCACTGAGCCATGACGGGAACTCCACGCACATATGTTAATATAAGTGCTCAGATTAATGATGCTTGGCACTAATGAGCACCAGGTAAGTGTCGGGTGTTGTTCTTGTTAAGGAGAACTGATCTAAATTTAACTCATGGGCTAATACCCCTCACTTACATAAAGGACAGAGACTAAAATCAAGACAATAAAACTTGAGATGCCAAATGTACCTCAACGGATTATTTATGTTTTTATTATTTGTTCAAAGAAGACTATTGAGTTGAAATTATATACTTAGATAGTTTTTGCCATTAGATTTCAACTGAAGAGGGATTTAAGGAAACTTTCAATGAGATTATTTTTAAAACCATTAAGCCTTGTGGAAATCCCTTGTGGCTCAGCCAATTAATGATCCTAAGTTGTCACTGCTGTGGCTCTGGTCTCTGCTATGGTGGAGGTTTGATGTGCCATGGGTGTGGCCAAAAAAAACCCAAACCATTAAATATAGGTCTCATAGGGGAAAAAAAAACCCACTGCAGTCATCAATCACATCATCTATATTAAAGGTTAATATTATTCTATTAAAAAGAAATCATCCCATTAGGTTTTCTCAGTCTCTACATTCTGGGGTGCAGAAGGAACTAAGAAACTGTCCAACTAGTTAAATTTACAAAGTAGGATTAAATGTAACTAGACTTCCAGAAACCTGTTCTTGAATTATATCATGGTTTATTTTCAACTCTTTATTGCTAAATTTTTGTATTTTTTTAATGTCTTTAGAAGTGAAATAGACTTTTGTGTGTATGTTTGTGTCTTTTTAGGGCCTCACCTGTGGCATATGGAGGTTTCCAGGCTAGGGGTCGAATTGTAGCTGTAGCCACTGGCCTATGCCACAGTTAGAACAACGCCAGATCCGAGCCACATCTGCAGCCTACACCACAGCTCACAGCAATGCCAGATCCTTAACGCACTGAGCAAGGCCAGGGATTGAACCTGCGACCTCATGGATACTAATCAGATTCATTTCCGCCGAGCCACAACGGGAACTTCTGAAATAAGACTTTTTTAACTTCTCATATTTTCTTTTGGTAAGAAGATAATAATGGGCTTCATGTAATGAGTTAAGCATCTTATTTTTCTGTTTTCTAGAATGATTACTTTTTAAAGTGACAGTAGTATTCTCTGTTCATTGATTTACTGATACCACTCCAGCAAAACTATCTAGGTCTACTGTTTTTTATTTTTAGTATCATTTAGTTTTCCATTTCTTTAACTGTTATTTGCTTAATCAGAAGTTCTGATTAAAACTGGCATTTTTTCTTGTTGTACAACCATTCACTTAATCAGTTTTTCAAATTTTTTAGCATAAAATTACCCAATGTAGTCACTTCCAGTTTTTTCTGTCAAATTAATAATTATTTACTCTTTTTTGATATTTAATTGGAATTTCTTGTTTCATTATTTTCCCTTAAGTTTATCTTAGAATTTTTCCAGTTTTATTGTTGTAATTGACATGTAATATTGTATTAATTTAAAGTGTACAACAAAACGATTTGATAAATGTATATACTGCAAAATGACTACCACAATAAGTTTAGTTAATATCCATCACCTCCCATAGTTACATTTGATGTTACTCGTTATCTAAAATTTCTGATCTCAATTTGAATGATTTATTGCCTTACTTTAATTTGTAATTCCTTATTTCTTTAGCTTTGAGCCATTGTTCTTTGAGTAACTTTTAAGTTAACTTACTTATTAATTTCCCTAAAATTGTGTAAACCTGTAAGTTTCCTTCTAATTACGGTTTTAACCATATTCCACAAACTCATACCATCAATGTCACTTAATTTTGAAGAGATGAGATTTCCTTCATATTTCTTAATGATTTTTTCTATAGCTCAAGGGTTAGCTAACAGTTCCTGGATATATTTAGTGTATACATTTTCCCCTCTTGTTATTGATTAGACTGTAGTGAGGCTGACTTCGATGACCATCCTTAGCCTTTGATTCCAATAGTTCTGTTTGAGGAAGTGCTCCAGAATCCTTGGACTCACAAAATCAAGCTTTATTATATCTACAGTGGCATATGCTTTAAGAAAAAATTCCACAACAAAAAAATATGATTTTTTTAAAACATTCACATAAATTTAGGTTATTAAATGAAGGATAATCTCTCCCCTTTTCTGAAAGAAAACCAATTAGTTTATGCACTAGTTTTGATCAAGATTTCAAAATACTTTAATTAATCTAAAACCGACCATATTATTTTGGTGAGAGGAATAATGTTTCAGAGGATCAATAAGAACAACCACTATGGAAAACAGTATGGAGATACCTTAGAAAACTGTAGATAGAACTACCATATGATGCAGCAATCCCACTCTTGGGCATATATCTGGACAAAACTTTCCTTGAAAAAGACAGATGCACCTGCATGTTCATTGCAGCACTATTCATAATAGCCAAGACATGGAAACAATCTAAATGTTCATCAACAGATGATTGGATTAAGAAGATGTGGTATATATACACAATGGAATACTACTCAGCCATAAAAAAGAACAAAATAATGCCATTTGCAGCAACATGGATGGAACTACAGATTGTCATACTAAGTGAAGGAAGTCAGAAAGAGAAAGAAAAATACCATATGATAGCACTTATATCTGGAATCTAATCTACGGTGCAAATGAACCTTTCCACAGAAAAGAAAATCATGGACATGGAGAATAGACTTGTGGTTGCCAAGGGGGAGGGGGAGAGAATGCGATGGACTGGGAATTTAGGGTTAATAGATGGAAACTGTTGCCTTAGGAATGGATAAGCAATGAGATCCTGCTGTATAGCACTGGGAACTATGTCTAGTCACTTATGATGGAGCATGATAATGTCAGAAAAAAGAATGTATACATGTATGTGTAACTGGGTCACCCTGCTGCACAGTAGAAAATTTACAAAACACTGTAAACCAGCTATAATGGAAAAAAATCAAAGTCATTATAAAAAAAGAATTTGATCAAGACAGTTTTACAAATATATATTTTATCTTTGTATTCATAGTCATAAGAAGGCATGGATTCCAAAAAGTAAAAACCTTGAAGACATTTATTTTTTAAAAAGTTTTAAAATCTTGACTCAGAAGTTTTCATATGGTACAGCAGGGTTAAGGATCTGGTCTTGCCACAGCTGTGGCACAGGTCACAATTGCAGCTCAGGTTTGATACCTGGCCTAGGAACTTCCACATGCTATGGGTGCAGCCAACAAATAAAAGCCTTGGCTCAACTTTTTAGCCACAATCTGCTAAAATTCATAAGATCAATATTGTTCTCCATGAATATATAATTCTTTTGAGAATGCATTTCGTTTTATTTTTTATAAGACTAATATCATTTTAATGCTAAGAAAAACTTTTTCAATGCCCCAAAACTGTGTAAGGAAGTTGTTTTAATGCCAGTAGAGCACTTGATTACCACATTCTAGTGGATATTAGGTATACTGACAGATTCTTAAAAGTCAACAAAGAAAATTGTAAGAAAAAATAAAAAATGAATAAAGGGATTTTAATCTATCAAATTTTGTATCAGTGTACTTACTATAGAACATCACAAGGCAAATATCAAAGCAAGAGTTTTCTGGGTTTTTTTTTATAGGATGACTATCCTGATACATTTTTAATAGTGATAGATTTATACTAAGATATAAAAACAATGTCTTCCTTTTAAAAATTTGACTTTCTCCTAAATTCTGAGTTGCAAAGTTATATTACAAGCTCAAATATAGCAAATAAGTGATTATATCAACTGGGAGATGTTCACAAATCTGATATAGTATCAAAACACTAAATTTTTAGTGATCACTTTGGTGAGGACAGTCTTTGTCATGCCAGTTTTCTACAAGCATATAAAAATATAACAGGTAAGGATGGCATTGAAAAAAATGTAACTCATGAAGATACACTGGTACATTTATAATACATTCTGACTCATTATGTATACAGTTTAGGGAAAACGTCCTTTTAAAAGTACTTTCATAGCCTAAATGAAAACTCTTCTTTCTCTCAGTGGTTTGCTATAACACTGGAAAGGAAGATGTAGTTGATTTTGTGATTAAGTGTATTGTAGGATGTAGCACCTGTTTATCTCAAAATGTATTAACTCTTCATCTCTACCTCTATCTACCTCTACATCTTTCTCTTTCCGTTTCACAGGAAAAATTATGACCTCAGCATCCAAAGGAATTCTCCGCCCATTTTTAATCGTCTGCATTATCCTGGGCTGCTTCATGGCATGTCTGCTCATTTACATCAAGCCCACCAACAGCTGGATCTTCAGTCCAATGGAGTCAGCCAGCTCTGTGCTGAAAATGAAAAACTTCTTCTCCACCAAAACTGATTATTTTAATGAAACTACTATTCTCATTTGGGTGTGGCCATTCGGGCAGACCTTTGACCTTACGTCCTGCCAAGCAATGTTCAACATCCAAGGATGCCATCTCACGACAGACCGCTCTCTGTACAACAGATCTCATGCAGTTCTGATCCACCACCGAGACATCAGTTGGGATCTGACTAATTTACCTCAGCAGGCCAGGCCACCCTTCCAGAAATGGATTTGGATGAATTTGGAATCACCAACTCATACACCCCAAAAGAGTGGCATTGAGCACCTATTCAACCTGACTCTGACTTATCGCCGCGATTCAGATATCCAAGTGCCTTATGGCTTCTTGACGGTGAGCACAAACCCCTTCGTGTTTGAAGTGCCAAGCAAAGAGAAGTTAGTGTGCTGGGTTGTAAGTAACTGGAACCCTGAGCATGCCAGGGTCAAGTATTACAATGAGCTAAGCAAAAGCATTGAAATTCATACCTATGGGCAAGCATTTGGAGAGTATGTGAATGATAAAAATTTGATTCCTACCATCTCTACTTGCAAATTTTATCTTTCTTTTGAAAACTCAATCCACAAAGATTATATCACAGAAAAGCTCTACAATGCTTTTCTGGCTGGCTCTGTGCCTGTTGTTTTGGGGCCATCTAGGGAAAACTACGAGAATTATATTCCAGCAGATTCATTCATTCACGTGGAAGATTATAACTCTCCAAGTGAGCTTGCAAAGTATCTGAAAGAAGTAGATAAAAACAACAAATTATACCTTAGTTACTTTAACTGGAGGAAAGATTTCGCAGTAAATCTTCCACGATTTTGGGAATCACATGCATGCTTGGCTTGTGATCATGTGAAAAGGCATCAAGAATACAAATCCGTTGGTAATTTAGAGAAATGGTTTTGGAATTAAAAGTTTTCCATCATTTGCACACTTGGTAAATTATTTTAATGAGATAGTATCCAGGTTTTTATGATGAGAAGAAAGGCAACATTCTGCTTTTGTGTCAACAATTTATTTGTATCACTCTCTTGGGTGACATGTACATTTTAATGGAGATTTTTAAGAGTGCAGCATCAGCAATCACTCCACTTGGTTTTAAATTATCCTATATATACCTAATTATGTGCACTGAAAAATAATTTATTCTTCTCTATCATTTGTAAACATTGTTTTTTCATATTTTTGTAGTTGTCTATAATGTAACTTTGTGATATGATTGTTGTTCCTATGTGTATCGGTTGTTTACTCCTGTTGGTAAGTGAAGATGCACATCTTCAAATATAAAATATTTTCATTAAATATTATCATCTCTAGTTCCAAGTTTGCACCTTGTAACAAAGGAAAAGCATTTGTAATTGAATTCTAACTTCTTTGACTTTGAAGTTGAACAAAGTGTATAACTGTCTCTCTTTGATCTGTTTTGTACCTGTTTACCACATTTGTAATTATTCATGTAGTGAATAAGCAAGATAGTGAAGCAGAACTGTTCTATTCAGGAAGCTATTAGGCTTCCCATTTATTTTCACTAAGTTGACTTGCAAATGCAGCCACTTGTTCTCATGATCTTAAATTATTTCAGTATTTTAAATATCCAATTTGTGGGAATTTTAGTACCTGGAAAATAATCTTAATAACATTTAAGAAGATCTAAGACAATTTTCTTTCTGACCTTAACATTTGTTATTACAGTAAAACAAATAATCTTATCAAATGACAAGGTAAAAGGATACATATAGACACAAATCATATTTATAAACAATACATTGATGTACAATTTTTTATAACATATCAATTTATAGTGTTTTTTTCCAAAGACCCAATATTTAAAACAGTTTCCTTTTACCATGTGGGCAAATAAATAGAGATAGTATTTGAGATGTTTGTCCTACAACTTAAAAGAACCTAAATAAAATGATCATAGAGGTGTTAAGATGTTAAATATAATCAAGTGAGAATCTGTAAGAAACTCATAATGCTAATACAGAGTGACATCTCAATGCATATTTGTTGAACAAATATGAATGGCATTGAAAGTCATCAGGTAATTATTTGTTCCGATAAAGTGACAATTCTAGTTTAGAGGTACTAACTGGAGATGCTATTTTATATTCCATTTTTGTAATTATTCATATATGGCACATATGATCGTGGCCCTCAGGGTTTTGCAGAACCAAAATGAACGTTCATTACCCTAAGATTTTTGATAAGTCACCCCTGAACTTGCAGTTGCTGTACAGTGTTTCTCCTGTATAAGGTTAAGGGCTGGACATAAGCAGAGGACACTAAGTGAGAAAAGATGGTAAGCTAAGGAACCTTCAAAGAAGGCATTTCCCAAAAGAATCTTTAATAACTGTTCCATTCAAAAACCCATCAAAAGTGTTAGAATGTTCTGATGACATCTGTCTGGTCTATGGTACAACTTATTCTAATAATCCTATACATTATAACGTCAGTAGAACACAAATCCACATTTTCTACATCAAATGGAAGTTAGAGAGAGAAAAGCAAAAATGAATTCAAAGAGAAGGAGCTATGTCCAGCAATCCAGACTGCCTTGTGAGGGAACAAGCTCTCAGGATCACCAGATGGATTGGGAAGATTCCTGCAATGGATGAAGGATCATTTGATCTTTAAGTTCATTCCTCTTACCCATGATTGAACAGGCTCCTTGTGTCAGGCAATACTCTAACCAGAAATGAAGATGAATGAGGTACCATCACTGCCTTAAAGGAGCTTACAGTTAAGTAGAGAGATGTATGAAAGTTTCCTGAGTCTATGTTTGGGCCCATACTACTTTCAATGGCGTTTATATGAGTCACTGCTGATTTAATGAAAATCAAACAGCAAATTTCCCCTACTGACTTGTTTCTGAACTGAAAACTTTGTTTACTCACTTGACCCAATGGAAGATTCCTTCCATATTAGTTCTTTTAACCACACTGCATCCAGAAATGGTATATCTGTGTGAACGTGCTCTTAGATAAGGAATGACCTCCACCCACATTTATTTCATCATGTTCAAAGAGTCAGACTCATACATTCATGCTTATTTTGTATCCTTTTGGTATACAAGATGTATAGAGATCTAAAGAGGATGCATTGCTAACAGATTTAGAAAAATTTGCTTTCTTTGAAAGCAGAAAAGTATTCAATAAAAAGCCTTTGCTGTGGTGGATGTTCATAATTTCAAAGAACCGAAAACCTGAGGGCATTGCCTCTATTGTCAACTCTGAATTTGGTTTCTTTCTCTGTCTGAGACTATAATTATATGCTGAAAATATTTCTCAAGCTAAAGTAATAATACTAAATGACTAACTAGCACATCTGTATATTAAAAAAACATTACCAAGTCCCAGAAGAATAAGTTTTCTTAATTGGAAGTGCTAAAAATGAATGAGTCAACTTCAGTTCTGAGTCCATTGATCAGTGAGTTTTGAGGCTAGAAGAAACTAGAACAATGTTTACAAACTAACCCCTTTATTCTACTTATGAGTTAACTAGATTCAGAGATAATATTTATTTATGACATATGTTCACACGCATACATGCACACATACTTAAACACTCATACACTGCACAGCTTTTTTGGCATAGCCAAGATTAGAATTTAAGGGTACTGTCTCTCTTGATCCTGTGTTTTCTTTCATGGTATTCTCACCTTATCATTGAAGTTATGTCTCAATTCTAAAAATATGAATGCCTTATTGTTGTTATTAGGGCCCGTAGAATGTTATACTTTATGTAGAAGCACTTCGACTTTTGAAAAGGTATACGTACAGGAAATAAAACATGGAACTTGTTAGCATTCTTTCTGGTTTAAATATCTTAAGAGTTGAGCTTTAGCAGAAAGATATGGTTTTTCACTATATTTTAAGTGAACTGCAACCCTCAAGATGGTGATTGTTTCTCAGCCATTTCTTTAATAAATCCTGTGGATTACAGTTCTTTTTAAGGATATCTCATAGTGAAAGATAAAGATTTTCAAAAATTGGATTATTGCTAGTTACAAAAATAAATTAATGTTGTCAGGAGATTGTGAATATAAAAAAAGAAGACTATTTAAAAATTTTTATTTTAAAATATCAACAATCTTTTACTTTCAATGGTCTGAATATTTAAATATTTTTTGCAGGTCTTATTAGTAAGAATATATAAATATTAACTGTTATAGGTCGAATTAATAAGAACATATACTGAATTCTCCAAATCCATAAGTATATCATGTCTAAAGAAACAGACATGAGTCATAATTTGCAACAGCCATAAATTTGAAAATATGAAGTAGATGCTGAAAAAAAATCTAAATAGGAAACCATTATCAGTTTAAGATTTTTATATTTACTACATAAATTCTGATATTCCCAGAATGTGCAGAAATATTTCCTGTTCTGAGGGCTTAGAAAGCTCAGAGCATTTGAGGTGTAAATTGACCAAATATTTAGAAATTATTTGCTGGACCTATAATTCTTAGCTTTGGTTGGAGGTTAAATATGGAAAGAATTAGGAAACTATACAACTGAGATCTTTTTTCTTGCTTATTTTCAAACTATATTCCATGAATCTTAGGTAATCACCCAGAAAATGTCTTTGCATGAATTGATGTTACCAAAAACAAAATTTAGATCCTCACATTATGGCTTTGTGCTTAATAATATATTTGAATGCCCTTAAACTCTTAACTCATTTAAGAGAACTTAATAAATTATAGTTATGCTGTTAAAATAAATTTTGGAATCTGTTAAACAAAATAAATTTTGGAACCTAAAATCTAAAAAATAAAACCATTTCCTAACACAGAGGAGGATGTCAACAAGTATTTGTTGAATGAACAGACTGCATTAGAAGTCATGAAAAATATTTTTTAAATATGATAACACTTCCAGCTTCCTGGCACCAGATAGAGGTGATATATTTATTTCACATCTATTTTACGTTTTATTTGGTCAGTTTGTTGCCTGGATGCAAAAGGAAGGCATTTTACATCTTTCTAGTCTTACTGCATTCTAAAACCCCCAAAGAAGTAACATTTCTAGAAATATGAAAAAGGATTTGGAACATGTTAACACTATTCAAATATTAGCATATCAACTGTTTCAAGTAGGAAACTCAGTTAGTGTTTAAGGAGAATACAAAGGGCAAGCACTGTGAAGGGCACATATTCATTACCAAACTATGCATGGGGGAAAAGCTTTTTTTCCTTCCAAACCACACTTCTTTTTTATCACAAACCTCAGTTTATTAAGATGGTATTTTTTTTTTCCTGAATGTCTCTCATCTAGAGATTTTTGTAGCATTTTGCAAATGGGTAAGCTCCACTACTATCAAAAGTGTTCTTCCTCTCAGTAATTCATATTGAATGCATCCATATCCATAAGGATTTTATAGAACAGTTTACAACATAAATGAGAAACAGCCTGCCAAACCTGAAATATTAATAATGATAAGCTGAGTTATTGGTTGAAAAAAACTGTAATTTTAAAAAAGCCACTTAACTTCTCTGGACTTTGTGGTTTGTAATGGTCCTCTTAGTGTTATTAACCTCTCACCTAAAATCTAAATTGATATATTCATGTATTTGCACATGCAATTCCAATGACCGCTGCAAAATATTTTGGAGGTAAATATTCCAACAAGATTTCCCTCTTATTTCTCTGGTTAGATGTTTAAACTATAAAACTGATTATTTGAACTAACATTTGGAAAGAAGCTAATCCAGTGCTTAGAATATAGCAAGTGCTCAATTAATCAACCCTCTCCCCTGGTTCTCTACCTTTGCAATTCATCATCTAACTACTCACTGAGACCTTAATTTCCCAAAGAAAAATAACCCTATATATTGAAAATTATTATATAACATGTTAGATTTTTCTGTATCATCTACATTCTTATTACAATAATCTGAAAATCTTTACTGATGCAAAAATTTCAGGGAGGGAGTGAAGGCACATAGCAAATCCCCAGGTAACAGTAAAATAGGGAGGCTAATTTGACTAAGCCAGAATGAATAAATCTAGACAATTTAGTTATTTTTTAACTCAAGCTAATATATATTCATTTGACTTCTATTTAAAATATTTTATGAAGAATTAAAAAGAACCTCTCCAACATCAGCTGCCTGTGTTAGTGTTAATGAAAAGCCTGGTTCCCAGGTTACCTGATCTAGATTCATGAGTATTTATGAATAATACTGATTTCTGGGCCTTGCATGCAATTGGAATATCTTCAAATAAGTCCCCCAAAATGATTTAATGTATGTTCTAAGTTATTCTGTTCCAGGCTAGAGTTTGTGAACCATGCTAAGTCAATAATTCTCAAACACACATATATTTTTGGAACTTCCTGGGTCAGTGGCATAAGAGTCACTTGAAAAAGTATTAATAATACTTTTGATTCTCTGGGTCTGGAATGGGAGCTGGAATCTGTATTTTAAAAATTCCTCCTTATAGTTCTGATGTGCTGTCAGTTTTGAGCTCTGTGTTTTAGCCACCTATTAAATGGGAAGTATCCTATCGCTCAGTTGATATGAACTATCACCTTTCTTTAGTTTACCTGGAAACTTCTAAGTATGTCAGTATTCATTCCTCTATTTCAAGATCCAAAACACTGTCTATGCATAATTACTTCAAGCCTGAGCATAGTACTGGCAAACAAGTCTCTTGATTTGGAGCAGGTTGTTTACAATCTCCAGAACTTCTTTCGAGTTTTATGTGGCTCACAGCAGATTTCTCAAGCCTGGATGCACATCTAAATTATCTGGAAAAGACTTAAAATTGTGGCTTGCCAATCCCTCCTCTAGAGTTTACCCAACTGATTTTAGATAGGACCCAGAGGTGAACAGCTATAAAGGCTCCACAGGTGATACTGACATAGGGCCACCTCTGTGAACCACTAGTCCACACAAAAGACATGGACGGTTCTTGACCTGGAAGAATTAGTAGGACAAGGAAAGACTGCATACCTTAAAAAAATATCTCTCAGTCTCTTTCTGGATTCTAACTTCATGTTTATTTTTTGCAGCAGAAAGTCTAGAATATCCAATTACTAAAATCCTTTACAGACAAAATCTTAGGCTTCTATGATCTGCTTATCTCTGTATATGTGTAAGAGACCGCTTCCCCAGGTTTCAAAGTCCTTGCTTGATGGGTATAAAAGTAATTTGCAATTGGGATATAGCAACAAGTTGTAATACATGGATTTTTTAAAACCTGAAGTATAGTTGATTTACAATATTATATTAGGTATACCACACAGTAATTCAATTTTTTATAGACTGTCCTCCATTTAAAGTTATTACAAAATAATAGCTGTGTTTCCCTGTGATGTACAATAAGCAACAAGGATATATTGTACAGCACTGGGTTTTTGATGACCCCAAATTTAGAACTGAATTCCAGCTCTGCCACTCACTGTGTGTGGGTGACATGACTTCTCAGCCTCAGCTTTTGCCTCAGTAAAGTGGAGGTAACATATTCCTGATGTGTTTTTTGTGAAGACAAATGAAATGACATTCAAGTAATGAGACAATGTGTTCACCTAGCCTGGTTTACCATAATGAAAGATCACTGTGAAGAATCCAAACTTATTTCCACAATTCAGTTCTAAAACTCTGAAAACTTTCAGCAGACAGTTTATCAGAATCATTGCAAATTTAAATAAGCCAAAGGAATAATTTTCAGGAGAGGAGAAACAAATACATAGAGTATGGGAGCGTGCATTCACGTCTTATATAATCACTAAGGAATGTAAGGTGTGTGGGGAGCTGGCATAGTAGATAGGCAGTATCTGCATTACTAAACACATACACCACTTCTTAAAATAATTGCAACACAAAGCATGCCTAATTTTCTTTGAACAATCAGTAAACTAATAGTCACTTTAGCTTATTATCAGTTGGTATAGCTCAAGTAACAAAATGAAATAGCAAGATTCCCAGAGATTTTCTGGTAAGGAAAATGGCCTTAGAAATATTCAGCAACTTAATTCCTCATTTCAGCTGTCCAGTAGTTTAGCCATAGAACTAGTTAATGACAGAAATTAAGAAACAGAATTAAGTCTCTATTTTTCCTAAAAGTAAGGAATAAGATGAAGAGTTATTTTTTAAATGTTAGGGTACACATTCAATTATCAGGAATGTATTTGTTTAGTGGTGCAGAAATAAAATAATTCTTAGCCAGGCTGTGATTAAGACCACTCTAATTGTTAACTGCACAATAAAAAGAGTTTTGACACAAATAATCTCAACTGTTCATGTGCACAATTTATAAGTTGTACTGTAATAAAACAAAAAGTAGACTTAAGGAAAATTTTTATTTCTAATGTGTAAAAAATGAATGATATTAAAAATGGTATTCTTAAGTAATTCCTAGTTGTGTCACTTTAAAGAACATCAGAAATGTTCATTATTCCATATACTATATTAGAAAACTTCAAAAACTGAATCAAGTCATTTTTCTGAGGTCTCTGGCAACCAAATGGTTGAATTAATTGTAGACGTAAAGTACATTAAATTAGAGCTTGCTGGAATTTCATTGTGAAAAACAAATGGAAGTTTTATCTGGAAAATTTTAAGGGTGATCTCTGCAGAAAGGTATGTTAAATGCAGTGGCTTTCTATACATTGCTGTGTTCCACTTTGATTAATGAGAGTGGAGGAGGTAGAAAAGCAGGCTCGGCAGAAACAGTACCAATGCTAAATTAACAACCCAGTGCTACTCATTATGCAAGAAATATGTGCCTGAGTTACAATGGCGCATCCCCTGATCTCAGATGGGCATTATTAGCCACCTTCGGTTCCTCGGATGAGACAATCCTGAAGATGGCATTCTCATACAAGGCAAGATTGCCAGAAGAGAGCTCACTATCAAGAAGGGCAGGATACACGTCTACAGGGACTGTAATGAGCTCAGGCCTTTCAGGTCCTGTTGCCAAGAGCCCTTGAGCAAATGGAGAAAATCTGGTGGTCTGTGTAAAACTGGGAGCAGTGTACTTTCTAGATAACAGATAACCTATCTAAAATACTTTATACATTATTTTAAAATAATGAATCAAAGGACAAAGACTATCATACCTGTAACCAGGAGTTTACCTAAGAGGAAAAAATAAAGCAAAACACTTTCAGCTTGTAGATGCTCTACACTCAAATCAATGAGAGCTCTTACCCTGGAAGATTAATAGGCTATGTGCACTAGAAAAAAAAAAAAAAGGTTGTGAAAATAATAACACGGTTTTTTATTCTTAAAATAAAAATTCACATCTCTAGAGTTATCAGCATGATGGCAGTCTTCACATAAACCATATATTTATCCATGTGCCTTTTTCCTCCACTTTTATGTTTTTCACCTTTTTTTGGAAAGGTTAGGTTTGGTAGGAGTCAGGGTTAGTGGAGTAATTGTGACAAATAAAAAAATTTCCATAAATTCTATGTCAGATGAAAGTATGAAGCAACGTTGCTGGAGGAAATGCAACTGGTCAAAATTATTTGATTAGAATGATTGAACATTTATCATCGTCATTAGAATACTGTGGTTTATTCTGAATCCAAAATAACAATGTGTACCTAACATGTTTTTAAAGGGAAAAAGTAAAACAGCTAACAAGTCTGTAGATAGATTCAAGTTTGCAAAGCTGCAGAAAGGAGAAAAACAGTGACAAGAAACAAGGAAAGGAGTCAAGGATCAGTTCTAGTTTACACAATCTATTGTATATGTAATTCAATAGCTCTTCTGAGCCACACATTGAGTGCAGTAGACATTACTTTATCATCACCTAAGAAGGTCTTACAAAGTTTAGGTTGTTGATTAGGCATCCTGGGCTAATTAGCCTGGCACAAGACATGAGCCACTTCTAGAATATTTCTTTTCTTCCTGCTCCCTTCCATGTGGTCATGTGGATGCTCTGTGAGCCATAGAACGAGGGAAAAGAAGTTAGTAGGCATTTTCATTAGGGGCTTTAACTAAAGTGTTGCTGAAGAAGTTGCAATGGATCTTTACAGACAAAGAATAGGGACTCCACATGCTTCCCTTATCCCATTTCCTCAAGAACACACTTACAGACTCACTCACACCTATTCTTTTTTAAATGTAAGTTCAAGTATCACTTTGAATAGAACGACGACATACACTCAAGTAAGGAAGGTCAAAACTATCATACTGAAACAAAATGTGCCAATTCTAGCCAATATGTGACTTGTAAGGGTCAGTAATACATGAACAATTTGGATGATAATTGTATGTTTTATTCATGTAATGTGATTTTGCACTATTGTATCATCATAGTTAAACAGACTCTTAAAACACCCCGAAACCTAAATGCCAAATGTACAGTTTATAAATACATGTTATTTCTGATAAGGATTTAATTGCATTGTGCTAATAGTTGTTTAATGCTCTTAACTTTCTGTATGTGTATTATTGCCATGCAGATCCAATAGGGTTGTTGTAAGCACACTAGTCATCTGAATTTTTATAGATAAAAGTCACACATTGATCAGAAATCACTTTTCTACTTATTTTTTTGTAGAGTATTTTTCCACACGAAAAAAAACATGATTATTTTATATCAAACATCAGCTTTTCTTTAAAATCTTATTTTAGTAGCCAGTGCATGTTTGAAATAAGATGTGCTAGAAATTATATGACGATATTAAGATTGTGTTACATTAGGTGAAAAAATGCATGCCATTGGTGAACCATGCAACTCTGGGGGGATTTACAGTGCCAACTTACTCATAGACTTCATCTCGACCCATGTGCATGATTCACATTCTTTCACAAGTCCTTTTTAAACTTTAGTAGTGAAACTGTTACTCTTAATGAAAATGAGTCCATAGTCAGTGCTGCTTTGCTTATTTTCTAACTTTGTAGTATAGTGTGGTAAATTCCACGCCCCCTCAATTTTCTTCTTGGAGTTTCTTGTTGGCAATAAAATACAACAAATAAAATCATTTGTTGGCAAATGATACAATTTACTGTATAGCAATTTACTATAATAAAGCATGAAGATGTGAAACAAATAATCTTAATTTGTTCCATACTATGAACACAATATTCTGGCAGCTTTTTCTACAATCAAGAATGGTATGTCTGCAAGAGTTCCTGTTATGGCTCAGTGAGTTATGAACCCAACTGGTATCCATGAGGATCCAGGTTTGATCCCTGGCCTCGCTCAGTGGGTTAAGGATCTTGCATTGCTGGGAGCTGTAGTATAGGTCGCAGATGCAACTCAGATCCCACGCTGCTGTGGCTGCAGCATAGGCCAGCAGCTGTAGCTCCAATTTTACCCCTAGGCTGGGAACTTACAAATGCTGCAGATGCGGCCATGAAAAAAAAAAAAGGGAATGGTATGTCTTTTTGTGACACTGCCAAAATCAGTACTACTGCCAGTGGGGTAGAAAGCAAAAAACAAAAAATGAACAAAAAACTTCAGGCCAGGTCTGCACCATAGTAAACTGGGCAATAACATAGAACATCCAGGCAGTGTGGACAGCCAATCAATGTAATAACTAGGAGGAAAAAAAGTAAACCCAATCTTTTTTCTTGGAAAAAAAATGATTGCATAGAAAATATGAATTTTGGCTACAGAGATCAAGCCTCTACATGCTTGTAATTTACAGTAGTCCTTGAGAACAGAAATTGCTCCATTCAGTGCTCTTGTTTTCATTTTGCTTTTGTGTTCTTTTTCTGAAAATATACCTTTTGGAAGGGCTTAATTCCAAGCAGACAATGTATGTGGACCAATGACCACCCCCTCTGATGAAATCAGTTCTTCGTCATGTTAGAGTAAGGCTGTAACATAGCCCTTGGTGACTTAAAACACAAATATAACATTTACATGGTTGGAAGGTAATTCCATTGTTATGTTATTAAAGCAGTGGGGAATCCTATTTATACACTTATTTATTTATTTATTTGCAGAAGTTTGTTTCATTCAGGTTATTTTAAAAGCCTCAGTGAAGTTAGTACAATGGTAAGAAACGCTGACTCTAGCTACTACTCCAAGTGAAAATCATGCCACTGAGTCTTACTGCATTCTGGATACAAGCATTAATCCCAATGACCAGTCTCAGCAGTGTGGAGGCCAGCTTTCCCAACCAGGATGTTGTCTGTTTATGCCATTTGGCAATCACCAATATGGGCTCTGAGTTTGGTACTATTCAGTTCCCTTCATTGATTCAACCTGTAAATAACACCTGTAAATAGCACATTATGGCAGCTAAGCAAATATTTTAATAAGCCATGAAAGGCAAAATGCCATTGAAGATCTATACGTTCAGCTATTTGGAGAACTTGTGTTTTCCACAAATTAAACTGGAGATGTCATTTGAGATTTCCTTCCTTTAAAAAATGCCATTACAATGTGGACTCCTTGCCACTGATGTCTTTCTAGGCTTATAAATATATGGTGTGATTGCTATAATTATAATTTTGTGAAATCTTATTCAGCAATTAATAGTGACTTCAATCTGTGCTAAGATCCCCAGGCAGAAATAAATATATACAAGATCTGAGCCTGTATATCTAAGGAAAAATTATCTTCAATCCTATTTCTTATATTCAGTGTAAGGACTTCACTGATTTACCACTGAAGTTATTCCTTGGATGTGTAAATAATGATGTTCTATTCAGGCCTAATGAATTCCTGTACTGTGAATATTTAAAAATAAAAGAGTTCAATTTAAATGTGCAATACTTAGTGCTGGTTATTTATAATGTTTATGTTCAAAATCATTCACTCAATTTCACTTCCACTTATATGAAAATTAGATTCCCTGTATAGATTTAATTAAAATTTAAAAACTAAATAAATACATCTTACAGATTATACATTCATTACAAACACCAAATCAAAAGATGACAGCATGCATATGTGCTTTATTCTGTACTAGTTTGATTCTTTAATCTTTCATTGTTCTAATGGGTTGAAGTGGAAATAAGATGTATTAATGATCTGGGCTTGTTTGGGGGGGTGGGAAATAAAAAAGTCTATCCAGCCCTCTTCATTCTGCCTTGATACTAGCTTGGAAGATGCCTCACCCCACACTGTTAATTCTCTGCTATTCAACATATGCTTCTGATTTTTTTATTCAGCCTGTAGTATCAACAATGACCTACAGGCTAAGATCCCAAGTGTATTATCCATTAGCAACTTCTCTCGTCAACCAAATCCCTCTAACTTCCAATGGCCTACTGTTATCTGACCTTGGATAGTCCACTGTGAGGGGATTGCAATATCTAATTCCCCTCTAATCTTTCATTTGCTAAATGGCACTGTTATCAATTAATTTGCCTAAGTCAAAAACTTAGAAATCATCCTTGATTCCTTGTTTTCCTTTTCCCATGTCCACTTGACCATGAAATAGTTCAATATGCCTCCTTTCTTCTAGTCCACTGCTATTTCCCCACTCATACAATGAGGCTTCGGAGTTCCCTTCGTGGCTTAGTGGAAATGAATCTGACTAGCACCCATGAGGGGACAGGTTCCATCCCTGGCCTCACTCACTCACTAAGGATCCTGTGTTGATGTAAGCTGTGGTGTAGGTCACCGACAGAACTTGGATCCCGAGTTGCTGTGGCTGTGGCTTAGGTCAGCATCTACAGCTCTGATTCAACCTATAGTGTGGGAACTTCCATGTGCCACGGCTATGGCCCTAAAAAGCAAAATAAATAAATAAATAAATAAATAAATAAATAAAATATTTAAAAACTAAAACTCTGTAAGTTATTAAAAATGGAAACCAGCATCATAATATCTTATCCATCCTTCTGGCCAATTCCAAGGTACTTTAATGACTAGCATCTCCCTTTAGCTGAAGAGTCAGTATGATTTAGTGGCTTAGAGAGTCTGGGTTCTGGAACAGGACTGCTCACATACAGCTCTCAGCTGTGTGGCCTGGGAAGGTTCTTTCACCTCTCTTCACCTCAGTTTCCTGCCACGAAAGACAGGGATAATCACAATACCTTGCTTAGAGGATTGCTGTAACAATTAGATGAGTTAATACATGTAAAAGATTTATGACGATACCTGACACAATAAGTACTTAATAACTTTTAGCTATTATTTTATTTTTTTGCTTTTTAGGGCAGCATTTGTGGCATATGAAGTTCTCAGGCTAGGGGTCCAATCTGAGCTGCAGCTGCCAGCCTACACCACAGACACAGTGAATAGATCAAACTCTCATCCTCACGGTTACCAGTGGGGCTCGTTACCGCTGAGCCACAACCAGAACTCCAGCTATTATTTTAAAAGCAACACACTTTCTTCAGCAATTTTCCTTTCAGTTCCTTTAGTCTCTATTAAACTAACTTGTCCAAAAAAATACTCTTTTTGTTGAAAAGCTCAGATCTCTAAACCATTCCTTTCCTGTCGGGTAAGCAAAGTGGTTTTCATCACAGAGAAGATCAGAAAACATGACCGGATGTATCCTACAAGAGAAGAATCCTGAATGTTTGATAACCTACTCTCAGGAGTCAGGTCTCTGAAACAAAACATGCCACATAGAGCAGACTCTGCTTCAGAAACTACCATCCCTAAAGTAAGCTGGTGATAGCAGTAACCCAGAATTTATCTTAACGCAAGCAGTCTGATAACCTTCCTTGAACATAAAACTGGGGAAAACTGAAAACTCCTTTCAGTCCTGTCCTCCAGCTTACACTTAAAGAGAACTTTAAAAAAAAAATACAAATATATTTAACAATGCATATGCCAACAGAAAAATAAGCCCCATTCCCAGAAACCAGACAGACCATGAATCCCTACATCACAGAGCTTAGTAAAAGAAAGCAAGTAGATGATTCTTCAAGGTTTAGCATCCCTTTGTGATTGCCACATTCTGCCATAATATTAAATGTTAGGCTCAAAAGCTATAGCCAGACCTAAGATTCAGGGTTTTAATTATGTAAACCATAATTATTTCAAGTAGATACATTTTTAGAGTTTATGAGCTTAGACACACAAGAAAACATCTGCATGACTATTTGGCCATTCATTAAATTTGTCAACATATGTTACTTATTTTAGCAGATGAAATGATCACTCTGCAACTGAAACTGGATCAAATGAGTTCCTTAAACCTATGTTCCAAATTAGATTAGGGTCAAACATTCATTATTTGTGGCGCTCATTGAATAAAAATTTGGTCAGTAGTCAAATCTTAGAAAAATGCATTGCAAGAATTTTTTAGAAATTTGCAAGGCACTTCCATGTATTAAAGATGTCCTTCAATAAAGGAGTTTGTTTATTTAACTCAATATTCTTCAAACATTTTATCGTAGAAATTCTGGTTTTTCTCTAACGCTGGTTTACTTCTCATAAAAGTAAGAGACTTAACAGTAGTGGTTGAAGTAATACTCCGAAAAATGCTGTTCTAAGGCCAGTTGGCTTTTGCTCTCACACAAACTGGGTTCACTATCATAAAACATTGGAGTCACACCAGTCCTTTATGATGCCAGCCTTTTTTTTTTTTTTTTTGGACTGTAATGCAACCTCGTCTGGCCTGGACCCAACAGACTGGAGTGGCTCCAGGTTTGTATTCCATGCCCATCTTGCAAATCACAAGTCCTCTCTAGTGGAAACTTCAGTAAGCTGCATAGTCAGTACATCCATTCTGTTTTAGATTTCTAATCTAGACTCTCCATTTAGATTAACAAAAATTCTCAATAATACTTCCATTAATTATTTGCCAAAGCACCTGAGCCCATTCAGTTCCCTCATCAGACCATCTGATAAAACTATATTCCTAGTATATTATATGCAATGACTTAAGAATATTAAAAGTTCATCTTATATCTTGAGATTTATGCATACTGAGAGAAAAATGTACTAATTCTGAATTCAGTACAAAGCATACTGACAGCAAAAATGAGTTCTAGTAAGAAAAGTTTTTAATCCTGTTTCCTTTTTTTCCATCATCTTAATCTCTAGCCTCAAATATCTTTCAGATATGGCCTTGTTAACTGTCAAGAGAAAGGGCAAACTGAGAGAACACGAGATCTAGAAAATAATTTTGCCAACTAGAGAAACAGTGCAAGTACTAGAGAAGACAATCCAGGTTTTAGATGATAAAAGAAAGCTTATTCCAGTAAGTGAAGCATTATGTGATATGCACAGGCTGGAGCAAGGCAACAAATGATAGTCCAGGGACAGGCAAATGATTAGAGTAGGGTAGAAGGAAGGAGCAACCCTGCATGTAAAGTGGATTACCCAGACAAGGAGGCAGAACTTGGCACAGAAGACAGGAGACATTATCTGGAAGAAGACAGGAAAGAGGAAGAATGTGTGGGGTTTTTCTCACCTAAGATACTGGTGAAGTGCAGACTTGGATTCTATGAAAACCAGTACTTACATGCCAGCAGGGACTCAAGAGGAGACTGGACCAAAAGAAAAACTCAGAAGCTCAGTAATCAGAATGGAGACCAAAGGTGAGACCATCTTAGAATCTTTGGCAGATCTCCTTCGTCAAAATGGCCTCAACTTGGACAAGTCTCCAAACCTACAGATCATGCTCAAGGTGTAAGAAAAGAAGACCAGGACTCTGAACTCTCTAACATCTCCTGGCTTAGTAATCTGGCCAAGTAGTTTAGATTTCTTGACTGTAAAGCCACTTATAAGCCAGAAATTGACCCCAGTGAAGCTACAGATAAGTACTGGTGTAGGTCTGAGAACTAGGTTGTCATCAACTCTCTTCAGACAAGCTCTTTCTCAAAGCAACACAATGTTCTTAAAACTGTCTTCTGGAGAAAAATTTGCTCTGCTCAAGATACATTTTTATCCAAATAGCTGTGTAAGAGATATGCAAAAAAGTTTTTATCAAAAGCAAAATGATCTATAATATTTACCTAGTTTTTCTATTAAAATTTGACATACAATTTTTATTCCCAGAATTTAAATAAACTTTAGAATATCTTTTTTAAAAATCTGTCTTCAAACTAAGCAGTGAGACAGTATAACTGTTTTCCTCACTTTGGGAGCAGGAAAAAGTACAGTATCAATATAGTATCATTTTAATATAAAATCACTTCACGCTATTTTTTCTGTGTATATATCTCTGTATATGTGTATACAGGATAATGTTAATATCTTAATTCAGCATTTAGGAATTACATTTCCACATTTAAATTCTAAAAATTTTTATTGCTTTTAAAGTGACTGTCCAAATCTACATTCTAAAATGGTCAATCATCAAAAAAATTGTATTTTCAATCAGACCTAGAAGTGAAAACGCTAATATTCTTCTAAGTGTTTTAGAAAACTACAGTTTCAGTTTTAGATTTCCCATTGAATGAAGCCACAATAATATAATTTTCAATAAGTCCCAAATTAAAAATTCCCCCGTTTTGGCACTGTAGAGCCTCAAGAGTTACTTAACACTGGGAAATATGCAGATGAAAACCTTTATACTGCCGAAAAAGTAAGAACAGCCAGATTTTATGTTACAGTATTTATTTCATTTGCATTATTCAGAGAACACTTTTTGCACTCTATCAGCTATGGATTCTAAATACTAGATGATTTCACAAAGGATATTCTCTTTATAGCCACTATAATTTCAGGGCAAAGTTATTTCCAATTGGCCCCAATTCAGGTGATGTCCTTGATTCACAGTACATGCCTTAGAGTTCTAATATTTAATTTGTTTCAATCAGCTAAAATTTTCTAGTCAAACCCTATGAACCATATTATTACCTATTTATTAACTGAATGTTAAGGCGAAATACAAAATAAACCATTTCACTCAAATGGATTAAGCAAGTATATTCATAATTTCTATTGAAACTAGCCTTAATCTTGTTATTAAAGCTATTTTCAGTTCGTAAACATAATGTGTAAGTGTACCATGGTTCTATCTAAGGCTCTAAATAAAGGATACTTTAAATCAACTATACTTTAACAAAAAATAAATACATTTTTAAAATAAAATTTAAAAAATAAAGGATACCTTTTTTTTTTTTAAAGGTCACACTCTCTGCATATGGAAGTTCCCAGGCCAGGGACTGAATTCAAGTTGCAGCTGCAGCCTGACCCACAGCTGTGGCGATGCCCGATCACTTAACCCAGTGCACCGGGGCCAGGGATGGAACCTGCACCTCCGGAGCAACCCAAGGTCCTGCTGTCAGATTCTTAACGCACTGCCCCATGGCAAAAACTCCAATGATATACAGTTTTTAAGCTAATAAACATTTGTCAAATATAGTTAAAATAAATACCATGTTTGTATTGATTTATTGATGTATAATTTTGAAATCTGAGAAGAATCTGAGGTTTTATAAAGTTCCTCTGTTGCAATAAAATTTTTGATTAAGCTATTTCTGGAGAAAATGCTAGGAAGATCAATCAACAGGAGCTTAAGTAAGCCAAAAAGAGAATTTAATGAAAGCATTCCAAAGAGTGGTTTAAAGAACTTAAGGTTCCTGGAGTTCCCGTCGTGGCTCAGTGGTTAACGAATCTGACTAGGAACCATGAGGTTGTGGGTTTGATCCCCGGCCTTGCTCAGTGGGTTAAGGATCCGGCATTGCCGTGAGCTGTGGTGTAGGTCGTGGATGCGGCTCGGATCCCGCGTTGCTGTGGCTGTGGTGTAGGCCAGCAGCTACAGCTCCTGTTAGACCCCTAGCCTGGGAACCTCCATATGCCGAAGGTGTGGCCCTAGATAAGGCAAAAAGACAAAAAAAAAAAAAAGAACTCAAGGTTCCTGGCCTCTTAAGAGTTTGAGACTACGAACAGAAGAGCCGGCAGGGACCTTAGTAGTGTCCTGTGATGTGAATGTGTCTTGTGTGAGTCTGGATGTCCACATATGTGTTTTGATGTGTAGGTCTGCGTGTTGTGTGCTTTTGTGCATGAACGCATATCTCTGTTGTGTGGGGGTTAGAGGGCAGGTCCTTTGCTTCTCTTGCTTCATGCTTTTTCTTCTCTTTGGGCAGAAAGGATGGTAGCACATCTCAACATACATGGAGGGAAATGAAAACTCAGTTCAAAGTTTACACCTTGGACACAACCACATACAGCCATGAACTGGCCATTTCCTACTTAGGTTATCCTTCTCTGGATAAGTATTCAGAGATAAAACTAACCCATCTGGGCAGACTTCCCATGAATGATTATCAGACATCTCTGTAACATCAGTCTTCCCCAGATCTCTGTAACAAATCCCATAGTGATCCCAGTAATTCTTACTCCAAAATAAATTCTGTGGTCAAATATAAATGATAGTAACTGTAAATATATACTGAGGGCTTTCAATAAGCCTGGCAATATTCTAAATACTGAATGTGAGTTATTTCATTTCATCTTTACAACACTCTACAATTCTGCTATTACCTCTATTTTTTTTCCCAGCCAAATAGTTGGGACACTCACCCAAGTTTACAGTTTGAAAATAGTAGAGTTGGAATTTGGGCCCAACCAATGAATCCAGGGTTTCGATGCTTAAGCACTAAATTCTACTGGTTGGAAACACTGGGTTAAATGTTTGTCTTTTAAAAGACAATAGATGGATACAATATAAATTCAGCCCTTATATATTTCATAATTTATCCTCGGATAACTCATGCACTCAAAGGGAGACATCACATTCAGAGGAGGGGAAAATGCACAGGAGATGAAGAAAGGCTACAGAAAGGAATGTCATTTAACTGGACAGGCAGGTATTAGGAAGAGATGGGTGTGAATGACAAGAAAGGGAACAGACTGACTTATGTACAGAGAAGAAGTACAGAGTGAAGATAAAATAATTCAGTTTAATTACAGCCTGTGTCTGTGAGAGATGCAGGTTCTGTGGAAACCGGGGTAGAGCCTTACCTACCCTAGGGCAGATCCTACCAAGTAGACAGAGAAGTGTGATAATTATGAGCCCGGGCTGTGGAGCCTGGATGACTTGTCTGGACTTCAATAGCTGTAGTTCCCCATCAGGAACAACTTCACTCCCTAGAGGTCATTTTGCAATATTGGGAGACTTTTTTTTTTTTTTTTTGTCTTTTTAGGGCAGCACCAGTGGCATATGGAAGTTCCCAGCCTAGGGGTCGAATCGGAGCCGCAGCTCCCGGTCTACACCACAGCCACAGCAAAGCAGGATCCCAGCCCCGTCTCTGACCTATGCCACAGCTCACAGCAATGCCAGATCCTTAACCCACTGAGCAAGGCCAGGGATCGAACCCTCATCCAATTGGATCCTAATCGGGTTCATTAACCACTGAGCCACAAAGGGAACTCCTCAGGAGACATTTTTAATTGTCATAATTATTTTACTGTTGGATATAGTATCGTAATAGTTTAAAAATTATAAGGTAATACTTCATTTAACATATGTCAGCAGAGTTATAGCTGTAACAAACAGCTTATTGACATTTTAAGGGAAAAATGTCATTAATCAGTGAGCTAAATATTTCAGGAAAATTCTTCTAATGATCATAAATATAAAAGGTGGATGAAACGTAAAAAATTATCTTTCAGCAGTTATCAAAAAGTTGGGTGCTCAGGAAGTAAAATGGCAAAACACAGGAAAGGATGTGAATCCAAAGATTTTAACATGGCCACTGGGAACAGTTTGCCGGGGGCATTATCCACTTATAAAATGATCACCACCAAAAGCTGAGCTTCTTTGTATTGTATACATTTTTAACATCATTGTAAGTCTCAGGTAACAAAAACCAGCCTTCACAGGACCCATGACATGCATAATCCTTCTAAGCTCCACTGTCTGCTTTAGGTTGGATTTAGAAAGCCACATCCCAGGATTAAGAGGAAACACAGACATCATTCAAACGCAAATCTCAGTGTGAGGTTACATAGATCAATGGTGACCCCAGAAATCAGCAGAAGTCATAAATATCTTCTTTAAAGGAAGGACAATCATCCTAAGTTGTCAATTATTTCTACAAATAATTTTCCCTATATAATATACATTACTTAAAAAATAGACAAATGTGAAGACTAATCATAGATGAAAAGCCAGTAAAACCACTCCTGAAAAGGCATCAGAAATATATACAAAAAACCCCTGAGTTGAGGACACAGGGAGACAGAGTTGGTATTGGAGAGGCAAGGATAGTCATATTTTGTGGGGTATAGCACCAAAGCTGGTGAGAGAGAGACAGAAACAGAGAGAGACAGAGATCTGAAGATCCGCAGAAGGGCCGCTGTAACTATTCAGCTGAGTGCTGAAGGAAACGTGCATGAGGAAGGAAATGGATATGTGAGACCAGGGGAAAAACAACCTGAAATGATGAGAGGGAACAATGCTTGGAAATAATATAAGGCTGGGAATAGTTTGTGTTTCTACCAGAGAAGAGAGAACGCCTTTGAAATTCACAGTATCTTGAATAAATGACTCAGAATGTAGTGCCTTGGTAAAGAGAACTTTAGTCCTAGACTAAAGGCTATTCTGATATCACCCAAAAGAACTTGAAAACAACCTCCACAGAAACTAGCTATTCCAAGCAACTGTCTGGAAAAAAAACTCAAGAATATTTTTAAGAATAAAAAATACCCATTATCCAATAAGAAAAAGTATACAATGTCTGGCATCCAACCAAAAGTTAAATCCAAATTAAGCAGAAAAAAGTAATAATAAGCATAGAAGTCAAAGCAATAGAAAGTCAAAAATTAATAGAAAAAGAATCATTAAAACCAAAACTGGTCCTTGGAGATGATTAATAAAATTGAAAAATCTCTGGCTAAACCGAGCATAGAAAAGAGAGATGACAAAATTCCCAACATCAAAAATGAGGGAAGTAACAAGATTAGAGGCAGTAAGAAGTTAATGAGGTATTAGCCTATCAGCCCTAGGCTAATAAATTTGATCACTTAGACAAAATGCACACATTTTTTTAAAGGCACAAATTGGGGGTTCCTGTTGTGGCTCACAGGAACCCAACTAGTATCCATGAGGATGCAGGTTTGATCCCTGTCCTCCCTTGGTGGGTTATGGATCTGGTATTGCCACAGAGGGGTAGGCTGGCAGCTCTGATTTGAAACCCTGGCCCAGGAACTTCCATATGCCACAGGTGTGGCCCTAAAAAAATTAAAAATTTAAAAAAAGGCACAAACTACCAGAGCTCATTCAAGTAAAAATAATAAATAACCCAAATAAACTCATAAATCTATTTTCAAAAATTAAATTTGTAGTTAAAAACCTTTCCACAAAGAATCCAAAGCTAGATGGCTTATTGACAAATACTACCAAACATCTAAAAAAGAAAGGTAATTCTACACAAATTCTTATAGAAATTGAAAACAATCTTATTTTTCTTGATTACAGTGATGGTTTGTCAGGTGCACACATGTCAAAACTACTATACTTTAAACTGTATATACCTGCAATTTATTATATGCCAATTATATCTCAATAATCTTTTTTTTTTTAACAACCACACCTGTGGCATATGGAAGTTCCCAGAACAGGGGGTGAATTAGAGCTACTGCTGTGGCCTACACCACAGCTTACAGCAATGCCAGATACTTAACCCACTGAACAGCACCAGGAGTCAAACCCACATCCTCACAGAAACAACATTAGGTCCTTAACCCACTAAACCACAAAGGGAACTCCAATAATCTATTTTTAAAAAGTTTAAAAATGATGTTCCCAATAGACAACAAACAATTTCCATAGGAAAATGTCCAACATTTAGTAAAAAATGCAAATAAAAGCAATATTAAAATACTGTTTTATAACTCATAACTTGAATACAAAAGATCAAATAAATGTTGACAGAGTTGTAGTGAGGCAAGTGCATTTATGTACAGCTGATGGAATTCTAAACTTTTCATGCTTTGTGGAAAACAATACTGTGAACTATGTCAGCAGTCATAAACAGTTTTATTTATCTAAAGAAATATTTATTCAATAATTTTCATTTTTATCATATGTTCTAAGAATATAATTTAACAGTAGGGAAAGAGCTATCTTGACCAAGATATTTTCTTCATTACGTATAATAGGAAAAATAATGGAAACCATTCAAATGCTAAACAGGAGAGGTTTTATAAATCATGCTGCTGATACATTGTGAAACTATATGCATGTTAAAAAAATACACAAGCAAAAACACAGATGTCAATATTATGCATGTTATAATTACAACTACTTTGAAATGTATATTTATAATGAGAAAGACAACAAATCTGGATATGTCAAAAAATAGTTATGATGGGGATAATACCGGTGGTTTAAAAATTTCTAATGTCTCTGTTACAACCCACGGCATATGGAGATTCCCAGGCTAGGGGTCAAATTGAAGCTGTAGCTGCTGGCCTATGCCACAGCCACAGCAAAGAAGGATCCCAGCCACGTCTGTGACCTACACTATAGCTGAGGACAAAGCTGGATCCTTAACCCGCTGAGCGAGGCCAGGGATGGAACCTGTGTCCTCATGGATGCTAGTCAGATTCGGTTAACCATTGAGCCATTACAGGAACTCCTGTTACATTTGTTTTAACGGAATAAAAGGCACTCCACTTGATCTAAATGTTTCTTAGAGTGTAGGGTCTTTTGCTTTAAAACTATTAATTCTTTGAAGTAGTTTTCTATTAAAGATGACCAATTTGCACTAATTCATCAACATTCTTTTTTCTCCTAATTTCATCAGGGCTCTTAAAGAATAGACTATAGCCATAGAACAGTGTGAAGCCCTGAAGTAGATGATAATCTCATTAACATAACACTTATCGGCTGAGCTAAGGGGCCATGAATATGAATGCAACAGAGAGATGGTGAGTAAGGAAGTTTCTGCTCTGATGGTTGAATTCTGCCTTGTGCATAAAGAAGAACAAGGCTTATGAAACAAGTAACAAAAGCAACAACATTCAAAAATCTTTGCATAGTTAAATAGCAGCAGAAATTTGCATGCAGCATTTTGGTCAATTAATCCTTCCTGGAGATGCTGCCATTTCAATGTGTTTACCTTTAATAGCATTTTTTTTTTTTTTTTTGGGCATCACGGGTGCGTGCACAAGGGGAAGTCCCTGGGCCAGGGATTGAACCCAGGCCATAGCAGTCACAGTGCCAGAATCTTAAACGCTAGGCCACCAGGGAACTCCAATAGAATCTTGTTGGATTAAAAATAAAAACGAATCTCAAAATCAGTTTTTTGTTTTATTTCATCTCTCTCTTCCTCTTAAACAATAAATGTCTTTGCTGTTTCTTCATCTGCACACACAATGGTGGCATCAAATAGCTTAACTTCAAGGGAATAACTAAGTACTTCTGGAAACCACTACCTCTACCTCTTCATATTGCTAAAATGTTCTTTTTAACTGTGAGAATGCTTCTTTCTACACACTTCAAACGTTGTTTGCACACTAGGAAAAATCATTTGTCTATTTTTTTAGGGCCAGACCTGCAGCATATGGAAGTTCCCAGGCTAGGGGTTGAATTAGAATGCAGCTGCCAGCCTATGCCACAGCCACAGTAACGCAGGCTCTGAGCTGCATCTTTGCCTTAAGCTGCAGCTGAGTGAAGCCAGGGATCCTTAACCCACTGAGTGAGGTCAGGGATCAAACCCACATCTTCATGGACACTATGTTGGGTTCTTAACCTGCTGAGCCACAATGGGAACTCCACTTGTAGGCTTTTTAATGATGGCTATTCTGAGTGGTATAGCTCATTGCAGTTTTGATTTGCATTTCTCTAAGAATTAGTGATGTTGAGCATTTTTTCATGTGCCATTTGTATTTCTTCTTTGGTGAAATGTCTATTTAGGTCTTATTTTTTATTGGGTTGTTTATTTTGTTGTTGTTGAGTTATATGAGCCGTCTGTATATTTTCGAAAGTAAGCCCTCCTCAGTCACATCACTTGCAAATATTTTCTCCCATTTTGTAGGTTGTCTTTTCTGCTTATGGTTTTCTTTGCTGTACACACACTTTTAAATTTGATTAGGTCTCAAAGTATTATTATTAACTTCTGCAGACAAAAGATGGATGTCTAGGTAAATTAAAGCTATCAGAGCTAAGTCACTATTTCAAATATTGCAATATTGGATATGGGGCTGTTTTTACATTGCATTATGAAATTTAAATTTTGGTTATCAACATTATAAAATTTGGTTTCGTTAGAATTATAATGTTAAACAAAAACATAGTTGCTTCCAGTATTTGGAAAAAGTTGACTTTTAAGGGGAATGTATATATGCTAAAAAAATACAAACATTAGTGTTTATTTATGAGTGTATAACATAAAGGTGCCATTCATAAATTGTCATTAAAATGAACTGAGAACCTAATTTGAGAATACAAATAATTTAGGAAATGATATGAATTCCAATATAGAATCAAGAATATAATTTTTACTACAAATGGTATCTAAATCGAATTGACACATTTACAGAATACTTTGATGCCAAACACATCTCACAAATTTGTCTCCTTCAGAGCTTATCATGGGACAAATTCAAATAAAAAGAAAAGATAGTAACATAAAATACCAAGTGGTCACATTAAAACAGAAATAGGTATTCGCTGCTTAACAAAGCCAGAAGTAATCTCAGCCATCTAGCCCAATTTCTTCATTTTGACTTCAGAAAAATCAAGTTCTCTCAAGGTTATATAGTCCATGGTTGGCATAATCAGTACTCATCTCTTAGTTTCTAGTGTTGTGCTCATTCATCTTCTATTTCATGTTTTATAAAACGTCAAATAAGAGGAGGCACAAAATGGAGCATATTATAAACTTATATACCATGGTCAAGGCCAAATGTTAGCTATAGGCCAACATACAAAAGATATTTCAAAAAGGATGTTTTTAGTTTTCATTGGTTAGAAAGTCAGTTATATTCATGAGTGGCCGGTGGCAAATTAAAACATCTCATGCATTCCATGTTGACTGCCATTATTCACCTTGTTTTGCAAGCTAGGTTCTGCCAAAATTTCTATGTAAATATAACTGTGATAAAAAAACCTTAGGCAATTTTAAAAATTACTACTTCAATTAAAATGAACTAACTTATCATTCATCTTTCTTTGTCTTTAATTATCATTAGATCTTTTATTTGTATGCTATATGAAAGCATGGGTAAAATTATAATCGTATTTTATTAGGAAATATTCACTTAATTCTTTATTACCCAAACATCTTCTCTATAAACTGAAAAATAAAGTGATAAACTCATAATATCAATCCAATTATCTTTTAGAGCTGGAAGAGATATTAGAAATTACTGAGTTATAGTATTTAATTTATTAATGAAGAAACTATGACCCTGAGTTATTCACAGTTGCAAGGCTATTACAGTGCGAACAGAAATACAGTTCTTAAGTCTGGTTTATTCCTTCCAGAGATGGTTCAATATATTTTAACATATGTATCTGAAAATTTAGAACCCCAAGAATGGGTTCTTAAGTTGATAACTGCATAACTACACACCCTGAATGATTTTACTGATAACGTTTTTGAAAGGAAAACATTTTAATCTAACTTTAGAAAGTGTAATAAATAAAATAAGATCTTGAACACTAGCAGTGCACCTTATCTCAGCTTTCCAGCTTAAGCTATACTTACTGAATTTGCTAATATGTGTCACAAACCAGGTCCTGTGCTGGAAGAAAGAAAAAACCCAATGATTGAAATAAAAGAGGAAATGATAATAAAAATGTGAGGACAGTGGAAATAATTCTTTAAGGAAAAACTTGATGTGTAAAAATAAAAGTGCCAGTTTGAGGAAAGGGATAAATATATTATGAAGGTGACTAGTTACAATGGATTAAAGAGAAACTCAAGGTGTACGGTTTACTAGAAACAAAAATGCAAACAAAAATTTCACCACAGTCAGAGAGGGAATCTTCTTTCATGCATATAATTAGCATGGAGGTTCTGGTGGGGAAAACAAAGGAGAATAAAGAGACATCTTTAATAAAAGATAAAGAAAGCCACTTTTTACTCAACAGATGGCAAAAGCAGTAAACATGGGGCTGCCCATACACCTTGGGTTCCTAGAATCACAGGTAAGACAAGATGAGAAAAGACCATCCTCTACAACTGCCTTAAATTATAATTGTACACACACACACACACACACACACACACACACACACACACACATATACACACAGGACTGGGGCAGGTAGACAGAAGAGCATGTGTTCACTTTTCTAGTGGTAAAACCAGTTCATTGGGATGATCTCTTGTTACTAGAATCCTCAAGAGACTCCCCATCCACCTTCTAAAGCAGTTCACTTCCTCATCCATTTTCATCCACCTTCTTATGGACCAGTTCAAGAGTCTAAAGAACTGCCTGTGTTCAGGTAGATGAGTTCAAACCTATCAGTGTCACAACGTTAAAAAAAAAAAGGCAGTAAATTTCATTAATGAGTCATAATGAAGGAACAATATCAACACTGATAGATATCCACCTGTTTATCACAGTCGTCTAACTTCAAAAACAAATATGTAATATTATAACTTAACCATAACTGGATTTGGAATAACTGGAAAATAATGTTTTTAGATATATAAATAGTGGATTGTTTTTATACTGCATTTAATTCAGTCATTAGCCTTGAATGAATAAATATGTATTCTGTTCAGATGTTTACTGGTATTGTGGCAAATGATAATTTCTATGCTTACAGATTGGCTACACATGCAGACAGCAGGATAAACAACCCAGATACACACACATTCTATGGTCATGGATTGCTCTAGAATAAAGAAACCCAATCTTCTTTGGCTAGGGTTGGCCTAGGGTACACAACTTCATCAGAAGAAATAGCTTTCATCTTCTGTCATTATATATGATTGCAAATGCAGACCACATCTCCATCCTATTTGTTTTCCTACAAACAACCAGGGAGAGGAAATCCAAACAATTCATTTTCAGATGAAGACACTGAGATCTCTACCTGCAGGACATGTGGAGACCCCATAAGTCAGCAACAAAAAAAGAGATTAAAAACAGTCTCCTGACTGAATTACATTGTTTATGTACTGATATATACAATACTGCATTCAATGGCTCACATTATTCAGTATGTGGTTGAGTTTTTCCATTCATTTTGATCGAGTAACCTTGAGATTTTACACCACTTAAGTTTTATTACCTGGAAATTACATCTAATTTATCTCCACAAATACATTGGAATTGAATAAATGTAATGTAAATCAGTAATCAGGTGGCTTTAAGACTGACTTTTAATTAGACCTGAGGTAATTTGTCTAACAAATATATCACTGTGCAGTCAAATTAATGTATACAATAAATTCTAAAGTGGCTCTCCTGCCATTGGAAGACTGTGAAGTGTGCCGCATACCAAGTAGTATCAAAGTGTTCTCTGGGCTGCAGATTTTTGGCTATGGAGTTAGTAACTAACTCCAGTTACATATATGTTCTACCTGTTGCATGAGTAACCCAAAGCCACCATATGATCAAAGATTTCCCAGTTAGAGATTTAGTTTTGCCTCGGGCTGGTAACATCTTGCCCTGTCCAAAAACCTTTCTGTTATTAAAAATTCTCATGGGCTTATTCATGAGCCATCTAAAAAGGGTTCTTTTTCAACCACATCAGTACACCTAACAGAGATGACGACAAAAGCTGGGAGAAGGAGAATGGTGATTAATGGCTCCTTCTCGTTCAAGAGACTCCAGCATAGAGACAAAATATCCAGTAGATTAGTCCTTTCTAAGCAGATGAAGCTTCATAACCCTGCAAAAAGCAGGGTCACGTAGAAAATGAGCAGGTCTGTCTTCAGCTCTCAAATGTATCTGCAGTCTGACTTTCCACCCCTCAGAGGCATCTTGAGTAAAATGGAGTTAATGCCAGGGTCTTTCATCATAAATTAATAACTCAGCTCTGCTTTTCAAATACTTTCTTCCCCCAAATGTTTAAGACATTATACTCTGTCAGCTACTGAAGAATTTGTTGTAAATTCAAAGAAAACTACTTGGCTATATTATTCTTGAATTATTCATACAAATGCCATTGCTCTATATTAAATGTTAGTAATTATTAGCCAATTTCATTAATTTCAACATAGAATGGGGCTTTTAAATTCAACCTAGAATAGTATTTACTTAACATATGATACTATTAGCACCATTACTATTATTACTGTTGCCTGTATTTAAAACTATTATTTATGGTATGCATGATATATGACACACTATGCCAGGCCTTTCATTGACATTACCCTACTTAATGCTAAAAAAATTATTTGGTGAATGATTTAGCCCCATTTTTCAGATATAGAAACTGAGCTTCAAAGAGGTTAATTTGTCTAAAGATCACTAGGCTAATTACCTGGCATAGCAGACCTCAGCTTTAGCTGACTCCAAAATCCTATCTGTTCAGAAATGCTGATCTTCTCCACAGGGGTTTTGAAGTGTCTTATATTAAGATTTGAAAGCTCTGCTTTTCCATTTCATTCAGTTATAAATTCAACAAGTATTTCCTGAAACTCCCAAATGCCAAGCAGGAGGTAGAGAATTGCCATGCAGTGGAGAGGAAAGCAGACATGATCCCTACCCTTACCAAGTTTACAAAGCCATAATCACAACAATAAGTTGAAGTTGCCAACTGTGACAAGTGTTACGAAGAAAGGGTGGAGTTTCAGAAAGATAGATATTTGCAACATCTCTGGAGAGAGGTGGGGTGCAAAAGGCATTTTTGAAACAAGAGGAAAAGGCTCAGTGACCAAAGCTAGCCTGGGGCAAGATGAAGCTGAGTACACCTATGTGAACAGGTGTAGAGAAGGACCCTGGCACAGGGAGGATGGGGTCCTGTTCCATTGCTAGCCCCCTTGCACAACTAACTCTCACAACTCTATGGAGAGGGGATGGATTACTAGCCTCATCTTATCCATGTGGAAATGGAAATCCTAGGACTCCTCAGACACAGTCACCAAGGGAAGGGCTGAGCTGAATCGGGGTGTGCCTCTCCTGAAAGCCAGCCTTTTTTACTACATGACCCTGGCTGGGGACTGACTGCCCAGCAGACTGCTTCAGAAAAACACACTAAGGTGACCATGGACTAAAACTTCAAAGCCGACTTCATGACAGAGCTCCATCAAAAACTTCTTGGAATGATGGGAACCAAAGCCTGAGGAGTCTATCGAAAGGGAAAGAAAATCAGTTTTTGAAATTGCCACCAACACAAAATAATTTTGGAGCTGAATTACAACAAAAATACCCGCCCTTGACTGTTCCCGTCGTTTTGCATTCTTAACTCCAGTCCAAGCAGACCTTCGGAAGAATATGCATTCTCATCGTCTCAGTCTCAGGAAGTACTGTCACTTACACTCAGCTTTTCCCAAATGGCTACAGATTAGGAATCTAAACACATACAAAGTAACTGTGGCAATGAGGAAGAATATTTGCTAAGGCTGCCATGTGAGGCAGTGCATCTGTGTAACTGCTGGAATAAATTCATTTCCCCTTGCATTATCAAGAAGCTTGAATTAGAAACTGTGGCTCACTATTACAGAGATTCCCAATATACCGTAAAGCTAAAGTAAAAGTGTTTCTATAAGACCTATTTCCTCAACTCACATAAGGTACCTTGTCAGAAACCCTGTGCTTGTTTGTGCAAATATCTTCTAAAGCACAGTACAGGAATGTTGAGTTCATGGCCTTAGCTGCTTCAAACTCATTGTTTGAGTCCCTCTGGAGATTCTCCAAAAGGCCTCCCAGCCTCTCTAGAGTGCTTTGCTGAAATAACCTTCCTTCCTATAGTCATTTCTGAAAGCTTTTCTTATTCTTCACATTCCAATGTAAATAATGCATATTTCAGCAAGTTTCCCAGATGTCCTACTCAGAATTACTTTTACACCCTATGCTCCCAAGGGTGTAGTACCTCTACTGTTCAATCTATTCCAATGTCACATATTAGAAATGTATCCTATCTCCTTGACTCAGTATAGGGTAAATTCTTTAAAGTCAGGGATGATATATTTCTTCTCCTCCCCTCCTCACTGCTCAGTAGAGGACCACCAGTGTACAAAGACTGTATTTGTTGACTCTCCTTATCTTAAGAATCTAACTCTATATAGCCACACATTTGCTTTATTATTGACTACTATTTATCATGTGCGTGTGACTTTTAGAGACATGTCTTATAATGAAAATTATAATAGAGTCATCTTTGGGATAGTCAGATTCTCTATCACATTCATAAGGCATTTGGTCCACTCCAAATTCTGGATTACTTCCCCCCTCCCCAGGCACACACACACACACAAAACATGCATGACACCACTGTAGTCAAACTAGACTATTCCCTATATTACGGGTGCCCCTACAAGTGCTTACTTCTGTCCCTCTTTCTGGACAGTTAACTGACTAATGTTGCTTGTCTAACAGTGGAGTAGAGTTTAAGAATCAAAACAACTTTCTAGAGGTCATAGAGGATCACAAAACAATATGACCTCTAACAGAGTTGTATCTAACCACCACAGAGCTAAAAGATCCTTGGAAATTGTAGGAACTCATTTGGGGTTTGTAGATGATAAAATTAAAGCCAAAGGAACTAAGAGAAATGCTGAGTCCCCATACAGTGATGAAATCAGGACTCCTTATTCCCAGCTTCCTGACCTTAAAGATCTGATATTTATAAAATACAAAATGCCAGCTTTGTTAACTCAAGAAGATGTTTCCACAATTCTGAAATATTTGGTTCATGTGTTTCTTAAAATTGACTCTACTAAGGTATGATATATGTGCCATAACTTAGATCTATTTTAATTGTACATTTCTATAAAGTTTTGAAAGTGTGGGCAACTGTGTAACCACCACAAAAAGATATAGAGCATTTCCCTCTTACCAAAATATTTCCTCAGGCTTATTTTTGGTCAATTTCCATTCTATTTGCTGGGTCCAGGCAACAATTGATGTGCTTGCTGTCCTTGTAAAATAGTTTTGCTTGTCTGATAATTTCATGGAAATGGCATTATTTGGTATGTGAACAAAAATATCTTGCTCTTCTTAGCATAATTTGAAATTCGTCAATGTTGTTTATATCAGTAGCTGCTTTTTTTCAAATTTATAAAACTCTAGACTTTATTTGGATTTCACCAGTTTTTATATTTGTGTCAACTGATCACTACAGTAAATTTCAGAGAGGATAAATAAACTGCACTGGTTTTGGTAAAGACTATAACTTTGAGGTGATACAAATATAATTTGGATGTTGCTAATTCTTGTTTTAACTCATACTGGAAGTGCATGACCTTAACTGTTTGATTCATTTCCCTGAGGTTTAGATTTCTCTCAAATAAAATAAGGATAATTCACAACTCAGAGATGTTTTTCAGACTGAATAATACATATGCATGTTTAACTTACAGCAACAACTCAATGAATGGTAGCTAAATAACATTATAAAATAAATAGGGTAAAATACAGAAGACTCTCAATATAAAACTGACATGAAACACATAGAATCCACAAAAGATAAAAGTGACAGAATTGGCGGCATCAACTAGTCAATTCAACAAATACTTATTGAATGACTATTTTGTGCCCGGAACTGGTGCTACTGTTCCTAAGGATTCAGTATTGCCTCCACAAAGCTTACATACATTTGAAAGTGAAAGAAAAAATTCACATGCACACATATAAATAGATAGAAAAATATATATATTATATAAATATATTTTGCATGTACATGCAAAAAATTCACTTATATATCTATAAACTTCCAGTGGTGATGAGCACAATGAAGAAAAATAAATCAGATTACAGGAATAGTGGTAGAAGATGCTATACTACATCAGCTAGATATGGAAAACTTACGTGGGTGACATTTGCACACTGAATATACATCTGAATGAAGTAAAGTGTCAAGTCATAATTTGGGTGAAGAACATTCAAACTCAAGAGAAAATCAGAATACCTCAATGCTGATGTGAGCTTAGTATGATACAGGAAAGTTAAAGAGTTCCTTGAGGCCTAAGTAGAGAAGTAAGAGCAATAGTCGTAAGAAACGAGATGGAGAAATAGCCAGAGATTCATCTGTCTTAAGTTGCACAAGCCATGGAAAGGATTAAAGTTTATCCTAAATAGGATGAGTCACAATAGAGTGTTTCAGTAGGAGAGTAACCTGATCTGATTTGTTTCAAAGAACACCTACATCTTCTGTTTTAACATAATGAAAGAAAAGATATAAAGGGAAATAAATCCAAGTACAACACATTATTTTTTTGAAGCTGGAGGCAAAGTAAAGGAAATCCACTAAGATCAGAAACAAAAAGAATCTATACCCTGAACTTTGGAACTGCACTAACTCTGGAATTGTCTGCCCATCACTGGTAGTTGAGAGCTGGGATTTAACAAGCTGAGTGCACTGAAGACATGTATCTTTTTCTATTCAATGATCATAATAATCCTGTGAAGTAGATAGGTCAGGTATAGCTCTCAGCCATTTTCAGATGAGGAAATGGAAAGGAAAGGTTATTTTTAACCTAGGGTCAATGTAGCCCAGCTGATAGGGTGGTATAGTTGTAGAGTCAGAGCACTAGCATAGACACACATCTATCAATCTAGTTGGTACCATACTGTCCCCTACACTCCTGCTCAGGCCTGCTGGCTCAGCTAAAGGTATTTCAACCAAAATAATCGTCCCCATCCTGTTTCAGCACTAGCTTCCTCCTGAGGATGTGATCAAACCCCATTACCCACTCGAACAAGTTCATCAGGATAATGTAGACTATACTCCAGCCTGAGTAGGCATTAGTTTTAAATCCTTCATTTATGAGAAACTGACACATCAGCTCTATTTTCAAGGCTACAGTTTCCCCATACCATATTCTGAGGTTTTTCTTACAAAGAAAGAGAAACTTGTTGGTATGTCACAGAAACAAGGCCAGATAAATAAAATGTTAAATGCTCCTTTTTCAGTGTAAGGTGTTACAATTTAACAAGAGTAATGCCATAACAGGAAGATAGCAGAAATGGGGAGAGGAAGAAGGCTGCTGTTTCTCCTGAAAATCATCAGAACATTTCCTTGATTGTCTTGCAACTAAATTGTGAATATCTACAGAACGAAGCCTCTTTGGTAAAAGAGAACAGTTTTACAGATTCACAGGGCAGGGTGTGACTGCCTTTGAGTCCCAAACACAAGCTTTTGCTTGTGCTTTTTAAACTTCAGTAGCACGTAAGTGCAAATTAAAATTACTCAATGTGCAATGGAAGGCATTTTCATTTTAAGCCTCATTGCGTTTATTTCTGATATATATAATGCAGTAAATCAACCAATAAAGAAAAATCATAAATTCCCAATAAGGACTTAAGATATGAGCCATGTTATCTCTTCTGTGAAGTTAATTACTTCCTCTGTCTTTTTGGCTAAAATCTCCCTTTTAGTCCCTTTTCTAATCTCCTTTATAACTTTCCTTTACTTTCTCCCCAAGACAGCACTACATTTCCCTGATCCACGATAAGCTCTTACTCATTTTATAAAGTATTATTATCCCAGGGGAATTAACTCCCTCCTCAGAAAATTACTGAAAATAGAGAAGAAAAGTCTGCTTATTGTCCTTCTCTTTTTATGGCAATAGCAATTTTTTTCCATTAAATAGAAGGGAGAAAAAGAACAAAATTCAGGTCTTCCCAGCCAGGCAAATGAACCCATAGAAAATTATATAGTAAATTATACAGTAACATCTAAGCTTTGCATGTTTACATATGAAAGGGCATCAGCTAAGTGAATTGAAATGACTTATCACCGAGACATTTCATTTATTTAAAAATACTACTTGCTGAAACTGAAAAAGCAGAACACTCTGATTACGAGGAAATTTTATTCTTTTAAAAGTTATTATTATCAACAGATTACCCACGCTCGCGCCTGACTAGCACCCTCTTCTTTAGCCTCAATCTTGTCATACATCATTGCCCTCAACAGTATAAAGTAAGGTGACATAACCTGTATGTCTGGAATGGAAGGACACTCAGGATGGAAGGGAATTAGAGAGGGGGTGATGTTAGAGAGGACAATTCAATAGCAATATTAAAGTGCTCAAAATTCAATGACTTAGTGTTTTTGGAGAGTAAGAAAGTGGACACAAAAAAATTACCTTGTCAAAATGCCATGCCTCCATCCACAGTAGAACCTGCAAATAAATGGTTGAAAATGGTTACAAATGGAATCCAATACAGCAAAAAAAAAAAAAAAAAAAAAAAAAAAAAAAAAAAAAAAAAAAAAAAAAAAAAAAAAAAAAAAAAAAAAAAAAAAAAAAAAAAAAAAAAAAAAAAAAAAAAAAAAAAAAAAAAAAAAAAAAAAAAAAAAAAATATATATATATATATATATATATATATATATATATATATATATACTGCAGCTAAATACAACAACATAAAGGGACATATCTTAGGAAAACAATTTGACTGGCAAAAAAAAATGTAGAAAATATATAACAGTATGATTCAACTGAATCATATAAACTTCAAACAGTTAATCTAAACAATAGATTGTTTGGGATATGAACATAAAATTAAGCTATATAGAAAAATAAGAGAAAAATAAACCCAAAATTTAAGATGGTGGTTACATCTGAGGGTGAAGGAAATGAAAATAGGACTCACAGAGGAGCTTCCATGACCCCAAGGGAATAGATTTCTAATTTGGGTGGTAGATATATAAGTGTTCGTTGTGCATTGCCTTTTTAAATCCTTGCATGTATTTAATAGCATCCTTTGGATTTTTTTATATCTAATTTTTAAAAAACAAATTTTAAAAGTGTCACGTGTTTTGATACTGACCCTTAAAAAAATATTGATTGTCTAAAGAAATAGGTCCTGTAACTGAAACTCAAACAAATAAGACAGACTTTGGGCCCCATGCTTTTGGATCTGAACATTGAAGGAGGTGGTCAAAGATGAACTTCTGAAGGCTATTTGTTGATGTGGTACCCAGCACAAGGAGGAAAGCCGGAAATGGAATACTGCACTTGTGGGAAAGCCAGAAAGTCAGGAATTCCCAGGGAGAAAGTCAAGTCCTAGTTTAGACAATTATTTTCAGTAGTCTCTTTCTAAGAAAGACTATTTTTTTAAATGAACATATTCTAGTTCATTTTTTTAATGAGCATATTCTATGGATTATTCCAGTAATCCATATTTTCAGCACCATAAAAATATATAGTCCTTACTTTGACATATATGAAGTCAGGATTATGCTCAAAAATTTCGTTATATGCACTAATCACAGATTTATCAGAAATGACTATCGTATAATGTATATGCATCACAGGAAGTAGAACTGACAAGTGATAATACATATGTCCCTATTTTAGAAATCAACATCTAAAGTTATTTTCTTGTTTCAGCTGAACTAATTAATTCTGAGTTGCTTTTGATGGAAGGTGATTTAACTTTATGTCTAAATTTCAGGTTACCTCTCCTGAGACTACTATCAAATTTCCCTCCAGTATTAAATAATATTCTAGAAGAATTTAATTTTTTAGCTATTGAGAAGGAAAAGCTTATCAATAATAGTTAACATAATTTTTTCTATATAATGTCTACCCTAGATTAGAGTTCCCATAGCAATGTTTTAAAAATTAAAAGGGAAAGATAAAATCTGGTTTTATGTTAGCTAATTTACTGTGTTTATTGGAGGCAAAGAATGTGAGAAAAAAGATAGTATAGGAATACTTCAGAGATATTGGGAGTTCGGTTCCAAACCATTGCAATAAAGAGAATATCACAATAAGTAGTCACACAACTTTGTTGGTTTCCCAGTGCATATAAGAGCTACGTTTATACTCTACTGTAGTCTATTAAGCATGCAATAGAACTATATCTAAAAAACGCCTTGATTTTAAAATATTTTATTTCTAAAAAATTCTAATCACCCTCTGAAACGTCAGTGATTCATAAGCTCTTTGAAATCTACCAAAAAAACCCCACTGATCACAAATAACTACAAATATGATTTAAAAGTTTAAAATATTGCAAGAGCTACCAAAATGTGACACAGACATGAAGTGAGCAAATGCTGTTGGAAAACTGGTGCCTATCGACTTGCTCAACACAAAGCTGCTATCTGTCAAACAGACATAAAAAAAAAAAACAATATCTGTGAAGCACTATAAAGCAAAGTGCAATAAAGCAAGGTATGCCTGCATTAATTCCAAGTGATTGAAATTTCTGGAGTTAAAAAAGTATACATATATATACATATATATATATATATATAAGTATATATATATATATATATACACACATACACACTTTATAGTATATATAGTTTATGTATAGTGTATATATACACACAATACTATATATAGTATAATATATAATGCATATATACTTTTATGTATATATGTACGTATATATATGGTTATACAAACATATGCTGCATATATTTATACATACGTGTATTTATATATAAAATATGTAAAAAAACCATAAAGATGGAAAACCAAAGAGAATAATCACAGAATCTAAAGTGAAGATAATGAACCAAACTAAATATGCCTCAAACATCACAAAGCATACAATATTCTGTTTACAATGATGAGTAGGAGGGTAATTAGAATGGAAGTGTCTACTTAATATGTATGTGCGTATACATTATATATTTATATAAAATATATATGCTCAGCATTCGCACATGCATTGTTAAAATATAATAAATGATCTCACGTACTACAATAGTTAACTAAGTTTTTGCCCCTAGAGAACCAACACAATTAATATCAATTACTATTGACTTTTCTTTTGCTGATTCCCTGGTCCACCTGGACCCCAATCACTGGGCTACTCTGTGGGACATCACTCTCATTATTCATGCTGAGCACCTTCCGAGGATTCTTTTAACTCACGGGCAAAGTTCTATGTGTCAAACAAAAAAGCCATATCATTCAGAGGAGTACGTTTCAGATGAGAACAGTGACCCACTGGAAGAAGGAACCAATGGATGTTGGATGTATTATTTCCACTAAAATCTCATATTTATATCCTTTTTAAAGAAAGGTAATCCCAGCAATCTAGGGGAAGGGAATTCTGATCTAAAATATTAAGGTGCTACCTAGGATCAGTTCAAGCCCTGGATGAACGGAATGGTGAACCCATTTATCTGGGACTCTAGGAGAAAAGCTCTAGGCCAAAATTAAGATTTTGAACATAAAAGAAATGTATAGCAGGTCCTAATCCTCCTAGTATCCATATCTCCTAAACTACCAGTTATTCTTTAAACAGTGGAATTCTTGAAGATAATGAGATCTGCGCTGTGGCCAGTTTGGAGGTCCTCCAGGCAAATCGCTTTCTGCTTTCAGAGCTGATTCCTTAAGCAATTGGTCCTAAATATGTAAGGACTGTTACAATCAGGAATACCAATGAAGCCCAGTCAGACTTTACTGCAAATATAACATCACTCCCTTCCTTGCATTACATTCATTGCTTGCATGAAAGTAATCTAAAAATATTTTTCTCTCAACGAAAGACATGTAATTAAGAAAAAAATCTTTGCAAAGAATATCTGACTTCACAGTTAAGAAAACATTAACTGGGAGTTCCCAATGTGGCTCAGTGGGTTAAAAACCTGAAATAGTGTCCATGAGGATGCGTGTTTGATCCCTGGCCTCTCCCAGTGGGTTAAGGATCCAGCGTTGCCACAAGCTGAGGCCTAATTTGCAGATGAGGCTTTAATACAGTGAGCTGTGGCTGTGTTGTAGGCAGGCAGCTCCAATTTGACCCCTAGCCTAGGAACTTCCATGTGCCACAGGTGTGGTCTTAAGAAAAAAAAAAAAAACCATTGATTTTATGCCCATCAGCATTTTGAACAACTTATTTTGTTAACATATTTGACTCTAGGATTATGCATTGATATATTTATTTCACTAAATGACAAGGCAGACATTTTCAGAATTTCCATGAAATCATTGTCCTATAATACAAATATCCTTTCCTTTTTGACAGAGACTCTAACAATTACACATAAATTAACATAAAAACACAGGGCAGGGACAACAATGGAATTCATCATTTTAATTCTATCTTTACTCAGTCACCAGCTGAGGCCCCAGTTTCTCTAAAAGGTAATTTTAAGCACAAGAAAAAGTACAGTATCATAAAAATCCAGATGTGTGAAAAGAGGAGAACTCATTCCAAAAGCTTCCTTCCAGGGTTGTAGCCTCTGTAATTCCAAAGCCATACTTGAATTTCTTCGCTCAGTGTTTCCTGTAAGTTATCAATTTTTGTCTCCAGTTTGTTTCAAATGTCTTACATAATCTTCAGCATCAACAGTCTAAAGTCTTTTTCCTGAAGGCTGATAATCAACTGATCACTTAGCTGTTTTCCTGGGGTTTTTTCTTTCCCCCTTTCTGAGTTATTGTTCTCTGTCTTTTCATTTTTATGGGTTTTTGGTGTGGTGACCTTTTTGCAGACAATAGAGTTGCAGCCTCTCTTACTTCTGGTGTCTGCCTCCCTTGTGGCTGCAGTTAGTATGGGGTCTTGCTATAGGCTTCCTGATGGGAGGGGCTGGTGCCTGCCCACTGGTAGGTGTGGCTGATTCCTATCCCTCTGGTGAGTGGGGCTTTGCCTAGGGTGGGATTAGAGGAGACTGTGCCTAGGGGATCTTTAGGCTGCCTGTTTACTGATAGGTAGGGATCCCACCTGGATTGTTTGGCCTGGGGCTTATCAGCACTGATGGGTGGGGCCAGATTTTCCCAAAATGGCCACCTCCAGAGAAACACATGCTGATGAATATTCCCAGTAGCTTTTCCTCCAATGCCCTTCCCCCAGAACAAGCCACAGTCACCCCCAGAAGATCCTCCAAGAACTGCCGTCAGGTCTGACCCAGATTGCTATGGAGACTTTGCTTTGCCCTGGGACCCAGTGCACGTGTGTGCATCTTTTAAGAATGGGGTCTCCGTTTCCCCCAGCTCCACGGAGCTTCTGCGCACAAACCCCACTGGCCTTCAACATCAGATGCTCTGAGGACCAGATCCCAGGCATGTGGATTTGATGTGGGGCTCAGAACTCTCACTCCTGTAGATGAGTCTCTGTGATACAGTTACTTTCCAGTCTGTGGGGCTTCCCACCTGGGAGGTATGGGGTTACTTATATTGTGTAGTCGCCCCTCCTACCTCTTGATGTGACCACCTCTTTGTCTTCTGGAATAGGCTTTTTGAAAGTTTCCAGTCCATTTTGGTTGAAGATTGCTCAGCATTTGGTTGTAATTTTGTTGTTTTTATGAGAGAAATTGAGCTCCAGTCCTTCTATTCCACCATCTTAATCCTGTCTCCCAAAGCCATGCTTGAAATGTAACCACCCTGCCAACTACAAGTTGAATGTTAAAGGTATAAAAGTCTTCAAAAAATTGCCCTGGACTACCTCCAGACCTCATTTGTCATAAGATCAGAATGTTCTGTCCAGCAGCAGCTAACAGGAGGTAATCCCAAATTATATATAGAAAGTAAAAAGTGTTTGCTAAGCACAGGTGTTCAACAAGTGTGTAAGTGCTTACGTGTAAGGATGAATGAATCACTGACCTGCCTCTAACGGTGTGGCTGGGAAGGTGTGGATAATACTAGGAGACAGCAGTACACCCCTGACCCTTGGTTACTCTACCTCTTCTGGGTAAAATCAGAAAGTAATGGGTTATCTGAACTGCCTGTACCACAACCTGATGAAGTACATATCCAAATGTATCTTTTCTGGAAGTTACAGTAAGATCACTATATAGTACGTGTGAAAATAATTTTCATAGAGGAAGGATTTGCAAATGAGTGGAAAGGGATAAACTTGTTGGTTGTATTATAAGGACTCTTATTCCCAAAGTTTCTCTGTCACAATATCTATGAAAAGGATCTGGAACAAAAATACCACACACTTGGTGTGTAGTAATTTGAAACGTAACTCTGAAGTGATTCTGATGTGCACACAGTACACACTGTATCACTGTTAAAAGAGAAAAAGCATTGTTTTGTCTTTTAAAAAAATAAATCATCTTAAATGTTTGGCTCACCCCACCACAGAAAGTAGTCATTGGAAATCCATAAGTTACTATTTAATGGGTACATAATTTTACAATTAAGTCCTAACCATCTGCTCCCTCCTCTAATTATGAATTCAGGAAGGACATAATTCACTATATACGGTACAAAAGGCTGATGGAGAGGATTTAAGTATCATGTATAACTTCTCTCTAAAATGTTCCTTTTCATTTCAAGATAGCAGTTTTCAGTCTTGAAATACAAATCAGGGGGATTACTAACTCACTTTGAAAAATAGCAAATGCTTCTAAAGGAAAATGGAAATTGATAAGAAAAGAAGCTTTCGATTACATCTATGTTTTCAGTCTCCAACTCAGAAAGTATTTTTAACATCAAAAGGTGCGACCATAAACTTGATTTAAATGTTACTTTCAGTTGGTATTTCTTTTTTCTCTCTTTTTTTGAGGGACACGGGACTTCAGATACTCCTCTCCATTGTTTCACACTGTGAAATTGACAAGAAGTAGTACAACCCTAATGACAAGGAAAGGTGGAAATTAACAACACAAGAATATTTTTTGAGCTTCTATTTTGACTAAGATAAATATTTATTACTCTTGTCTTACCTTTCATTTGTCATAGAGATAATACAGCTCTTACTATAAACTCTCACATGAAGGATTCATAGTCTTCAACAAAGTGAGATAGCAAAGCATACATATATATGTCTTCAAGATCCTTTCCTGCTTGTAGAGGGAATGGCTGATAAAATGGAAGCAAAGCTCCATGGAACAAACTGAAGAGAATGGTTTTGCTATTTTATGGACAACATTAGACATAGGTTTACTAAGCTAATTTCCAAAACAGAATAGCATTATACGCCTTTACTGCCACACTCTGAAGAATTTCACACTTCAGTTCTCAAAATTAAGAAATGTACCATAGAACTTTTTAGGGCTGCATTTTCTTTACATTTCAAAAAACCAGGATCACATTTATCAAATAGGAGTACGGGTGGGGAGGTAGGATCAGCATAGCTTTTAACAGGCTATTAGAGGAAATTAAAACTATTCTGTTCCTCTCCATGTTTTATCACAGAACAAAAAGAGGTTAGTGGGTTTTCTGCTAGTGTCACACTGTGAACCAAATTCTTTTCGCCAGCAATGGCCTCCATTTGAGACCTCTGGCTGTGGAACATCCTGTGAACTCCCTGAGTGCAGATGTCCATGAAAATACCAGGATGGTTTTTACAGTGATGATACTGGCTCTTTTTAAGCTGCTCACTCTCATGATTTTCTATCTGCCTCAGAGGTAAGTACAAATCTTCCAGGAGTCTTGTTAGCGAAGTAAACTGATGAAACACATCCATGGAAAATAAGCTGGAGAGGTGACATGGAAAAGGTAAGGTGCCCTCCATTTTATTCTGATTGTGAGAAAGAATAAGGAGTATAGTTTCTTCAAAATCTTTCCTGTTCATCATCATGAAACAAAGACAAACATCATTTAAACAATAAGGAAATTCTGGCCACTGAAATTAAGGGCTTTTTAAAAGAAACGTTCTGTTTTTTTGTTTTTGTTTTTATTTTTGCTTCTTATGGCCATGCCTGTGGCATATGGAGGTTCCCAGGCTAGGAGTCGAATTGGAGCTGCAGCTGCAGGCCTACACTACAGCCACATCAACACCAGATCCGTGCCACATCTGTGACCTACACCACAGCTCGCAGCAACACCAGATTCTTAACCCACTGAGCAAGGCCAGGGATCAAACCTGCATCTTCATGGATCCTAGTCAGATTCATTTCCACTGAGCCATGACAGGAACTCCAAGAAATATTCTTAATAGGCTTTATTTTTTGGAGTAAGTTTTAAGTTCGTGGCATAATGGAGCAGAAAATACAGAGACTTCTCATATCCCAGATCCCCTCCTATAACACTTCCCTCACCACCATCTCCTTCCACATGGTACATATGTATAGGGACATGTAGTAATCACCCAAAGTCCACAATTTACAGTAAGGTTCACTCTTGGTGTTGTACATTTCATGGATTTGGACAAATGTATCCTCATTATAGTATCATACAGAGTATTGTGCTGTCCCCCAAATCCCTGGTTCTGCCTCTTTATCCATACCTCCCCCTAACCTCTGGCAAGCACTGATCTGTTTACTGTCTCCATATTTTTGCCTTTTCTGGTATGTTATATAGTTGGAATCATATAATAAATAGTCTTTTCAGATTGGCTTCTTTTACTCAATAATAGGCATTTAAGATCCCTGCATGTCTTTTTGTGGCTTGATAGCTCATTTTTTTATTAAAGTATAGCTGACTTACAACGTTCTATCAATTTCTGCTGTACAGAAAAGTGACCCAGTCATACATACATATACGTTATTTTTCTCATATTATCTTCCACCAAGTTCTCTCACAAGAGATTGGATACAATTATCTACGTGGTACAGTAGGACGTCATTGTTTATCCATTCTAAATGTAATAGTTTGCATCTATTAATCCCCAAATCCCAGTTCATCCCACTCCCTCCATTCCTCTTGACAACCACAAGTCTTATTTCCATGTCTGTCTATTTCTATTCTGTAGCCAGGTTCATTTGTGCCTGTCTACAGTTTTAGATTCCACATAAAACTGGTATCACATAGTATTTATCTTTCTCTTTCTGACTTACTTCCCTTAGTATGAGAATCTCTAGTTCCATCCATGTTGCTATAATGGCATTATTTTGACCTTTATTATGGCTGAATAGTATTCCATTGTGTAAATCTACCACATCTTCTTAATCTGTTCATCTGTCAATGGACACAAGTTGTTTCCATGTCTTGGCTATTATGAATAGTGCTGCAATGAACATAGGGGTGCATGTATCTTTTTCAATGAAAGTTTTGTCCAGATATATGCTGGATCATATGGTAGTTCTATATTTAATTTTCTGAGGTACCTCCATACTGTTTTCTATAATGGTTGTACCAATTCACATTCCCACCAACACTGTAGGGGGGTTGTCTTTTCTCCACACTCTTTCCAGCATTTGTTACTTGTAAACTTAATGATGGCCATTCTGACGGTATGAGATGGTACCTCATTGTAGTTTTGATTTGCATTTCTCCAGTAATTAGTGATGTTAAGCATTTTTTCATGTGCCTGCTGGCAAGCTGTATGTCTTCTTTGGAGAAATGTCTATTTAGTCTAATTGTGCCTAAAATAAAGCTTTATACTCAGATAAAGTGCTGGCTCCCAGATTAGCACATGTGTTTTCACTATCAAGGTTCAGCTTCTAGGAGTTCTTTTGCTTTTAAATTCACTTATTGGAAACCAAAAGCCTAATTACTCCTTCATTCAGTCACATTATTATATTGCTCACCTTATATGAGCAGCGTCAATAAAACAATTTACTTCACACATTTAAGTTTTTACATTTTAGTAAAGATACCCAGTCACCTTACAACATCATAGCTCTACCCAATTAGATTAAATTCATAGGGATCAAGAAGTAAGGCAGGCCCTCACATCGCTTGCTCTTATGCCCCTTTAGCCAAATAGCTTTTAAAAAGGCTAAAGACTGACATATTTAACTTTAATATAAAAATTGGGGGGGGGGCTGCACCCACAGCTTACAAAAGTTCCTGGGCCAGGCATCAAACTCACACCACAGCAGTGACCTAAGCTGCAGGAGTGACAGTGCCAGTTCCTTTACCTGCTAGGCCACCTGAGAACTGCAGGACAGGCATGCTTAAATTCAATCAAATTGTTAGAAAGCCTGAGGCATTTGGCTCTATAGATCTCAGAAAGTTAGAAGCCAAAAAGTTCGCTTCCTAAGATTCTCTCCCTTAGTGCTAGACAAGGAAAAATTTCTCAACAACTTCTCTGTATGATCTCTAAAAAAGAAAAATTAAGTTACAGCATAAGAGGCTGTGCCTGCCTTTGATAAAGTATAACTACTAAATTATTAATAGTGCCATAACCCAGAATTTTGACAGCTAAAAGTCTGATTATTTTCAGTAAAGCATGCATTCCTAACTTTCAGTTGAGAAGTTTCTGGACAAAGAACAAATCATAAAATAGTCTTTTCTCAATATTATTTTAACCAGTAACCTCTAAGTTTTCTGCATAGTCATTTAACTTTATTTACAAAACTGTAGGTGACATTTTTTAGGTGAACTTTTACAGAAGCTTTTTTGAAAGAGTATTCAATAAGCATTGCCTTATTTTACAAAGTGCAACTGGGGGAACGGAGGCAACATATTCCTCCTGGCTGGGCAGGTACCATCCGTTAGAGAAGCAAGCAGATGGAAGACAGCAGAGCAAGATGGGAAATGAAAAGAAACAGAATGAGCCCCATTTACAGAGCTTGATACGACTGATCTCCAGCTGACTGCTGGCCTAGGCTTCTTAAGTCTTCTGATTGTTCAAAAGAAACCAAAAATCTCATTAGATCAATAGGAAGAATTCCAAGGTAATAACCAAAGTGAACGATGATGGTGAGTTCAGTTAACCGGTTGAAATGGGGGAGGGTAACAGAATGTGGCCAGCTCTGGGCACAAAGTGAAGCTATCAGACGCCAATTCATGCAGTACTGGTGATAACAGTTCAAAACGCTATGAAAAGATGCTGACCATCTCTTATAAAACTCAACCTCTCTAGTCCTGATACTAAATTATATATGATGTTAGCTTCAGTTAAGAGAAAAACAAAATCACATAGTGCCTTCCAGAATCTGGCCCCAAATTTCTTTCTCAACACATATTTATAAACGTCCTTCCCCCCATCTCCATTTCCATTGTAATAAATGACAATCGTTTCCTGAACACACTGTGTATAATTTTGGTAGAGAGTTTCTCAACCAGACTTTCAGATTTTCTTCTGCATGGAATGTCCTCCACCTATTAAGTACTTCTATTAAGTTTATGAGGATTTCCTTAGCAGCCCATCTCGTCACATCTCTTCTTTATTTAGGTTTACAATGAGTTTCAGTTAAAAGAAATAGGACTAGATAATGATGGAACTTCACATATGTTCCCAGATCTGCCTCTTTGGAAAGAAAATGCCTAAAACTTGAGGCAATATATTTCTTACATCCTCTTAAATATTTCTTCTAACTCTAAGACCCAAGCCCTATAGAAAGCAGAAAACAAAATTACCATAGCAGAAGCAGATGCAGGAAGAACTCTGGTGGCTCTGCATATAGAATAGTGCAATTTTTCAGGGCCTAGTGACTTCTGAGAAAAGCAGATAACCAGAGACACAGGTGGAAGGAAGATAAACCTACACTAGAGCAGAGGTACACTTCTGAACATTTAGCAGATTTTGGAATATGAAATACGAAGGGTGCATTGAATCAATTTGTTCTTTGTCAATCTGAGACAAAGATTTAACCGCTCCTCTTGAATAGGAGCAAGACCAAGTTAATTCATTCATTTTGTATTCTGGCAATCTGAGTTTTAACACATCTTACAAAATTCAGTGGGAAAAAGAGACTAGCCATGAAACATAAAGGAAGAAATTCTGCATAGTAAAGTTAAAAATATATATATAGCATTTGGAGACTCAAACAGCATATGCCTGAAAATCTACTGAATGATCTGAAAGAGAAAATTATTCGGATGTATATGTGTATGTAGATATTCTGCATATTCTGTATCCAACTTTTTAACCTAAAATTTTTCATAAACATTTAACCCAGTTCTTAAATATCCTTAAGAAAAAATTTTACTTATAATATTGCATGTGAAGATGTTCCAACATGCATTTACCATTCTCTTTCTTTAATCATTATGTTATTTCAGCTTTTCACTATAGCATATATGTTTGCAGAACATCTTATTTTTTCCACTGTTAGAAATATATACAAAAAAAAAAGAAATATATAATCAATGTGGAATTACTGAGTCAAAGGAGAAAATTATTTAATGAATATTGGTGGAACAATGTAAATATAAAAAAAATAATTTCACATATACTGGAGATGGAATACAGAATAAAAATGAAAAGAAAGAAAGGGAGGGAAGGAGGAACAGGAAAAAATCCCAAGCTTTGCCTCACATGGAAAGAACATGCCACCAGTTACTCCAGACCGGCACTTCATCCTTGAACGAAATTGTCAAAGTAGTGGTGCCTCAAAGACAAGGGAAGTTAACCACACTTCAGTCAGAGGTCCATGAGTAAGAGCGCTGGACGCAGACGGAGACAAGGCAAGGAGGGGCCTTCACAGCTATCCTGAGGTTACTGTCTTCTACAAAGACAACATCGTGTCAAGGAGCTATTTTGAAAGGTCAGAATTTCCTGAAAAGGAGGTCCCACTGTAGCACAGTGGGTTAAGAACCCAACATAATGTCTATGAGGATGTAGATTCGATTCCTGGCCTTGCTCAGTGGGTTAAGGATCCTGCATTGCCACAAGCTGCAGTGTGGATCACAGATGTGTCTTGGATCCAGAATTGCTGTGGATGCGGTGTAGGACAGCAGCTGCAGATCCAATTTAACCCCTAGCCCAGAAACTTACATAAGCTTCAGTTGTGGTCCTAAAAAAATTAAAAAAAAAAAAAAGGGACTATCTTCAGATATTCCTGAAAAAGATTTAAATCTTGTATTGACCTGGAAAGGACTGTTTAAGAGGACAGAGACTAATTTGAATAAGCAAGTTTAAGTTCTTTTTCTACTCTTGGCAGAGATGGAGTTTGAAAGAAGTAGGAAATTAGCTAAAAAAAAAAAAAAGTTAAGCTACATTTCAAGCCCCATGTAATTTTTGGCTGGTAAATCATACACATTATAGTCTGCTCCTTATTTTTTTCTATCTTTTAAAATCAGCAAATAAAAATTGCATACAATTGTATGACTTGATGTTTTGATATATGTATACACCATGAAATAATCATCTACAGTTAACTTTTTAAACCCTTTAAGATACATGTTTATTGCAGTTCCCATTGTGGCTTGGTGGTAATGAACCTGAGTAGTATCCATGAGGATATGAGTTTGATCCCTGGCTCTGCTCAGTGGGTTAAGGATCTGGTGTTGCTGTGAGCTGTGGTGTAGGTTGCAGTGGCAGCTTGGATCCCACATGGCTGTGGCTGTGGTATAGGCCAGCAGCTACAGCTTGATTTGACCCCTAGCCTGGGAACTGCCCGATGCTGCAGGTGTTGCCCTAAAAATAAAATAAAAAACTTAAAAAAGATATGTGTTTTTCTATACTGATACCAAAAGAATTGAAAAGAAGAAAAAAACAAGCAGACAATATCAAGTGCTGACAGAATGTGGGAGTAACTAGTACTCTTATTCTGCTGGTGAGAGTATAAATTAGCAAAATCACTGGGAAAACTGCAATCAGGATCTTTGAAAGCTTGACATATGTAATCGTTATGACTCAGCCATTCTACTCCTATGTATAAATCCTCGGAAATGTTTACCAAATAGCACATATAAGAATGTTCACTGCTGTGCTACTTACAATTGCCAAAAAGAAGAAAAAGCTTAAATATCCATCTACAATAAAGTACTCAGATTCAGGTATATGTTTACAGAACAGAATATTAGAGTCATGAGAATGGATCAACCACAACTACATTCGGCAACAAGAATGAATTTCACAGATGTAACAGTAATCAAAAGAAGGCATACTTACTATAGGAAGAGTACATACTCTACGTATCTATTCTCCAAACACTTAGAAGCATACTAAGCTATCTTGATAAAGTTAGGATGGTGATGAATTTTGGGAGGGGTAATAACAAGGAGGGGGCTCCCAGGAGCTCTGGAATTCTAGCAATAATCTGTTTCTTGATATAGGCAGGGGCTTGTTCACAGGTGTGCTCACTCTGTGAAAACTCATTGAGCATATACTCATAATTTGTGTACTTTATGTATGTTATACTTCAATGAAACAGAAGTTAAAGATAGAGAGTATGGAATTTATATTTTTATTCTTTGTACCGTGCTGCCCAACAAAATGCCTAAACTGAATTCTATAATAAGTTACAGAAAAGTATATAAAAGAGATTTACATTTTTATGATGGATCTGTTTTGGGGGTCCCATGAGGACTCTCAAGATAGCGGAATTGTGAGATGGACTCACAAGTCTCAAGTTACACTCATGCCTAAGGTTTAATAAAGCAGCAGGAAAAGAGACGCATTGAGCAGAATCCAGAGAAGTTAGTCACAGGCTTCTAAGTTCCTCCTCACCTAGAGCTGCATGGGATGTGCTTTCTCTCTAGCAACAAACCAAAAAGACAGATGCTGAATGTCCCTATCCAGGGAAGCCCTGTTTGAGTCACAGGGTCCAAGGCTTTTTTGATGAAGAGTTGGTCACATGGACACATGCTACGTGTGACCAGCCATGAAACTAAAACTCAGGATCCTAACAATGAAATCAGGTGCACATCATCAATCTTGATGTTTCTGTGAAGCAACCTGGACACACTAGTATACCACAGTCCATCGCTCCCCATGCACATAGCAAAAGCGTCAATCATTCCTATAGTTGCATTCCCAGTGGTTAGCCAAGGGTCAAATCATGGTTCAAGTTTCCCTAGGAGTCAGGCAAGAACTGAGCAGGTGGGCCTGATGTGTTCACTCTTTCTTCACAGGACTCTAATAATTTCAGATTGTCCCCTCCACTGTAACCTCCTTTCCTCTAAAAATGCTGGCAATAAAACTGTAAGCCCTATCTGTGGGGCTTGCAATGAACAAAAGGTAGTCTCCTCCTTATTTCCAAATTTAGGCAGAGTTTTACTTTTCATTAATCGAATACCTCCTCCTGCCAGTCAAGACCATATACATGAAGCATAGGTACTTGTCAACTAACAAAAGTAAAAACAATTAATACAGGAAACAGCCAAATAATATGAGGGAATTTCATTTTGCAAGAGTCCTTTTCTCTTTTCAAAAGTAAGTGACCTGGGATTGGATGAAAGCAGATAATTCATTGTGAAGGTGACTTTAGTTGCTTTGTAAATTAAATACCAAATATCATTCAATTCCTAGTGCAACTATGATACCTGTCCCATTTCAGTTATTTTCTATCTTCTCACCAAACCTAGACATTGCGTATTTCTTTCTTCTTCTAAAATAAAACATAACATCTACTATGTCTTCTGTTAGTTTTCTTTTCATTGCTCTTTGTACACATTATTACTGTGACATGTACACATATACCTTATTTTGTTAGATTGGTTTCATGTCAGTCTCCCCACTACTTCCTTTGAGGCAAAAAATAAAGGTCTTTTCTTTTGCAATTTCATCATCTAGTATAGTACCTTGCAGGCAGCATGTAAACAAATCATGATTAAAAATACATCATTATAAATTTATCCAAACCCACGGAATGCACATCACTAAGAGCGAACCCTAATATAAACCATGGAGTAATAAAACATCTGAGTAAGAATGATGTGTCAATGTAGGTTCACCAGTCATTACAAATGTACCACTCCAGTGGAGGAAGTTGATAATGGGAGAGGCTATGCCTGTGTGAAAGCAGGAGGCATATGGGAGGTCTCTGTGCACTCTGCTTTTTTTTTCTGGGAATATAAAACTGCTCTAAAAAATAAAGTCTATTAAAAATTAATCACAAAGCTTTTCACCATATTGGAAGAGTTCTGTTGCCATGTAAATACAAGTGTCACTTGCTTTGAAACTTAGACTTTAATAAAGATGGATTTTAAAAGGGTTTGGAGATTTTAAAAGTTTTCTCCACAATACCTCTTCTACTATTTCTCAAAATCATGTCCTTGTGTGAAATGAAATCCTCTTGGAAATCAACCATGTCATCAAGAAAACCTGTTCAAGCACTCAGGTTAAATTTGTGCTGTCTCAGAACTAGCGTCAGTCTTCATAAAAAGCACTGCCAACATATATAATGGATGTAAGAGGCTGCAGATTGATGCCTCTGAGCTAAGAAATTAATTGAATGCACCTCTGTGTGCTCCCTGATTCACTGCATAGAGCTAACAACATCCACAATAAGAAAACATATGGCCAAGGGGAAAAAAAGTGAGCCACGGCTACCAGGGCTTCTGGTAAAGATCCTGTGGAACTTTACGTGGCTCAATGAAGAATACGAAATAAGATTAATCTCTTGAGAGTAAGTTTAAGAAATACTTTAAAAGATTTACAAATTTTTCTTAACAAAACTTCCTCAAACTTGGACCTCTATTCAAATATCTCATGCTCTGATTCTATCTGCCTGGAAACTCTCCCCAGAGATTTTACTATTGTCCCTCAGAGTGATAGACTTGTACGAAGAAACTCCAGACTTCTTCAAACCAGATGCTTAGCAAACAGGATAAGAGGAGACAGAGGGTATATTTGGTGCCTGCAGGGAAAAGTGTGTATGTTTCTTCCAAACAAAATGATCACAGTGAAAAAGGAGATGAGATAGCCCCTGGCACAGGTGGCCCTAGAATACGCTGCTCTATTTGCAGACATTAGGCATTAAGTCTCAGAATTTAAGTATCTACAATCCCCAAGCTAAAATTTGTGTAATTTAGCATTTAAGGCAAAGAAAGGAGTCTTGTGAATATAATATTCCTTAACTTCTCACATTGTTCATTTTCCTTAGGTTGATGTCTTTTATATTCACTCTGTTCTAGTGTCCTTGCCTCACCCTGATCTCTACTTTTCAATGGCCCATTCAACAAGCATTTATCGAGCATTTACTATACTGCCCTACACTGTGAAGATATTAACATATGTAGTAAATGCCTATATGTATAGAAATAAATATTGCAAAATATATATCAAAATTATTAACACTGATCTATCTTTATATGGGATTCATTTCTTTTCCTATTTTTATGTATTCTTCACATTTTTTCCAAAAAAGTATTAATTTAATCATCACTGTATTATAGTAACGATACAATTACAATAATGAGGGATTACATTAAAAAATGAAATAGAAGGGAAAGTCCTAATTATAAAGTTTGAGAGGACTGTGGCATTTCTTCTGGGGATTCACAGGGAAAGGGTAGACTGCTAGCTTTCAGGGGTAACTGAGAGATAGTTTTAAATCAGAACTGTAACTGAGAGTTTTAAATCAGAGACAAGGAAAGGGACCAGACTCTTTGTACAAAGATATTCCTGCTCCACTAGTCTGAGTTCTGAACTTTTCCTTTGGTGATGATTCATCTCTAAGGAGTCTGCCGATGTCTCTTATGAAACACTCAGTTCATTGTTGTTTAAAAAAAAATAAAAAAGAAAAATGCAGAGCAAGGTATGAAAGAAGGACCCAGCTCTATCCTCATTTTAAAGTTTCTCTAATTTTTTAAAGGTTTATCCAGGAAAAAAACAATTTTTATTTTGACATTCACCATCCAACATTATATTTCAGACCAACATAAAAAAGAAAATAAAGGGAAGAAAATCAGTCAAATATATATGATCTGCCACAAACACAAAGAAATTCAAAAGTAGCTTGCAAATGAATGGGACTTCCTAGAGTTACAGGCATTATTAGCAAGTCTGTCATTAACAAATCTGGAGAGAAGGCTGATGTTAATCCTGTGGGTTTGTCAAATCCTCATTTTCTCTGTTGCCTTTTTTCTTCTTCCATTGTTAAGTCTCCTCTAATTCCAACGGAATGAAGAAAGAAAACCAATTACCAAGAGAAAATGAGAATGGTGCTAAGAATGTTTTTCTCCTTTGATTTTGATTCCTGGCTTTATGTGACTCAGTTATTTTTAGCTATTGGCTTAAAGATACTCACTTCAATTACGTAATTCTCATTGAATATGGTTTTTCCTTTTTGTTTACAGGACACTAAACACAGTATATGGTATACACCTTGGCACTATACATTGAAAAAGTCACATGATAGTGAATATTAATTTTGCGTATAAAATAAACAAGCTCAAATCAGCCCCAAATTGCCTTATGGTATTGAATTCTACCTCATGATTTAAACTACAAAATAGTGATGGCTTATTTTATAAAAATCTTAAAAATGCATGGTTTTTAATCAAAACAGGGGTTTTATTAACAAAATATTATTCTCAGCTTTTATATAACTAGCATGAATGTTACTTTAGGAGCTCATGAGTTATACTGGCCCAGCTACTATGCAAATTTTTTTCTTGCCCGCTGTAGCTAAACATTTCTGTGTTATCATTTTCAAGTACAAATATAAGGGAGAATTTCAAGTGGTAACCTTAATAAACAACAAGTTTAAAGCAATTTTCTTCCTGAAAAAATTATACAATTTAATTTCAAGTAGAAATAGGCAGATGAAAACAGAAATAAGGTTTATCTCTCTCTTCCAGATTAAAACCCATTACAAAATTTCCAGCTGGGAAAAACAAGAAATATACTCCAGCAAAAATAGAAAGCATTTCCTGGAAACTTTGGTGGTATTATTAATAAAATATTTGCAAATTCTTGCAATCAACCTGTTGGGAAACAATCACTTTTCTCTACTTGCACCCTTGAGAATAAGAGGCACACACCCTTATTGTGTCCTGCACAGCAGGTCTACAAATCATAGCTGCCAAAATCAAGAATGCAGACTGCAAATAAAAAGCAGGAGCATCTTGGAGTGAAGCCCAAGAGATTAAGATCAGAGGAGTCTGCAGCTTGAGTTATGTTGCTGGGAGGGAAACCTGTGATTTCCTATTGGTTTTTTATAGGTTATGAAATGATCTATTCTGGACAATCTTCTCCTATGTGGGGCTCAGAAAAATGAACAGTGAAAGTCAGTGAAGGTCATTCACTGTTCTTCTGTTATTTATTTATTACAAAATATTTGAACCAGGATTTCACAGAAAATTTCCCTGTAAGCCTGTCAGCAACTAGATGAGCCACATTCAGTGGCTCAGCATTTATCTGAACATTCTGAGTCTACTTAAAGAGATTTCTACATATGCATCCACATGTGAAATTGTGAAGAATACAGTGAAATGGAAAATAGGGTCCTCAGAACCTAAATGTGCTCAGTCGCATCTTCACCTCATGCTAAAGCATCTGAGATCAACATCTGATGAAGGAGCTCTGGCCAGGGAACAGAGAAGTGGTTATTACCATCTTTTTCTTTTCTTTTCTTCCAAATGCTTCTCTAAATCTGGGAGTTACAAAGATACACTCAAAGGATCAGGCATCCTAATGACTTTAACAATATAAGAAAACATTTCACTAACTTAAAAAAAATAACAACAACAAACCACTTGCACATCAGGATAAGAAACCCAGTGAGAAATAAATTCACCTTCTGTTTCTAGCATGATTACGGAATACTGCATATCTCATATAGAGACACCTAGCAGACAAAAATAACACATCTCACATATATCTACAGACAAGTTTTCTAAACCATTTTTAAGGAAGAAAGTGTTGGAAAAGGGTGACTTTCTATAAAAAGGAAATGTGTCAGGTCTTCTTAAAGGTCAAATTTGATTTTAACCCTGGAGTACCCTGGAGTACCTCAACTACATAAAGGACTAATTGTAAGGGAATATTTGATGCTGTTAGCGTCAGAGTGACTCTATATTTAGGAAAGAATGCAAATTATTTGGTCCATGTCAATGCTTCTCAATTAGGGTTCATCCACATATTGCAAGTCTGCACTCCAGTGATAATCAGAAAAACAAAGATATTCTTAACTACCTGAATGAACACCTTATAATTGCAATGCAGTTGGAAAATTTTAAATTTAAATTGTATTTACAATCAGGTAAGTGTCAAAAGCTATACATTTGAGCCAATAAGAACTGTGTCAGTCTCTTCAACAGCCAAAACAAGGTGCCCAGAAGTTTGAACAGAGAAAGGAAATGGGAGAAATAAGTTACCACATAGCAGAGACAAGATAAAATAAAAATCTGTTTTAATCAACCTTACTATATTCTGTTGCTTAGAGCAATTTAGTTTCAGCCAAAATACACTATTTATCATAACATGAAATTAATTAAATTAACCTGAGGCTGATGGCTTGCTAAGACCTGATAAGACCAAAAAACATTTACAGGATGATATGACACATCGGAGAATTTGCTGAGAAGGAGAGAAGATGCTCTGAAGGAAACGTGTAGGAGTAGAGAACGCCCTGGTGTTTCTTGTCCACTCTAGCATTCTCCCTGTCCAAGTAAGAAGGGGAATATGAGTGCCCTGCTATGATATTCAAGGTAACATTTTCCAGAACATAAGACTGGCCTCTTATTTCCTGTTAGATAATTGGTAAGCTACAAAAAGCCATATCCCCCGGTAAGAATAGAGTAGAGCACTGGAGATTTCTCTGAAGCTTGGGAATGAGGGGAAACAGGTGCTTGTCAAAAGTTAGGATGAATCAGAGTTCCCTTCGTGGCTCAGTGGTTAACGAATCCTACTAAGAACCATGAGGTTGCGGGTTCGATCCATGGCCTTGCCCAGTGGGTTAAGGATCTGGCGTTGCCGTGAGCTGTGGTGTAGGTTGCAGACGCAGCTCGGATCCCGCGTTGCTGTGGCTGTGGCTAAGGCCAGCAGCTACAGCTCCTGTTAGACCCCTAGCCTGGGAACCTCCACATGCTGCAGGTGTGGCTCTACGTAAAGGCGAAAAGACAAAAAAAAAAAAAGTTAGGATGAATCTGAAGATTAGAGACTGGTTGGAGTGCCCTCGACGGCTGAATGGGCATAACCGAGAAAAGCCTAGTATTCAGAGTTTGACAACTGAGGTAGTGAAATTTTCTAGGAACTAAGTGGACTCAGAAGTTACTAGGGCTAGGATGATATTGAGAAAAGCCTGCCAGGGAGTTCCCATTGTGGTGCAAAAGAAACGAATTCGACTAGTATCCATGATGATGCAGGTTTTCCAGCGTTGCCATGAGCTGTGGTGCAGGTCGCAGATGCAGCTTGGATCTTGCGTTGCTGTGGCTGTGGCGTAGGCTGGCAGCTGCAGCTCTGATTCACCCCTAGCCTGGGAATTTCCATGTGCTGCAGGTGTAGCCCTAAAAAGCAAAAAATTAAAGAAAAGAAAAGGAAAAGAAAAAAGAAAAAAGCCTGTTAAAACAACCCAGGCATGCTATTCTTGAGGGTGGGAGTTGGGAGTCCTTTGGAGCAGATGTTACCAGCATCAGCAAACAGCACAAAGAAAGGAAGTCAGGCAGGCCTTTGTCCTTTCCTTCTAAACACCATTTCCCAAGTTCTAGACCCAGAGAAAATAGGAGCAGCAGAGGTACAGAACAGGCCATGAAGCAGGAAAAGAACAGACACACTTCTCTATGGGCACTACAGTACTGAAACTCAGGACTAAACTGGAGGTAGAGGCAAAAATAATTAATTCAATTAATAGCAATTAATATTTAATAAATCTACACCAAATTATAATACTAATTACAACTATTTAATGTTGAATTAAGAGGCTGAAGTTTTTATTTCACTTTGAATTGGATAGATACATATGTATATTTCTTTTCAGACCCATCAAGTAACATTTTAAAATCACTTTTAAATAAAGTTACAGAAAAGCTGCAAATAGAAATCATTTTTTCTTGAATCATTTGAAAGTACTTGATGATGCAATGGTCTATCATTCTCAAATAACTTAGTACGCAATTTCTATAAGAAGTCCTTCTAAAAGTAAGGACTTTTTCTATACACTTACAGTACAATTATCAAAATCAGGAAATCAGTACTCATATATGGCTAGCGTCAAATCCTCAGACACCATTCAGTTTTTCTACCTGCCCCAATAACGTCTCATAGTGCAAAAGGAGTCAGTCCAGAAGCACACACGCCACTTTATTGTCATGTTTAACGCCCTTTCAGTCTGGGAGACTGTCTCCTTTTCCTTCATGATGACACTGACTTGCATGAGCTTGATGCTTTTGAAAATTACATGCCAGTTATCCTATAGGATGCTCTACAATTTGAGTTTGCCTCATGTTTCCTCATGATAGGATTCAGGTTGAGTGTCTTTGGCAGAAATATCACAGAAGTGATACTCTATTCTTCGCAATGCACTCTGTCAGCTGGCACCTGGTTTCATTTTGTCATGTTACTGGGCTATTACCTTTGGCCATTTGAATAGGTTATATTGGACTTTGTAGTATTTTAAAATGGGATCATTCTAATATCTGATAGTTACTTCCATCGTTTGGGAAAATGATGTCCAATATGCCATCAGGGTTAAGAAAGAAAAATCTCATGTGGTCTATTTAAAAGCAATAGTGAAAGCTAGAATGAAGGCTTTATCTCTTTGTACTCTGTAGAAACAAACAAAAATTAAGTCAGGGCAAATCAAAGCAATTAAAAATTAAGTCAGGGCAATTAAAGCCCCAAAGGGGAAACATTGATTTTGGTTTTAATTTTAAATTTTTAGAAGTATTTAAGATTTGTATCCCGTTTGTATTTTGTTTTATGGGTATACTTACTTAAATAACATTAGTACATTACAATAAAACTAATTTTAAATACTAAGATCTGTGAGAACACTTTAGTGATCCATGTATAACCCAAGTTTAGTGGAAATAAAAACAATAAACTGTTAAAATCCGTTCTTGTTACAGACAAAAAATATTGCATTCTAGAAAGGCTTAGTGACTACAGTTTTCTAATAGCAGACCCAAAAGTCAAATAAAATGACACAGCTCAGGAAGTTCCCTTGTGGTATAATGGATTAAAGATCTGGTATTGCCACAGCTGTGGCATAGGTCACAACTGTGGCACGGGTTCGATCCCTTGCCTGGGAACTTCCACATGCCATAGGTAGGACTCCCCCCCCCCAAAAAAAAAATCACAGCTCAAAGCCTTGTCCTCATCATCCAAAAGACAATCTGCCATCTGTGATAAATTCCCTCTTCGCTCTACCTCCCAAAGTTGGCATAGAGAGTCCTAATCATCATCTTCATAACAACAGATTTCAAGTATATACTATGTGCAGGAATTAGCCTAAGTATTGTATGTTTATCATTTCCTTCTCAGAACTACCCTATGAAGGAATTCTTACAGGTGTCTTAATTTATAAGGTATGGAATTAGAAGGATGAAAGGTATGGTATTAGAAGGATGAAAGTGACAAAAGATTTTAGATTGCGAATAAATCTGAGGAGCCAAATGAAGGTTAAAGTTCCCAAACTCCCTGCAGGAGATTTCAAAAGATGGAATTATTAAACTCCATGAGACAGATATAGAAACAAGGGCACTAAGAAAGAAATAATATGGAAAAAAAAGAAAGAAACAAGGTGGATGAAGTGGGAGATGGTGAAATGACTTGACAACAGGATTACGAATTAAGCATAATGTCTGGTTTTCCTCTGTTCAGAAACAACTTGGAGTAAGGCTCAATAACTCTGAGGACTTCTGGCCATGATTCAGATTACAAGTAAAGCTATTAGAATGTTTGAGACCATAACTACAAGGTAAAAAGCCTACTGTTTTCATATCTTGAATTTGACAATATATTCAGTCAAAATGGGCAATCATATCAGGTTGGTAATTTTACCTCAAGTATTTGGCTGATTAAATTGACTTGAAAAGTTTTTGTTTTCTTTTTTATGGCTGCACCTGTGCCTATGGAAGTTCCTGGGCTAAGGGTCAAACTGGAGCCATAGCTGCAATTTGCAATGCTGGATCCAAGCTGCATCTGTGACCTATACCACAGCTTATGGCAAGTCTGGATCCTCAACGCACTGAGAGAGGCCAGGGATCAAACCTACATCCTCACAGAGACAATGTCAGGTTCTTAATCTGCTGAGCCACAAAAGAACTCCTGAAAAGTTGTTTTTGTTTATTTGCTTTTTTGTTTGTTTTGGTATTTTTAGGGTGACACCCATGACATATGGAGGTTCCCAGGCTAGGGACTGAATTGGAGCTGTAGCCACTAGCCTACACCACAGGCATAGCCACGCCAGATCTGAGCCACGTCTATGACCTACACCACAGCTCACAGCAACACTGGATCCTTAACACACTAAGTGAGGCCAGGGATCGAACCTGACTCCTCATGGATGCTAATCAGATTCGTTTCTGCTGAGCTGTGAAGGGAACTCCCTGAAAAGTTTTTTAATAATTGTCCGTACACACAAATATCGTCAGATTCAACCTATCCAAGAGCTCATACTTACTGAATGTACCTATGGATTGGCATAACTATTAAAGAAATTAACATATTGCAGGGAATTTGTAGCTTTCAGTAGATGTTTGGCCACTGGCAATAAAAACACTAATCAACATTTTGTACAGTCATTGCTTTACTTAATTGATAATACAAAGAATGCAGCAAGGATGAAAGAATAGTTAACTACGGTCTAGTAAAACTCTGCCTCAAAAGTAAATTTTAAAATACCTAGTTTAAAAGTCTAAAAGCAAACAGTTTGGAAGAGTATTAAATCCTGTTCTACTTAGTTAATATGTCAAAAGGAGGAAATAGGTTAAGTGTATAAAAGAGAGATGAAAATAAAAAAGAAATCAGGTCACATAAGCTGAAATGGTCCACTGAGGAGCTTGTCACAGAAAACAGGGGGTCTGGTTGTGAAAATAAAAACCCTTGACAATCTTGATTAAATCTAAAAACTAAACAAGGAATTTAGGAAACTATAGCCTCTGTTACTAGATGGCAAAGAGCAGATCTTTGCAAAAGAGCGAAAGGCCACATTTTTCTGCAGCTGAGTTGCTATACCATCTGTTTGCAGGTTTGGAGTTGGGGCAAGGAAAATCACTGCCTTGGGTCTGACCACCCAGTGAGGCTCAAAGAGCTGCAGCGACTGATCTGAGGACCTTGTTCTAGTGGCTTTGCTTCTTGGAAAAGACTAATTAGTGAGGACAGTCTGGGAAAGGGATTTAATACGAAGATTGGTCAAGCCCGCAGTCACTTTTCCGGAAGTGGAAAATGTTCACATCAAAGAATCAATTTCAACGTTCTTTATTTCTTGGGATAGAAAAACAAACGATTATCCCATCAATATCAACACACTCAGTAGAAATATGAAGATCTGTTTTTACATTAAAGATATATGAGTGTGTTTGTTTACCCTTTGAAAGTATCTGCCTTTGATGACAAGGTGTGTGCCTTTCTTTAAGTTTGATGACATGGACAGGTAGCTCCTATAAATATTTGAGTGATTCCCCTGGTCCTTGAATTTTTGCCATCAGATGAAAAGGAAATATTGATGTCTAGCGTTCTCTCCAGAAATCCCTGAAAGGCAATGGCTCCTCCAGAGAGGTCTGCCTGGCTCTAACATAGAGCTTCATGTCTCTATTTTTCAGCACTGAAAGCAGAATGTGAAAATACCAATGGGAGGACAGGTCCATCACTTCTATATTGTCAATTCCCAAGCTACAGATAGAACATGGAAGTACAGCATTGCATAAACTAGAAATTCTAATCCCTGACTCCGCAAATCAACCGAGGCACTTATGCCTCGTGGAGCCAGCTCTAAACAGCTCCAAGAGGGAAACAGCAATGCATGTATTTTTGTTTTGATGGCATGGCAGACAAATTCAGTTAGCCATATGTGCTTAGCTTTTTCTTTTCTCATTTGAGTGTCTGGGAGGATTAAGCAAACATAATCTACAAGTACCTAATAATCATCACCAAAATATTCTTAAATATGCTCAAAATAACACAATATGTCACATTTTTTGCATGTGTTCTTAAATTTACATAATTTACATAAAGACTCCTACTGCTCAATGGTTCTGCAATATGCTTTTTGTATTCAATATTGTGTTTTGAGATCTGCCCATGTTGGTACTCAGCCTGCTGAAAGTGAGGCAGATTTGATTTTACTAAAGGATAACAGGGTGTCATAATTCCAAACCAAGAAATAATCCTACACAACAAAAGTAGCCAGACACCCAAATTCAAAAGCAAAGTTCAAGCTGAGATGCACCCTTAAAGCTTCACCCAGCCACTGAAGATATCACCAGTGAATCAGCTGCACTCTGAGACTTTGTTTTCCTAATACAGGACAGAGATGGTTTGAGATTTTTCAGCTGTAAAGGCATCACATTTTCCTGCTTCAAACACCACCCATCAAAGTTTGGATAGTGTGTTGGATTGAGCCCTACCTTCAATAAAAATAACTTTCAATCAGCACTCCAGGAATATTATTCTACATGTTGCATAATATTCCTTTGTAAGAATCTTCCAAAATGCATTCCTCTATTCACACAGTGATGGATTTACATTTATCACTAAAATAACTGAAATTTTCTACATTTCTGATTCCTCTGAGTTCTTTCTATGTGAATTCTGCTTACTGTTTTTCATTGAGACACCAATGTTATTTTTATTTTGTAATATACTTTATAGCACAGATCTTGAATCTTTTTTCTTTAAGTAATTTCTGGAAATATTTGGTTAAAATTATTTTAAAAATCAGAAATAGTTTATTTTATATTTTCACATCTATTTCCTTGTTGATTTCTTCCATTGCTTTTATTGGTTTTATTTATTTTAGGATCTCAGATGATGATTATCTTTTGCTTCAGTTTAAATAAAGTTGTTATCTCCATATACTACACTGCTCCTTTTTTTAATTTTTAATTTTATTTTTTTATCCCCACTCCCATCCCCCATGGCACCCAATCTTGCACACTTGAAAACTGGGATCTTTTGTGTTCATATGCTTTTAATATACAAACAAAAATGATCTCTAAAGCTTATTATGGTATTTATTCTATAAAATCTCTTGTCACTCAAAAGCGACTGTATACCTCCTAAGGGTATTCTTGATCTAAAAAGAATGTACATAACATTTTTTTTCTACTGAGTGTGAAATGTTAAAAATAGGACTTATCAGGTCAAGAATATTCTTCCTATTACTAATTTTCTGAGAATGTTAATTATTATTCATTTTTAATCAAATGATTTGTCTGTAGCTATAAAATGACTGTACATAAGTTTAGTCTATTTATATGAAGAATATTGATAAATTTCTGATGTTTACTCACTAACTAGACCAAAATAAATTCTTTTAAAAATGCTTTTGTGTTCAGGTAGTTAATATTCTATTCAGGAGTTTTATATCTACATAAATTACTTTAACCTCTAGTTCTGTATTTTGAACTATCCTGTTTCAGAATCAAGGTTACACTAATCTCATAAAATGAGTTTTGTATCAACTTGTTTTATATGAGATTGTCTATTCTTCGAAATTCCAGTAGAATTCACCCATAAAACTATTTAGACCCTGAACTTTTTGCAGTGAAGAGTAAGAGAAAATTTTTCATTACTATTTTAATTTATGTAATGCTTAATAGGCTATCTAAATGTTCTATCTCTTATTATCCCAATTTTGGATTTGAAAAAAAGGTATCCATTTCATCTAGATGTTAGTTTATTGAATAAGCTGGACCTGGTAAGGTGTAAGGAGAAAGAAACTACATCTTTTCCTGACCAGAACCTTCATACACTCTCCTGAATAGTTTATCACTTTTCTAGATAAAGTTCTGTATTTTTCTTGTCATAATTAATATATATTTACCAGTTACATTCAAATCTAATCAAATAATCTCATTCCGTTTTTAACTTGCCCCTTTGCTCAGCTCTGGTATGACTTAGTTTCTTCTCTTTCTTCTTCAGAGCCTTTTCCTTCATTTCTTCTTTCTTGTTCTTTACCCAGTAATCACTCTGCTGACCCTAACCCCACCAGAGGTGAAGGGAAGCAGTAGAAGAGAGGTAAAGGCAAAAGTATTTCCATGACCAGTAATGCTATAATCTGTTCTTGGCCTTTGAGTGTGGCCAATGACTGATGGTGACTCTTCTGTGGAGCACTTACTTAGCGGGTCCACTCATGATCTGTTTCTGAGTAGTCACCACCTACAGATCCCTCATAGTGGACATTCTGTTTTGGGTAGCAAGTTATGACTCTTTCTTCAGCTATAGGCCTCTGTGGTGCACCTTACACAAATTCTCTCACTGGGGCTCTTACCTCTGGAAGCCTCCTCTTCGAATGAGGGAACATATTCACACCAGTGCCCCCTTCAAGCTCTATAAAGATAGTTATGTAATGCTGGCTCTGCCACTGCAGGTTTGTTCTCATCAGTCTCTCATCTTTAAAATATGTTTCCAAGGCAAAGTGAAATGCTAGCCGTTATGTCCCCCAAGTTCCAAGAGACATGCAAGCCAATGAGATTCTTAAAGAACTCATCATTTGTTTGGGAGTGGAAACTTAATATCACTCTTTAAATCTCAATTTAAAGAAACCCTTTCTCTCCTGTTCTCTACTTTCACATCACTCTTAATTCACCATGTAGTCTGGGCCTGAGAATGAGATAAAGGATAAGAGAAGCAGTTTAACAAGCTCTTACTGTGGCCTGCACTGAAGTATAGCACCTCTTGTTCAGTTTGGGGTCACTGCCAAACCTCTATGAGAGGGAAGGTAAGTACAATGCAACAGCTTGATTCATAGGTTTGCTAATTCACTTGTGTTTGTTAGTGAGGTCCTTTTTATCTTAGTAGCTTTCATGATTATTTTTAGGTTCTTTTCATTCCTTCTGTAGTTTATGTGTTTATTCTTTTTAGCTTAGTCTTCCCAAAGACTTTTTTCCTCACTATTTTTTCTTTTTAATATTGGTAACATTTTTGTTTGTTTGTTTTTGTTCGCTATTTCATATATGTTTAGCCTGTTTTTAAATCTTAGTGCTTACTCTGTTTCTCTTTTTCTATATTCTTGAGGTTAGCTAGTGTCTGTTTTCCAATATTCTTTGTGTTTGGTTAAATGTATTCAAAAATGTATTCTGAGTTCTACTCTGGTCGCCTCTCACAAATATCTATGTTTATAGTATTTTTATTGCATTCAGTATTTCATAATTTTCCATGCGTTTCTCTTTAATGAAAATAATACTTATTTTAGATTCCAAATATAAAGGATTTTCTTAAGGCTGTTCATTTTTTATGGATTTCTAACTTTTTGAATTATGATCAAAGAACACAGTCTTAATGTAATGCTAATTCCTTAGAATGTATTGGGTTTCTTTTGCAGCCTTGAACAAACCTTGTATAAAAGAATCTTCGCTTTCTGTTGGCTGTTCATTTTGATATAGAGCTAATATTTTTCTTATTGTGTCACCCAAATCCACTATAATAAGGACTTTTTTCTGCTGGATGTCTCAATTTAAACCACAACTTTTGATATACATATTTGTCCTCGTTCGGACCATTGTTGTTGTTTATGTTTTGGGGTACACTGATATTCTGCAACTATGTACATTACTGTATTCCTGTATCTTTTTTTTTTTTTCTTTTTACAGATGCACCTGTGGCATATGGAAGTTCCTGGGCCAGGGGTGAATCTGAGCTGGAGCTGTGGCCTATACCACAGTTTATGGCAGCACTGAATCCTTAACATACTGAGCCAGAACAGAAACTCCTTACTGTATCTTCTTGATGTAATTTTTACCAACAAATAATACTCTTTATTCCTAGAGCACTTTCACCTTAATTCTTACTTGGTGTATTATTAAAATAAATATTTCACATTTCATTCAGACTTATTCTCCTCCTTTATATCTTTGTTCAAACATCACCTTTTCAACAAGGCCCATATTTTAATAAATTGCAATCCTATGCCCTCACTACCCCTCCTACCTGTTTTACTTTTCCTCTAGCATTTGTCATGTCCTCAAATACTGTAACATTTAACTACTCATTGTGTTCATTGTCTGGCTTCCCTGAGTTAATAGGTCAAAAATATGCTCAGCAGGTATTTCATCTGTCTTGCTGCCTGCTGTATCACCACACCTGGAAGAGAAGCTGACACTGAGAAGGCATGCTATAAATATTTGTTGGAATGAATGAATAAATAAACAGTTGCATATCCTTTTGTTTTAAATGCATGTCTTGTAGATAACGGTGTCAGTTAACTGCATGTTTGTTTGAAGCCCCTTTTGTATTCTGCTACATGTTAGAGGGGGCTGGAAGGCTAAAACTGACATTTCCCAGGATCTCCTGCCAACTGGCTTCCCGTCAAGTTCTGCTAATGGGAATCCTGATAGGAATTTGTAAAGTGGAGGAGGGGAGAAGTGCCTCGCATCCTGCTTCCAATTTCTGGCAGAGTCTTAAGTGGCGGCAGCAGCAGAAGCAGTGGCAGAGCAATAGTGGCGACAGCAGAGCGACACATGACAGCATGGGTGACAGCCACAGTGTAGGCCATAGTTCCAAGCCTGCCAAAGGGGCAGCTCTCTGGTGGATCCTGAACAGGATGTGACATCTCCAAAAGTTCATCAGCAGGTGCAGACTTGTGCTGTGCTCCAGCATAGACATGTCAGCAAACTTCTGATACTTGGTATCACCCTTCTTTTTTGCTTCCGCAAATCATCTTCTGCATTTTGCCTGTCCAACAACTAGATAACCCATTCCCTGTATTAGAGCCCCTCTAAATACTTAGGCTTTTTCTTTTCTTTTCTTTTTGGGGCTCTTGACTAATATATACAACAACATACTGCTAAATCTTACTTCATCCTGTGTGTCTCTATCTTTAGATTTTTAAGTTGAACTCATATTTGTTGAAATTACTTTTATAATGGGATTTTCTTCTGTGTAATGCTCAGTGTTCTGTATTACCATATTTTTTATTTTTGCCTTTTTTCTCCTTACTTTATATTTGAAAGGTTGAGTTTTTTTAAAGCTAGTTGAAAGTTATATTTTGGCTTCTAAAATGAATATATTATTGTAATAGAATATCTTGAAAATCAGGAAGGGTCTGAAGTGTATAGTGTTTTATGATCGCTGTTGGTCAGGCAGTAGTTGTGACATAGCTGTCATTCTCTGAACTTGCCAGAATATCAGAAGTCCCAGCATTATAACCTATGGATTGGGTACCAGCAGTTTGGAAGAAGATCCTACATAAAATAATGGAGAAAAAAAATTTTAATCCTTAGGTACTAAATGATATAAGAAAAGAGGTTGATGGGAGTGATGAAATCGAATTACCTACACTCCTCAGTTCTACCTACAATGCACATTAGTTTACTGCTATAAACCTGTTAAAAATATTGTATCTCCACTCTTTATAAACACATAGAATGATTTTGTGCAGAAAACACAAACATTAATGACTCTGTGTTTAAAAAGCCGTTTAGAAGAGTTGGACTCGGTGTGAAGAAGTTTTAAGAATATGTTTACTGGCTTTGTTTTGGTTTTTCTTTTTGTAGTTGTATGAGAATGACAATGTCTAAAGACATTTCAATATGAATAAAACTTCTAACTGAAAAGAAAGCACTGTGTCTTTATTGGCAGCCCTTTTCATACTTGGCAGAATTTTTTCTTTCACAGCAGTAAATGAAATAATGATGTATTTTATAATCAATAGCATCTTGAATTGTATGTAAAAAAGCAGACATATAATTTTTGTCTCTGTGTGACTATTTCTTACTAAAGCCCAAATACTCATTTATTTTAACCTATCAGTTTCTTAAATTTATTAATATTCATGTATTTTCTTTAAACTATTCTTAGCTCCCACTGATGTCCAACATCCGCTATATCTTAAGTCATATTAGAAGTACCTGGAATTTTAATTCTAGATTGCCATAGGTTCTATTTTTTTGTTTTATTGTTGTTTCTTTTTTTAGGCAACAGGAACACTTGCTAAGAGATACCTCATAGTATCTCTTCCTCATATGTTCATTCCTTTCTTAGTGGAGGCCATTCCCCAAGAATAATTTCAAAGGTGGCCTCTGTCTAGTAAATTACCTGAAGTTCATTTATCTAAGCCTCAGAAAATAAAGATATTTAAATTCTATAGCTAAATACTTTTTATTTGAAAAACATTGACATTCAAAGTCTTTTCCCTCATAATTTTCTATTTAATTCTTCAATCCATCTAGAAATAACTTTTTCCCATATCATTCATTAATTAAATAAAGGTCTCCTTTCAGCAATGGTTTATAAAACTTCCATTAGTATATACTTAATTCAGAGATGCATCAATGCATGTTCTGTTTCACTTTTTGCACATTAATTATTTTGTCAGTACCATACTGTTGATTGCCAGAGCCATAATGGGGTGACATACTAGGTGGAGTGACATAGCAAGATGTCTGCTGCCAGCCCTAGGTCATCTTGTCTTTCCTTGCAACCATCCCCATCTTTGTGGAGGACAGGTCCCAAATTACAGACAGCTAAATCCTACAATATCCTGTGAGATGTAAAATTAAATAAATGAAGAAAACCAAAGAACTGGTTTGTGTCGTTTCCCCAACTAACAGAAGTGAGTTCACAAACAAAACTGAAAGAAAAAGAGGCAAACTTTGGGGGAGAGGGGTTGATACTGTGTATAGATAAGTCAATGTGCCTCTGCCCTCATTGTCCCCATCCCTAGAAGAATTCCCCGTGTAGTTTGGCATAGACGCATAATGAGAACTTCTCATCTTAAATGATCATGGGAGAGTCCCCATTGTGTGTGCATTGGAAATGACTCCGACTAGTATCCATGAGGATATGGATTTGATCCCTGGCCTTACTCAGTGGGTCCAGGATCCAGCATTGTCGTGAGCTGTGGTATAGGTCACAGATGCGGCTCAGATCTTGTGTTGCTGTGGCTGTGGTATAGGCCGGCAGCTGTAGCTCTGATTCAACCCCTAGCCCCGGAACTTCCATATGCCACGGATACGGCCCTAATTAGCCAATAAATAAAATTTAAATAAATAAATAAATAAATAAAAAGAAACAGTCCCTCCCCCATACATTACCACCTCCCCTTTAAAAAAATAAATAGATACATAAAGTGATCATGGAATATAGATATGTGTAAATATATATGTGTGTGTTTATATATATATATATCACTGAATTGCTGTTCTGTATGTCTGAAACTAACATGATATTGTAAATCAACTATAATTCAATAAAAAATTATTTAAATACATTTAAAAAATAAAGTTATCATGGAGACTGGTGTTTAGCCAACTTGCGTAAAAGACAGATAAGCCCAAATGAGCAAGTACTAGTATGTATGTAACACACACATGCACACACACACTCACATATCTACAGCACAACAACATAACATCCCTATAGAGGTACAACTGAAAGAGAGATTGCTTAAAGATCTCCACAAAAGTACAAGGATGTATGTGTTTTCTTATGAGAACAGGACTTAAGTCAGTTTGGAAGGTGGAGGGAAGGGGCAGGAGAAGAAAGGGTCTGGCTTTGCTCTGTATCAGTAGGACTCATGGGGTCATACTCCATGGACTGCTTCTCTAGAATCCCCACACCAGCAGTAGGGCAGATGCCCAGCTGGGTCCCCAAGTGGGCCACTTCTCAAAACTAACTACGGGGTACACCTGCACACAGACCAGTCAGGAAAGGAGAGCTGGAGCCTACACAGCTTTGTGGACCTGGCTTAGACTCCTTGATAAGGACTTCAGCTGACTTTAGAATTACCTGACCAAGACTATTACAATGAAATCAAACAAGTTGCTTACTCTATTGCATAAGCAGACCCAAGAATGGAGTTGATACTAATCATTACAAAAGTAGGATTCCCAGTTGTATCCATTTGATTGATGGCTGTTCAGTTAATTCTTATTGTGTTCTAACAGAGGCAATAATTATAATTTTTACTTTTTTAACATTTCTGGAAAATATGATTATATACAAATTAAATGCATACAAAAAGTGCATTATCATTTAACCTAGTAATTACATGTCTTGGAACCTATTTGAAGAGACTATGTATAAATACACTTTGATTTTTAAAATTTGGTTTCAATTTAATTTTCATTTTAAGTCAGTGTTTAATAATAGATACATTTGCCAATGAATCTGATTCTTTCAAGCTCTCTAGACATCTCTAATACTTTGTCTAACAGTGATTTTCTTTGATCTTCTTGTTGCCAAAGAGATTTTTATTGTATCAACTAACAAATGCTTGGGTGTTTTTAAGTTTGACATTTTTACTTTCAAATTTTACATTTACTTTTAAATTTTAATTATAAATTATAACCTTTTGGTCAGAAAAAAATCTTTCCTGAATAATTTCTGCCATTTACGATGTTCTAAATTTACTTTGTAGCCTGATATGTGCTAATGTGTGTAGCTTTAATTTTTTGTGCTAAAGATTTCATGGAAATTGTAAAATAGGTTTTATTATCTCTTTTGGATTAAAGAGGTTTACATATAAACCAATAGTTCATTTTTATTAATTATGTTATTCTAACTTTCTATGTTTTTTCTACTTAGCCTAATAAAGGCAAAGGCAGATATCCAAGCTCATTTATGTTTCTATTTCATTTTCTAAGCATTAGTCTTCAGATTACATATTTTGATATTTTATTAATTATCACCAAAAAGAACCTACAATGGTATATTTTAATCTAAATGTAAATAACAGGTTTTAGCCCATTTAATTAATTTTGTCTTTAATTCTCAAATTGCCTGAAATTAAAATTGTAACTGGAGCTTACTTTTTTTCATATAAGAAATGCTGCCCTTCCATTTACTTAAAGGAATAATTTTGACTCTGGTAATTTTAGGAGTATATCATATATAAATTTGTTCATTATAGCCAAACTGATAGTCTTCACCTTTAATAAAATGCTTTATCTAGTTATATTTTGTTCACAAAATTAGCATGCTTTATCTTACTTCTGCCACTTTTTCAATGTTTTCTCCTTTGGAAGTTGTTTTTAATTTTTCTGTTTCTATGAGCTTCTATATTTTTATAATTTTTCATGTTTATTTCTATTATTTATATGGAACTTTGATAAAGTTAATAATCTTGAATTTCATTGTCTTAATATTTATTACGAGTTCTTTATTTTTCTATTTTTTCTTTTTTTTTAGGGCCACAACCACAGTATATGGAAGTTCCCAGGCTAGGGGTTGAAATGGAGCTATGGCTGTCTGCTTACACCACACATACAACAACACAGAATCCACACCACATCTGTGGCCTACACCACAGCTCACGGCAATGCCGGATCTTTAACCCACTGAGCAAGGTCAGGGATCGAACCTGAGTCCTTTTGGATACTAATCAGGTTCCTTAACCACTGAGCCGCGACAGGAACTCCCATAAGTTCTTTAAAAACATGCTTTTATATTTCATTTCTGTAGTTACATCATCAATTACAAAACAATGATTTAACTGTGCAAGACTATTATTTTCAACTACTGTATTGCATAGCATGGATTTGAACTCATGGCTATCTGAGCCAAATGCCCCTGCTCTAAGTGTCAGCATTTTTTCAAAAATATTGACTTGTATTTCATTTTAAAAACAGTATTTTTTATAATAGTTTTGATTTACCTAAAGTGGCTGGTTTTTATATTTACAATCTGATTATTAATTATTTATTATTCCATTTTTAACTCTGAATTCATTTCCCACTTGACTAAGATACGGTTTCAAATAAAATATTTCAAAGGTACATATACAATATTTTTGGCAACTTCTAGGTACCTAATAATGCCATTCTGGTAAATAGTAACTTATCTAATGTGAAATTATTGAGCCATGGATATATTCTCTTCAAAGCTATAAAAACTGGTATTTTACAAAGAGGAGCTAGAATTATGAGTAGGCAGTTAGCCCCTGTCACAGAGGCACATGTCAGTACCCACTCTTAGCATTGCTTCCAAAGGTGGGCAGAATGATGGGCCCCTGCAGATGTCTTGGAACCTGTGATTCTGTTATCTTATATAGCAAAAGAAAGTTTGTAGATCTGATTAAATTCAGGATCCTGAGATACAGAGATTATCCTGCATTATCCAAGTGGGCTCAAGGCTATCACAAGGATGTTTACAAGGCTATCACAAGGATGTTTAAAGTGGGAGGGAGGCAATGACAGAAGAGTCAGAGATGAGATGATGGAAGCAGAGGTCACAGTGATGCAGGGCCACGAACCAAGGAATGCGTGTGGGCTCCAGAAGTTGGAAAGGTATGGGAAATGAACTCCTCTCTAGAGTTTCCAGAGACAATGAAGCCCCCACAGTCCATTTTAGAACTCTATCCTTCAGAGCTGTAAGATAATAAATGTATTGTTTTAAGCTAACTTTGTGGAATTTTGTTATCGCAACAATAAGAAACAAATACGCTCCCAGTTGATGACCTCACCACGGCACACCACACAAAAGCTGTACAGCCTGCTTGGTTGAAATGGAAAGAATTCCTCCTTCCTGCAGGCATAGGGGCTCACACTCCTTGCCAGTGAGGGATTCAGCTATAAATCCATCACTTTTAAACGCTTAAATGCTATTGCCACTAGGTCACTCTAATTCCATGATAATCCTTAGAATTCCTAGAGTGCTTTTTCATTTCCAATTAGTCAGTCCTACTTGTTCCTGTCTTACAGAATAGCCTAACTCCCTGAAGCCTGCAGATGCTACAACCAAACACTATAAGTTTAGTTTGCTTCCAACCTGGCTTCTATAGGTAAACAGACATCCCATGTAACAGCCAGGCTCATATGAAGCAACTGACCTGTCCAAAGCTACATGGCTAAGGTCAAGACTCCTGTCCCAGTTTCAGATCACCAGCTGCTTGTCTTGAATGCTGCCATTCTTCAAGCTTCAAGGGAGACGGTTCCCTGCATGGCTGCCCTCCCCCGCCCTACCCCCACCGCATGCCCACAGCTCAAGGACCTTTTGGGGCTCCCAAAGCTATAACACTTCTGATTTGCTCATGTTTTCTCCTCATTGATATAAGAGGGCTAGATAAGGACTGTTTCTTGTTGGATGCATGCTTACTTCAGGACGACTGGCCAAATGCAGAAAAAATCCCATCCATTTTCTACCACCTAGTGATATGAATATCAAGGGAGTCTTTGCTTCTCTATATTTTGAAGTCTTGGTCAAAGCTGCTCTGCCCATTCAGCAGGTTTCATTAACTTTGATTCTCAGGAGAGTTTAAGATTTCTGTTCTCTGCCTCTCAAGAACAATCCTTATGCAAAATTGTCCAATTATATATCACATTTTAAAAGAATAATTAAAACTAAATGGGATTCACTGGCCACCCTGCCACGTACACATACACATCAGGATGATCTTCAAAGGGACTTCCCTGACCATTCAAGTCTCCCAAAGATTTTGCCAGAAATCATCCTTACCGAGTTTGTGGCCACTCCTCTCACTAAGATACAACACAGGCTGTACAGAGAACAGGGTTCTAAGACAGATACACAGGCTTCCCCCCTCTTTCCCTCCATGCCTGTTTTAAATACTCTTTGTATTGAATGGTCCTCTGTCGTCCTCTTTCTGCTTCTTGCTTTTTGTATCCCTCCTAGCATTCAGTTAAAAGCCCTTCTAGCCAAATCCTTGATTATCACTTTGAGTTTTGCTTCATAAAGTTTATTTACTTTGTTTAATGAATAGTAGAGGGTTTAATATACAACATTGATCGTGTGTAGAGTATGTGGCAAATGCTTAGAAAATTGTTTATAATTAGTGGATTCTTACATAATTTAATGTTTTTACTACATGCTTATCTGCATTACCTAAAGTTTCAAAAGTGCACATATAGTATTTATAATAAAAAGTCAGTTTTACAAAAATTCTTCAATGGTTGAAGTTCTCTGTCCAGTTAATCAGCAGTAACTCAGCCATTTACTTGTTAAGAAATATTTATTGAGTACTTACTACATGCTGAGTACTTTATTAAGGACTGAGTTACAACAGTGAACAAGAAAGAAAAGTCCCCAACTGAGCCAGAATGTTCTACGTATCACAGGTTTAGGTGAAATTCACAATAACTATAGAAGCCACATAACTTAATCAAGAAATGCACTTTTACATAAAACTGGTGTTTTAACATCACAGGACAGATAAGTAATCAAACTTTTCTCTGAGTATCTTACAAATCAAGTTGTTCAAGGATTTTAGAACATTTATGTTTATCGAAAAGTATGTATGCAAGAATATCCACATTGGCAAGCCAAAATCATGGCATATGTCTACTCTTTAGAATAATAACTGTGGCTATGATGGACATTCCATATCATACCTCTTTATGACTTTTTATATCCAAATCAGTCTGAGGAACTTAAAATCCTCATAGATGATGAAGTCATAAATCAAAATAATGTCCAAAATGTAAACGAAAACAAATTTGATTCATATGGGTCAAAAGCTAGGTAGGGGATGAATGTGAGGAGTAAAGTTGTATGAATCAAATGAAGTATGGAATGTCTGGAATGTTTAAAATAATTAGTAGATGGACAATACATTATTAATAATTAGTTAATTATTGTTAATTGGATAAGAGGTCTACAAACTCCTCTCGTTTCACAATGAGGCAATGTGGAGCTCTGATGCTTCATCTCACAAAAGATTAAATGCAATTCAATGTAAGGTTAAAATTTCAGTAATGCAAATGAAATCTAACGAGTTCAAAAATTTTCCATCACATAGGAACCCTCTCTTTCCCAGTGTTTTTAAAGCTTAGTAAATAATTAACAGGAATGAGAAATTTTAACTTTTATTTGGTTATAAAGACTTACTGATCAACTGGAAATTTACAATATATTTTTTCCAGTTGGAAAAATGACATAACAAAATATTTACAATTTCATATGACACAAAGCAAAGCATCATCTCCCATTTTTTGAAGCAGATAAAGACATAGCAAAGGAAATGTGGAAAGAATGTGAACAAAAAAAAAATTATGAGTATATGCCTTACAGGGTACTTCTAGGACTAGTGCTACTACACAGTATTTTTCAAATGCCAACTAGGTGCTAAATGTGTGCTATGTCATATAACTCAAAATGTTATCAGGTAGGTACAACTTTTATTCCCATTCAGATATGAATAGAGTAAGGCACAGAGCTATTAAGTAGCTTGCTCAAGGTCAGCCAGCTACTGGATGATGGAGCCCAGAATTTCAGCCCAGACAGTTTGACTCTAAGCTTTTTAGCTGCTACTTGACACCATGTCTTTCCAAGGACACAATCTTCAATGACCCTGTGGTTTTAGGCTGTGCCAAGCCACAGGCTGATGTGATGCCACTGAGACTGACTGATCCGTGACCCCTCCGATTTTAGTCCACTTTGCACTGGCACCAACAGGTGCAGCTTTTAGATTATCTAAACACCTACAGTAATCCTTCAAGATTTTGGCTGTTTGCTGGGAAAATCATTGGAAGGGCAGAACCTTGTCTTGTTTGTTAAGGTACTTCACACATGTGAGAAGACTTGATGGAAAAAAGGACTCAGCTGGAAAAAGATCAATTTCTGAGTTTACCTGGCATTACAAAGATGAGAACAATTCTTAATTTTTTCAAACTCAACACTTTAAAAATTGAATTGAGTCAACAATTTTACCTTGATAAGCAAAACATAAACTTATTTTGGGCAATTAATATCAGATTACAAATCACATCAAATGTTCATCCTCTATTTAAATGAATACCATCCACAATTTGCCATTATTTTTTCTCACATAAACTTATTTTTTCTAAATATAAGCATTAGTGATTTTTTTAATGGCCACACCCGCAGCATATGGAAGTTCCCAGGCCAGGGACTGAATCTGAGCTACAGCTTCAGCCTATGGAGCAGCTGCAGCAATGCTGGATCTTTTAACCCACTGCTGTGGGGTGGGGATCGAACCTGTAACTTCGCAGTAACCCAAGCCACTGCAGTTGGATTCTTAACCCACTGTGACACAGCAGGAATTCCCTAAGCGTTAGTGATGTATCTAATTCTTAAAAAGTGTGTATTGTTACAGACTATAGAGTCTTATTGGAATATTAAATGCTTTGGCTTATAAGCTTTGACCATACAACAAGCATAGTATCTTGTGATAATAAAATAAAATTTAACAAGCCAATTCCATATTCATAAATTCACAGCCATCATAGGCAACATCTCACACATATGAAACTTTTATAGAGAAATTTTTTAAATGCCAAGTTCCTTTTGTAAAACTCAGCTAAACACTTCCCTGCTATTCTGCATTATTAATAGATAAAAAATGAACCACCTCCAGAGAATTGAAAAATAATGTTTCCTCTATTTTACCTTTAATATTTCATCAAAAGAATGCCATATATTATTCTCATAGCACTAAATTATAAACATGATAAGGCCTATTAAAGAAAGATACACTAGACATTTCAAATTCAAAAATGAGAAGGCAAAAAGAAAAAAAACATAAAATGTGTCTCTGGCTCAATGAATGAAGTGTCAGGCATCTCATGCAGCATAAGGAGCAAATAGTTATTTCTGAATTGTACATCAACCCAAATCTCCTAAAAGCTCTTTCTTATGCCAGCTGCTAAATAATTAATAATGTTGCATTGACAATTTTCACAAAAGACACTGCTGAATAAGAGAACACTATGTCTGAGAAAATGAGTTTGAGGTTCAGGGAAACAAAACGCTTTTTCATAGTTTTAAAAGAAACATAGTGCTGAGTTGTATAGACTCGGTATCAGTTTCTCATAGTAAATGAGCATGTGCCAACCCCAACCATCTTCATTAGAATACAGCTTAGGAAGTTTATTTTCAATACTTGGTATATGTAACATATATATTAATATTAGTATTAGATTATATATTAATATATTTAACATACATCATATAAAATATTATATAATACATTATATAAATATATATAAAATATATATACATATTACATATACTGAGTATTGACAAATAGTTACATGTATACACACAGACATACACACATACATACAAACGCAGTCTCGACTACACACCTTAGACCGATGGTTTTAATACAGATGTCATTAATAAATACAGATGTCATTAAGAAATTTTACTACTGATTTGCTTTCTGACTTTTTAATATATCAACTTTCCATCTCACTTACTATTAGCAAGACTGCTTGTGGTGGGGAAAAACATGGACTTTTACGGCATAAAAACCTGGATATAAAACAGCTATTAACCCCAGACTCCCATACTAGTGCTTCACCAGCTACCAGTGAGGTGATTCTAAGCAATTTATTTACATCCTTTCTAAACTGAAATGACAAAAGGTGTACCAACCTCATTAGATTGAAAGAGGATGAAATCAAGTCTACAAGCTTTGCAGTCAGTGATATAAAATGAAATCACATTTTTCTATAATTCTCCAATTCTAATAGCTCTAACAGACATCTTCTCTAGGAAATCTGTTTTTTCAAAAATTTCTCTGGTTCAGATAACACTGAGAATCTCATGTTGTATGTGCATTTGCCATTATAATCCACAACAAACATATTAGCAAATCAAATCTGGGAGAAAATATTTGCTAAATATATACAAAGGTTGGTTAAATCTCAACACTAAGACAACAAACCGAGTTTTTAAAGATACTAAACATCTGAAGACAGTTCACCAATGAAGACACACCAATCATTTGCCATTGGGCACTAAGAAAGCACTATACACCTGTTAGAGTAGCTAATATCCCCATAGCTGACAGTAACAGTTGCTGACAGACAAACTCTCCTTGTTGTTTCAACTTGCTCAACATCCAACATCGTATGTCTTTAGTCAAATGCAAATTAAAACAGCAAGAGACAACATTACACACTTGTTGGAATGTTGATACCCAAAAAAGTTGACAATGACAATTAGTGGTGAGAATGAGGAGCATTAGAAACTCTCATTCGTTGCTGGAGGGAATGCGAAATGGTACAGCCACTTTAAAAACACTTTGGCGGTTTCTTATACACTATAGTTCTAACATATAATCTACCAGTCCTGCTGGTGGGTATTTGTTAAGATGATTTGAAGTTGTACATCCATACAAAAACCTGACCACAAAGTTTATAGAAGCTTTGTTCATGACTGCCAAAAATTTCAAGTGAATGGTTGAAACATTACAAACCATGGTACACCCATAAAATGGAACACTATTCAGTATAGAAAGTAATGAGTAATAGAAAGAATGAGCTATCAAAGAATGAATGAATGTGAAAGGCATATTGCTAAGTGAAAGAAGTCAGACCGAAAGGCTGCTAAAATAGGAATCCACTTATATCACATTCTGGAAAGCCAAAAGTAAAGAGATGGTATAGGGTTCAGTCATTCACAAGGTTGGGAGGGGTGGGAAGGAGGGTTGAAAAGTTGAAGGACTGGCTGAGCTGAGTTGTGAATGCTCCCCTTCCCCCAAATCCATAGCTGAAATCTCAATCCCTGTTACTTCAGAATGTAACTGTATTTGGAGACAAGGTCTCTAAAGAGCTGCTTATATTAGGAGTTCCCTGGTGGCTCAGAGGGTTAAGGATCCAGAGTGGTCACTGCTGTGGCTCCGGTTACTGCTGTGGCATCGGTCCAGTCTCTGGCCTGGGAACTTCTGTATGCCTCAGGTACAGTTGGGAAAAAGAGAGAGAGAGAGAGAGAGAGAGAGAGAGGGAACTAGGTTAAAAGAAGCTGTCAATGCATCTCTAATCCAATATGACTGGTGTCCTTATAAGCAGAGGAAGAACTAAGCACTGTACTTTAGTTGATTATGCTGTTTTTCATTGGGATGAGGGGTAGGAATTCTGAACTTCCATATCTGCATATTGTAATTTATCAATTACATAAAAAGATGGTAGAAGGTGGGCGTCTGTTTTCTCACTGCTGAATTGAGAGCCGGCAGACCAGCAAGAGGAGGAAATTATCCACATGGTAATGAATTAAAGTTGGAGATGTAAGTGTGAACTAATTTTTAGCTTAACAGAAATACAGATAGACACTGTCATAGGTTGAAACATCTCTCTTAAAAGATACATTTGGTTCCTAACCCCTGGTATCTTGGAATATGACCTTATTTAAAATTAGGGTCTTTATAGAGGTAATCAATTTAAAATTAGGCCGTAAGAATGGGCCCTAATCCAATATAACTGGTGTACTTATAAAAAAGGAGAAAGGACACAGACACACAAAGAGAATGCCATGTAAAGATGGAAGACTGATGTGATGCATCTACAAGCTACAGAATGCCTGAGGCTACCAGAATCCAGTAGAAAGGCATAAAACAGTTCCTTCCCTAGCACCTTCAGAGGGAGCATGACTCTTCTGACACTTTTATTCCAAGCTTCTGGCCTCCAGAATGATAAGATAATATATTTCTTTGTTTTAAGCCACCTAGTTGGTGATACATTGTTAGTTCAGCCCTAGGAAGCTAACACAAATTTATATGAAAGTTTTCATAGATATGTGTATACACATGGGTTACTATGCACATACATCTTCTTGCTCTGTCATCTGAAAGTGCCTAAAAATAATGACACTCCACTTAATGGATTTTATTTCAATTATAGGTGTACATAAATCATCACAAGTCAATTTTATCGATTTTGCATCCCTCCACCCCCCCAGATTGTCTTATTTGAGAAACCAAGGTTTTCCAAAGTCTGTGAGTCATTCTCTGTTCTGCAAAGAAGTTCATTGTGTCTTTAGTTTCTACATGTATTAAGAGAAAAAAAAAAAAAGAAAAGATGCATGCACCCCTATGTTCATTACATTACTTACAAGCAAAGATATGGAAATTGATAGAACACTGTAAACCAACTATAATGGAAAAAATAAAAATCATTTTTAAAAAAAGAAAAAACTAAAATAAAGGTGTTTACAAAAAAAAAAAAAAACAATGACACTCCAGTGGTGAGATGCACACTTAGCATCTAGATCTTGATTTCCGATATCATTCTCTAATTAAAAGAAACAGGGCTCCTTGGAGAAATGGCTGGTACTAGAAGTGAGGCAGGAAATACATAATATAATCCTGGAAGAGCATCATGTACTGCCAGAAAGTATGCAAGTATTAAAAAAAATCACAATGACAGAGTATGTCAAGGGGACAACAAAAACAGTTCCTAATGTCCAAAGACGGGGCAATTTGAGCAAGAATATAAATAAAATAGCATTGGAATATAACCCAAAGTATAAAATAATTATGAGTCCACACTGATACAAATAAATGATGAAGTAAATTAATAAAGATAGATGAATAGATAGAATACAAATATTTCCTGCATAATTATAAATAATGTATGTATACACCCTACTGTCAGAGAGATGGACCATAACTCACAATTCCTCATGTGGCTGCACATAGTAACATCCTAGGAAAAAGAGGATAAGAGAGTAACTTGACAGTGGAGAAACCCAACAAAAACCTCCTCAGCCACAATCAAGGTTAACATCAACAGTGACAAATCGTGTTGACAGCATGTACCCTTAATGATATGATGAGAATGGTACATTACCTCTGTGACCTTCCTCTCCTAAATCTGTAACCACATCTAACCATGAGGAAGAAAGAAAAATCTGTTGAGTGGCATGCTATGAAATACCTGACCAGCACTCTTCAAAACTGTCAAGGTCATCAAAAATGGGGAAAATCTAAGAAACAGTCACAGCCTGGAAGAAGCCAAGGAGACAAGATGACTAAATGTAATATGGTACAATGGATAAGATCCTAGAATAGATAAAGGACATTAGAAAAGAACTGAGTAGGAGTTCCAGTCATGGAACAGCGGAAACAAATCTGACTAGGAACCATGAGGTTGCGGGTTCGATCCCTGGCCTTGCTCAGTGGGTTAAGGATCTGGCGTTGCCATGAGCTGTGGTGAAGGTTGCAGACGCAGCTCGGATCCCGCGTTGCTGTGGCTGTGGCGAAGGCCGGCGGCTACAGCTCCTGTTAGTTCCCTAGCCTGGGAACCTCCATATGCCGTGGGTGCAGCTCTACATAAAGGCAAAAAGACAAAAAAAAAAAAAAGAAAGCACATTCAAAGTATCTAGGATGTGATAAAAGACACAGACAACATTGCCTGATGGATAAACATGTGTAGTCTGGGATGGAGTCCTACTGCCTGGTTTAAATCCTAGCTCTACCACTTTGTAGCTGTGTGATCTTCAGCCTGTGACTTTACCTCTAAGTGCCTCTGTTTCCTCATCTATAAAGTTGGGATTATATTGGTACTGACATTATAGAGGTGCAGTGAGAACTAATTAATTAGCACATCTAAAGTACTTAAAATATTTGATTTGCAAGAAGTATAATATAAGCCTTTGATATTAAGTGGGTTGAAAACAAGATATGTAACAAGCAAGCAGGCCAAAAAGCATCTGACATTATGGAAAGAAAATAAGAGATGAATAGCTTTTAATATTCGTCGGTTTCTCTGAAATTAACTTCCTCTTCTAAAATTACCTTTTTTATCAGATTTGAGTCATACTTTTAGCTTATTTTGAAATTTTAAATAACATTCAAGGAAAAAAATGTTTATGCTAAAGAAAAATGGAGTGGGTGTTTCAAAAGATTTGAAAAGTACTGATCTACAAGGTACACATTCTTACTGGATGCTGTAAGAATACAGGATGATGGTTTTGTCCTGAAGATGCTGCAAGTCCAGTAGAATATAAATATATAAATAAATAAATAAATAAATAAATAAATAAATAAATAAAAGTGATCAGTTATTTTAGTAGAGAATCAAATTCAATTGCTAAAAGAGCAATTACTACCTAAGCCAATATCCGATAATTCCATGACTGTAAAATCCAGTCTCAACTTGCTAGGATAACATGTACCTCTCAGCTGTGAACCTGATGAAGAGGATTTGTAAGAAGCTTATTATCTCAACAGAAAAAGCGCAACTTTCAAGTGTTAAATCTCACTTTTATAAAGAGAACACCTATCTCAACACACACAGGTGGAACAATATTCAGCCAAACCATGTTGTAAAATATCTCACTGTAACATTTAGTTCCACTACTGATGAATGATCTCTCTGCATCAGGCAATAAAAAGATACCTTGCAATCTATGTCTGTTTACATGTCTGAATTCTCACCCAGGAAGTCTTTGGTTGATGAGGCTATATTCTACCTTTCCATGTACCTTCCGGTCTTAGGAGCCAAGAAATAAAAATCACAGCACTCAGTCTCCCTGGCAGTTAAGACTGTAAATGAAATAATTTCTGCCAGTAAAATAGAATTTCAGGGGACTTGCAAGATAGAAGAGAATCAAAAGACACTGTCTGCCACTCTCTCCACCTGACAAGTAGTATCATGCACACAAAAGGGCATAAAGGAAGATGTCATAGTAGAACGTGGAATTCACACTTTAGTCATCAGTTTCATGGATGTCCAGACAAAGTAGAGGCAGCAGAAGTGCCTGTGGATGTAGGAAATATCTAGTTCTTGGACAGCAGACTTTACGGTTTGCTTTTAAATTCAGTAATTTTAGCTAAGCCCTGCTTCTCAGCTTTTTCAAGGATTTTTTCCTATATTTAGTAAGTGCCTGTAAAATACTTCAGAGTAGCTGTAGTTTCTGAACTGAGTCTTAGCTGTTATAGTATTAGACTTACTTCAAAAAATTATTTTAGAATAATTTGAGTTGCTTCTATTTATGTATTCATTAAAGCATATGTAATTTTTGTTTAAAACAATATTAAATGATGGAAAATATAATTTATTAAATCCACATATACAGACCTTAGGTTAATAAGACACATTTAAGAGTTTATTAAGTCCCTTTCATTTGACTTATAGATCTGTCTTATTCTATATTTAATCTTCTTAAGAAAATTAGATATAATAAATTTACGATTTTAGTACAAGATCGCTAAAGGTATTCACTAATCAACTATTTTAACTGTATTAGAATCCAGGGAATTCAGCCTGCTAAACCTATAAGTAACTGAATAGTAAAAGAAAAAACTCAAATGAGTATTTTAAGTGAAAAAATAGATGTGTTTTGAAATTAAGACATAAGTTAAGCTTAAAGAGTTGATTTTTAGATTCAATTTATTAAAGTTACAATCCATTTCCTTTTATTTTTTATAGTTGATATACCATATTATATTGATTTCAAGTATACATCATGATTTGACATCTATATACATTACAAATTGATTACCACCATAATATAGTAATCATCTGTCACCATTCATAGTTATTAAAATATTATTGCCTATATTCCCTATGTTGTAGATTACATCCCAAAGACTTACTTATTTTACTACTGTAAGTTTGTATCTCTTAATCCCCTTCACTTATTTTACCCAACCCCCTGCTTCCCTCACACCCCCTTCTGGCAACCACTAGTTTATTCCCTGAATATGAATCTAAATTTTAAACTTAAGTCTCTGTAAGTCATTTTCCACACACTAAAGCTTTCCCCTCCCAATAGAAGGCACTTATCAAAGTGACAGCCTATAACTTTGGACTTCACCTTTTTCTTGCTCCAACTATGTAATTAGTTTCCATAGTTTTAATATCTTCTATTTAAGTACTCTACGTGTACAGTGAATCCTTGCTAGCAAATTCCTAGAGCTTTAATAGATTTTGAAATTGTTCACAAATACATCCTAATTTTACACTATTATTTTCTTAGATGACCTCATGGCACCATGAGATACAAGTAAAAGTGAATAAAAATGAAACTCGTGACAAAACTTAATTAGTAACTATGGTTAGCAAACCTATGGTAGCAAAGACTACTGCAGACATACAAGCTGGGCGCAGTGAACTCAAGGAAGCATAAAGTGAAGTAGACGAGCAAGAGCTAAGCAGTCAGGAAGCTACATCCATCAGTGTCCACAAGACCAGCGTAATGGGTGCCTGGCCTATCCTAGCACTGACCACTGAGACACCACCTGCCATCCCAGTCATGTAGCCCAACTCCATGTCTTCTATAAAATCTGATAATATAACAGTACTAAGAAAGAAACAACAAGAGATGAATAATATTAAGGTATTTAGTCAACCCAATGCAAGAAAGGGTAGTAACACTACGCATGGGAATGGGAAGAATAAATAGAAAGCTTGCCCCCATCAGGTTTGCTAGCCAGGAAGACTGTGAACAGCACTGTGGAAGCCATCAGGAGTGGTACTGCTTCAGAGGAAATGACTTTCTAATAATCAGATCATGGTTCCTCTATGGAAAATAACTTCGATGTATTGAGTAATCACATTTTAATGTTCAAAATCATACTATGAGGAAGGTTACATTTCCACTGAAAACATCAGAAATGGCACTGATAATAATCAGACAACCTAGAATTTGAGCCAGGCTGCCAATGACTTTATGATTTTCAAGCCAAAAACATTGATGACCATATTAACCTTATATGAAACTGTTCTGATATCCAAGTATGATGGGGTAAATATCTTTAGAGTTGTCGCTAAAATTCTTCCTTATAGGGGTTATGTCTTTGCCTAAAAACCGAACTGAAGCAATTAGTAAAAAGAAGGGACTTGAGGTTTAGCTGGAATGAGGGTGTAGATGAGAGATCTAAAGGGGAACTGGGGTAAAGAGTGGTGAAGAAGAAGGCAGGGAACTTGGAAACGTGGAAAAGAAGGATAGAGGAAAAGAGAAGATGAAGTAATGTGACAGGCAGATGGTACCTCATTACTGGAAGCACCAAGAGATTTTTAAAACCATGACTATCTAACTTTGATTTTGAAATTGTTTGTATTGTTGCCATGATCCTTCATCTTTCCAAAGCTTTGCCAAATTGCCAAATCCATCTACTCAAAGGCCTTTGTGTGAATAGTTTGTTTGGCAAAACTTAAGAAAAGGTATTGAGTTTCATACTCAGATCAGCACGGCATGAACTAGGGACCACACAACAAAGATGGAAAAACAACCTTTAAAAAGAACAAAAGTAGCAACCGGAAAGTAGAAAACAAGAAAACACATGACATCTAGGAAGTCACAAAAAATGTTCATAAAAACATTATGATCTTTAATAGCGTAAGGTAGATTTTTGAAGATTAGAGGGATGCTGACAATAAGGAATTTGGAGAAATCATTTATGAATGGACATCCTGGAGGAAGACCTTGAATATCAGATTTAGAGTTATTTCTTAGTAGTAAATTATAGCTTTACTACTTTTGAATTACAGTTCTTTCTCCTCCATCCAACAAGCTGTCATGTTGAGTATCTTATCAATGTCTGGATACTGATATCACTCCTAAGCAGGTTTAGGAATTGCTTGCAGAATAAGCCAGCGATACATATTCCTCAGGTAGTCTATAACTCAAATAGTGACGTGTTACTATAGATAGAGATGTTGCTATAGAAATGTATAGCTGAAAATGTGCTTCTTGACAGTAATGAAATTGTCTTCTTTTTATTTAAATGCGTTCTGATATGAAAGTAATAAGATACCTTTCAAATAATTCTTTTAAACCTTTCATCAGTTCCTTTCCAGTGATGGCGTACCTTTGGAGTTATTAAAACTTTAGCTTTATTTGTCAAACCCAGACAGGTATTATAGCCTCTTAAAAGGGAACTAAAGCATCGTGTAAAGACAGGAATGCCATTAGAGTTGTGGTGTTTCAAAGCGAACCTGTCATGAATTCTAAGTGTGGCTCAAATAAAATCATTCTCTGCTTATGTCAAACCAGGGCTCAGATAGCAAGAATACTTAACTGTGTTCAATGGGGCTTAATGTTCTGTCAGTCATTTATCTGCACATTGACAATAACCTATCAACCAGAAGTAGACTTCTCCTAAAATGAATGACAAACCTCCACAGGGAAAGTGCTTCCTTCCCCAACCATAAAGTATCCACAGAGATCAAAGAGGGAGGTTGTTTTTCTTTCCCTTCTTAACTAATGGAAATTGCAGTACCTAGAAATTCTCTTCAGTGTGAGTAAATAAGAGATTTGTTTTTCCAGGGTTAGGTTTCAAATGATGTGTTAATAACCAGCGTTTAATATTTAATAATTAGAAACAAGAAGTAAAGCAAACCACCATCTATTGAGAATGCAAAGAGCCAACAGACTCAGGTAACTAGTGTTTTAGACAATTTTTAGTGGCCTGAAAAAAGTTTGCCTGTCATCTCAAGCACTTACAAGAAGAGTTCTCAAGTGGTTAAGTGCATTAAGAACCTGACAGTGTTCATGAGGATGCAGGTTTCATCCTTGGCCTCACTCAGTGGATTAAGGATTCCATGTTGCCGCAAACGCCAGCACAGGTCACAGACGTGGCTTGGATCTGCATTACTGTGGCTGTGGCATTGCTGTGGCTGAAGCTCTGATTTGACCCCTAGTCTGGAAATTTCTGATTTGACTCCTAGTCTGGAAATTTCCTAGTAGGTGTGGATGTAAAAAGAAAAAGAAAAAAAAAGAATTTACAAGAAAACTGGACTGTAAATGAGTTTCAAGTAAAGACTAGATATGTTTGTTTACCGATTAGAAACTTAAAAGACTATCAAGGACAACAACAGGGGACACAGGGGGCATTAAAGAATAGAAAACTATGGGCAAGTATAAGGGAAAGATAATGCAGATTTATTCTTTGGTATGCATTTTATTATTTGAGGCAGTGTACCTGGAAAGGTAGGAGGAAACTAGCTTGAGGGAGGGCTATATGCATAATTGTAAATCCAATAAGAGCACTGAGGGAGCAAAGGTAGGTTCAGAAGGTGCAGTGGGTAATGGAATTATCATTCTGTGGATCTCAGAAAAATGCGCTGGGCATGCTGATCTTATACATGTAGAGTAGCAGGCACATGGTAGGTGTTTAATACATGGAATATATGAACTCTGACCTTTAGATGAAAATGACACTGGATATCTGCACTGGAACCATACATATGGATGACAATAGGATATTATGGACTTTGGTCTCAGGAAGACTTTGGTTTAAACTCTAGCTTTGCATTTTTAACCACGTGAACTCTCTGCCTTTCAGCAAGACTTAATTAACCTTCGTTTTCCTCAGGTGTATAAGGATAATAATAGGATAAGCTATAAAGGGCTGCTGAGAGGATTAATGAGGGTAGTACATGAAAAACATTTAACAAAGTGTTTCACAAATAGTAAGCTCTCAAATGATGGTAGCTTAAAATGGCTTGATGATTTAAAGCATATGGCTAAAAAATTTATATCAAAGTTATTTTAGACCTATGGAATACTGTGAACAAAAAAAATACTACATAGATGTTCCCATATACTAGGGATCTGTAAACCTTTTCTGATAGTAAATATTTGTGAATGAGATGGGCTCTGTCACAATTATCCAACTCCACCACTATAGAGTGAAAGCAGCCCTAGACAACAGGTATACACACAGGCACAGCTCTGTTTTAAGGAAATTTTACAAAAATTAGCCATGGGCTAGATTTGGACCACAGTTTTCAGTTTGTCAACCATAAACTAAACAATGGACTTTATTCAAATACCTACAGTTTTGGCACTAATGTCAATTTCCTGTTCCAGGATCCAACTCAAGATATCACATGATCTTATCTCCTTGCTCTTTTCCAGTCTGTGATAGTTTCTTTTTGTTTTCTTGTCTTCATGAATTTGACACTTTTGAAGAGTACTGGCCAGGCATTTTGTAGAATGTACTTTAATTTAGCTTTTCTTACATTGTCTCATGATTATACTGAAGTTATGAATTTTTAGAAGAGTACCAAAAAAGTGACATTCCCTTCCCATGGCATCGTATTGGGTGTAGAAGATAAGCAGTTTGACTTACCATTGGTGATATTAACTTTGACAGGTGGTTAAGGACTGTTTACCCTTCTGAACCCTATTTGCTACAAAGTACTAAGTCTAGCCCCCTCAACAGGAAGGAGAACTAAACTTTACATTTTGGAGGAAGGGCAATGCTATAGACTAAATATTGCTATAGACTAAAATTCACATATTAAAACCTAACTCCCAATGTGAAGATATGAGGAGGTGAGGCCTTTTGAAGGTTATTAAGTCATGAGGGTGCTGCCATCATCAGTGGGAATAGTGATCTTATAAGAGAGATTTCAGAGCGTTCCCTTCTGCCAAGCCAAGACACAGCGATATGCACATTGAGGTATATGGAATGATTGGCCAATGGGGAACTGATGTATAGTACAGAGAACTATAGCCAATATTCTGTGATAATCTTATGCGGAAAAAGAATCTGAAAGAGAATGGTTGTGTGTACACATATAACTGAATCACTTTCCTGTACAGCAGAAACTATCCCAACTTTGTAAATCATCTATACTTCAATAAAGCTTTAAAAAAAGGGGGTGGGGGACAGAGCAAGGAAACAGTCCTCTACAAACTAGGAAGTGGGTTCTCATCAGTTATGGGATCTGCCAGTTTCTTGGAATTCCCAGTGTCCATCTAGAACTGTGAAGTAAAAATTTCTATTGTTTATATGCTACCCTGTCTGTGGTATTCTGTATAGTGGCTGTTATAGACTAAGATGACTATCAGATAATTTGTGAATATATACTAAAAACACTGCAGTAATCAATAAATATTTTGGTGGATGCTATGCAAATATTCTGTTAATCTTTAATTATTTGGACCACTAATTTTAGTATTCACCAGTGTTTCATCCACAATTACTACTGTTCTGTATAAATGATCATATTTTTCATTTCTTTTATAGTTTTTAATTGGAGTTCTTCTGTAAGAATTTTCCCTTCTTCCTTTCTTTCGTTCCTCTTCCTCCCTTCTGTCCCTTCCTTCTTAAATCATGTATTTATACCAGTATGCACTCAAGGATATTTATTTTTTACTTATTAAGCCAAAACTACCATCATTTATTTTATTGGTAAAATTATATAGTTTTGGTCTGTCTGGAGTTCTTTTAGGATAGTTCAAATTTATTTTAACATGCCTTCATTTTTTCTGTCATCTTTGTTTTGTTTAAAGTACTTCCTGACTTTTTAGGAACTATAAAATCAGTGCTTGTTCATTTTACTGGAGAATAATATTTAGAAACCAAAATCTGGGTTTTAGTTGTGCTTCTGGCTACTGAGATTTCATGCTTCCAGGCCCTTTCAGAGAACAGAACTAGGTAATTTAAGTACATATCTTCATACATGTACATACACAAATCTATAAGTTAGAGTTGCTAAATAAAATAAAAGATTCCCAATTAAAATTAAATTTCATATAAACAATGAGTTTCTTGGTATGACTATGTTCCAAATATTACATGTCATACTTACATTTAAAAAATGTCATGCTTATCTGAAATTCACATTTAGCTGGATGGGTTGTATTTCTAATTGTTAAATCTTGCAACTCTATTATTTACTTCTCTACATATCTTTCCAAATGTATATGAAAACAAGCATTATTTTATTCTGATATCACCAATTCTAATCTGTCACCACAGGGTTCCTTCTACCCTCACCCCTTGTAACTTCTTTCTATAGCAGTGAGAAATCTGACTCTCCCTATCTACAGTATATTTACTTATTTGTTCAATCCTAGTTTACATGAAAAGTCATTTAAGAATAGTGAAACCATACCCTTGCGAGAAAAAAATCTACCAGAGTACACTTTTTTTTTTGAGAATTTATACTTTTAGCCTCACAGTATTTAAATGAAACAAAAAAAAAATTTAGCTCGGTTCTTCCACCCACCCCACCCCCATCTTCACTGAGTCTCTGCCATGGGTTTGTTAATAGATAGGATTAATTGGTCCTAATCTGCATTCCATTCTGGGATACTCCAAATTCTAATTTTTTATTTGCACACATCAAAAGTCACTTCTTGTAGTTTAAAGATCTGTGGGTTTTGAAAATGAGTAGAATCATGTAACCATTATCACAGTACCAGATAAAAGAGTTTAATCACCCTAATAATTCACTTATGCAGCCCCTTGTAATCAACTCTTACTCCCATTCTCCCAACCTTTGGCAACAACTGATCTATATTTTACTCCTATGGCTTCACCAGAATGTCATATAAATAAAATCATATACTATGTAGCCTTCTGAGTCTGGCTTCTTTCATTTAGAATAGTGCACTTGAGATTTATTCATGCTCTTACATGAATCAATATTTTATTCCTCTTTATTTCTGAGTAATATTTCACCATATGGACTTAGCAGAGTTTTTCTTATCCACTTACCTGTTGAAAGATATCTGAATTGTTTTCAAGTTTCAGTTGAACAGCATTATTATTAACCACCTGTATACACTATAAAGTGATCACCACCACAAGTGTAGTTTTCATCCAGCACCATACAATTGACTCCCTTTACCCTTTTCAACCCTCCTCCAAACCCCTTCCCCTCTGCTAACCATTAATCTCTTCTCTGTATCTATGAGTTTTTATTTTGCTTGTTCATTTGTTGTTGTTGTTTTAGATTCCTTTTGTAAGTAAAATCATACAGTTTTCATCTTTATCCATTTGACTTATTTCACTTAGCTAAATACCCTCAAAGTCCATAATTTTTTTCACAAATGGCAGGATTTCATTCTTTTTTATGACTAAATAGCATTCCATTGTGTGTGTGTGTGTGTGTGTGTGTGTTTGTCTCTCACAATTTCTTTATCCATTCATCCATCAATGGACACTTCGGTTATTTCCTTATCTTGAGTATTGTAAATAATGCTGCATTATTTACCACCACATAGGGGTGCATGTATATTACCAAATTAGTGTTTTTGTATTCTTTGGATAAATTGGCAGAAGTGAAATAGCTGGGTCATATAATAATTTCTATTCTTAATTATTTGAGGAAACTCAATATTGTTCTCCACAGTAACTTCAACAATTTACAATCCCACCAATAGCACATGAAGCCTTCCTTTATTCCACATCCTATCCAACATGTTATTCCTTGTCTTTTTGATAACAGCCATTCTAACAGGTATGAAGTGATAGCTCATTATGGTTTTTATTTGCATTTCCCTAATAACTAGTGATGCTGAACATCTCTTCATACATCTGTTGGTTGTCTGCATGTCTTCTGTGGAAAAATATCTATTCAGATATCTGTCCCCTTTTTAACCTCGTTTGGTTTTGATTTTTTTCGACAGTGAGTTGTAAGAGTTTTTATATATTTTGGATATCAACCCCTTATTGGATACATCATTTGCAAATATCTTCTCCCATTCAGTAGGTTTCCTTTTTGCTTTGATGATTCTTTGCTTTATTGGCAGAAGCTTTTTAGTTAGATGTAGTCCTATGTC